>CM072515.1:1283121-1423121 GCA_036898135.1 Oncomelania hupensis | reverse complement strand
CCTATGGCATGGTGCACAACTCCATGTGGCAAAGATTATGTTCAGCGCGCTGTGAAGAATGCGCAAGTTAAGTCATGGTAAGAGGCGGGTTTGGGGCTTTTGGGCGAAGAAAGTGCAACTCTGTTGAACATGAACATTAAATATCCTGCTATCTCGGTGGGGGAGGAGGGGAGGGGAAGGGGGTGTGGGGGGGGGGAGGGGGGACGGGAAGGGACAGGAAGATGGGTCGCAATGTATATTTATTTACATCCGCCGTGACGGGGACATCCTAGCACACGATGCTGGCGTCACTGACCACTGTCCATTTGATATTTGACTGGGCTGCAGTTTCTGGCTGGTACCTGTACATGGAAGGGAATGATGGAGTGGAGGGGGATTCCGCGGTGCTGGTGAGTCCTGTGGTCAGCACGAGTCGTGACCTGTGTCTCAAGTTCTGGTACAATATGTACGGCTCGGACGTGGGAAAACTTCAACTTTCTTTCATAAAGGTAATAGCATCGTCTTCGTCATCATCATCATCATCATCATCATCATCATCATCATCATCATCATCATCATCATCATCATCATCATCATCATCATCATCATCATCATCATCAATCATTGGATTTGGGAAACATGAGTTTAAAATTCAGTCTGATTATTTAGAGTAAATCCATATTCAGTAATTGTATAGTCAAAGTAGTAAACCACATTTCCTTCCATCCAGACAAGTCCTGATCCAGACCTCGGCCCGCCAAGCGAGACTGCCTTATGGTCTAAGGAGGGAAACCAAGGTCAAGGTTGGAAGGCGGCGCAAGTCAGCATTACGTCGTCGGCACGTGAGGAGGACAACAACGTGAAGTTGTTGTTCCAGGCCATTAGGGGAGGGTCGCACCTGTCCGATATAGCCATTGACGACATCAGCAGCTCTGTTGGACTTTGCCCGTACTCGTGTGAGTATTTGGACACGGAGGATGATGATGATGATGATGATGATGATGATGATGATGATGATGATGATGATGATGATGATGATGATGATGTCAGTGAATGGCCGAGTTTCCCGCACGCTCTGACTTTTTTATTTGCGGGATTTGAACCAAAAGCTCAACCCAGTGGAAAGCTTGGCCGGATTTTGGGAATCTTGTGCCTGGGGAGAAGACGTTTGTTGCTTTGGTCCTGTTACCTGGAGCACCACATGCCAATCGCAATCGCCTTAGCTCAGCGGTAGAGCGGTGGCCTGGCACGCCGATGACCCAGGATCGAATCCCGTAGAGGACAAAATCAAAGCGGCCATATTCCATTATTCATCTTAAAAGTATGATTATTGTGGTTCAGTGTTGGCTGAGGTCCTACGTCCTCTTCCATCGTATGGTTATTTATCGTCGTCCGCAGTATAACCAATGGCGGGTGTTAGACGTTAAACTTCGATGCTCATTCATTCATTCAACCTCTCGAAGACAAAGAACTGTATTATGGTATTATGGTACTATGGTATTATAGTATCATGGTATTATGGTATTATGGGGACATTGACGTGGTGGACAGAGAAAGCTGGCTAGCAACATGTCAACCACAGTCTATAATTATGGACATTTTACAACGAAAGGTAGAAGAAAACGTTCACGTGGTGGGTCGACAAAGAAGAAAAAACGTCCAGCCAGAGACATCAGTGTTGTTGCCGCTGACAGAGCTTACTGCAAGTAAAGCAAAAATCATCTCAGTATTTTGTGTTTGCGATCTATCCATTTAAATGTTGTTAGACTTTGCTCTCATGGTCAGCATACACACGAAGATGCCTGATGAGTAGTTTCTGCCGTATCATCCCTACTTCGCAATACTGGCTGTCGATTCCTACCCCAATGCTCGGTTCTTCGTTCCTACTCCCAACCTCCGACTCCTTCCCTCAAGGATGTGACAGGTAAGGCGACTGGTCAGTTGCAGGTAAACAGTCTGTGTGTTGCGTTACGCTTGGCGTTGTTGCAGTGCTGGAGTGTTCGTTTGAGGCCGGCACGCTGTGTGAATGGAGGAACAGATACGACAGTGCTGACCAGATGGACTGGAAGATGACCTCTGGCGCTTCCTCTCACCACCCGCTCACAGGGCCCATAACTGGACATGGAGGTAACAATGATGATGATGATTATGGTGGTAGTAGTTGTGGTGGTGGTGGTGGTGATGAAGATGATGATGGTGATTTTGTTGGTGGTGTTTGATGATGATGATTATGATGATGATGATGATGATGATGATGATGATGATGATGATGATGATGATGATGAAGGTGTGAACCGATAGGACAATAATGATTATTAATTGTAATTAATTAGTTGCGTTTTAAAAATACAACATTGTATTTTAAAGTAAAGTTGAATGTTTTGCAATATGAACGCAGGGTCCGGATCCTATGTCTTTCTTGATGGTGATGATGGACAGCCAGGCTATGTTGCAATCCTGCAATCAACCGTCCTCCATCTGGACACCGACATCTGCCTCAAATTCTACTACTGCCTAGGTGGCGCTGGAGTCGCTGGATTGGAAGTTATTCTGGCTGTCAGGAACTCATTATAGTTTTTTTTTTAATGAACGTATTTATTGGTATAACGCGCTTTTCAATCTCAAAAGCGGTTTCAAGGCACTGGCCGAAACAGGATTCAGCCGCCAGAAGCGGTCAACTTGCAGTCTTGGGCGAATCGTTTAGCGCCACAAACAATTGAGCCAATCCTGGGAGACCGGGAGTTGGGAAAAGAGATCTAGTGCGCATCTGGATATATTTATGAAAGGACATCAGTGTCATGATCTTCAAAGTAAATAAAACAAACGATATTAATGGGACGAAATTTATCAATATTGTTTCAGTTGTAGCTGTAGCACCTAACGTTCCAGCCGACGATCCGAAGTGTATTTATTGTTATTCGCTGTTTATTTAGTTACTGTATTGTGTAATTGTATTTTCAGTTTGGTTTTATTTTATTTTATTTTATTTTATTTTATTTTATTTTATTTTATTTTATTTTATTTTATTTTATTTTATTTGCTGCGGTCGCAGGATCGCCTGTCGCTGCATGAACACAAATTATGGGAGATAAACGGAAACCACGGACAAACTTGGCATGAAGCCCGAGTCACGATTACCTCCCCTGATCCTGCCACTCCGCTACAGGTAATGCAATGCAATGCAATACAATACAATACAATACAATACAATACAATACAATACAATACAATACAATATGTCTGTATTCATCTCAAAAAGAGAAATTACAAGCTAGATTGTGCGTCTGTACAATCAATTAATCAAACACCATGCCAAAATAACAGATTGACATCACACATTCACGTCGTCATCTGCAAGAAGAAGCCTAAAAGCAAGGCATTGACTGTGTAACAAGGCAAGTCTATAATACATACATCACTAGTAATTATGCTTTAATTACACTTTAATGATACTTTTAATTATAACTGCAAATGAATACTATAGGCTATAACAGACACGCTATCGTTCACCATCAGAATAACTAAAGAATAAAATCGACTGATTAACAAAGTGTAATGACAAACTCGGAATTTTCTTTTCAACAAAGGCAGTTAGAAACTGTTATGGAAAGTGTTCCGGTCTTTCAGCAAAAATCGAATACTTGGTTAAGATTGAGTAGCTTTTTGATGCCAGGTCTGTTGATGTGCGCAAAGCGTTCATAGAGCGCTCAATGAGTTTCGTCCCAAATAAAAATTAAATAAAAAAGTTATTTGCTGTTAATATGTTAAGACAAATTAAGACTGCTGCGCTCTCTGGTCATCTCCATCTTCCAATATGCTTGCGAAGCATGGACCCTCACAGCAGATCTCCAACGAAGAATACAAAGCATGGAGATGAGGTGCTACAGAAGACTTCTGTGCATTTCCTATACCCAACACATCACCAACGACGAAGTCCGACAGACCATCACACAAGCCATTGGACAACACGATGACCTGCTCACAGTGGTGAAGAAACGGAAACTCCGATGGTATGGCCACGTCACCAGATCATCAGGCCTTGCAAAGACCATTCTGCAAGGCACAGTGCAAGGAGGTAGAAGAAGGGGGAGACCGAAAAAGAGGTGGGAGGACAACATTCGAGAATGGACTGGTTTGACACTGAGCGAAGCCATGAGGGCTGCTGAGGACAGAGAAAGATGGAGTATGCTGGTTAAACGATCATCTGTGGTGCCCCTACGACCTTCGGGTTATGGGACAGGATAGGATAGGATAGGATGTTGGTAAACTTCAAAGGAAACAATTGCCAAAGTTGATAAAAACGATGACGATGATGATGACGATGATGACGACGATGATGTATGTTGATGATAGTGATGACAACAATGACGATACTGCTGCTGCTAATGATGATGATGATGACGACGACAACGTTGATGATGATGATGATGATGATGATGATGATGATGATGATGATGATGATGATGATGATGATGATGATGATGATGATGATGATATAAACCAACAATCCGCTGACCATGATTTGTTTGAAATTAATTACATATGCATAATGCTATGCAGTGCTGAATTGTTTTTATTGCGTCACTGTTAACCTGGGTTATGCATGCAGAGAATGTCCTGCGGCTTGAGAAAATCTTTTAGCAGTAGTACATTGATAACATAATGAAACTTATCTGAATAATAATATGTAGCAATATTCCATCTACGTCCATCATTGGTCAAATAGCAGACGGAGAAATTATTTCGATTTTTGTTTGTTTGGGTGTTTTTTTTTTGGTAAAAATTATTATTCAGTAACCTTGACTCTGTCGTTATCTACAATTACACAACATAACATTGACACTGTCGTTTTATGCAATTTCACAACAATGATTGCAGGTTCTTTTCCGGGCCACCCGCGGCCATACCGCGGAGAGTGACGTGGCTGTGGATGACATCACCGCTGTCGTAGGAGCGTGCGACCAACAACACACTTAGCCGCGCTCTGACGCCGTCAAAGTTGTTGAATAAACCGCTGTTGTTGCAGTAGATGTTAGTGTTTTGGATAATATTAGTTACCCTAGGATACTATTAGTTATCCTAGGATAATAAAAGTTATCAAAGTGATGTTGCGTTGACAGTTATGGAGATGTCTTTTGACGGAGGTTTGCTAAACCAAAGTTTGTTGTTCTTGTAGACCGATACATTATAACGTAAAAACACATGTCCATTTGTTTGGTTGGGTTGATATTGTCATAGCTAAATGGAGATTTTGTTCCACAATTGTTTGTTAGCCTCTGAAAGAAAGTTCGAGATTTATCTCGCAGCAAGTAGTCAAATCAAAGAGCTTATTACGGAAAGAGGGGGAACTTCCATTATGTCATATACAAAAATGCGAGACGCTCTCACGGATTATTTCCTTTTGCTCGGGCTGGCTATATTTCATCATCTGCTATATGAATGATCTGTGCGTGGTAACTTATTGAGCCTATGCCATTGCAAAAGAACATTTTTATGGCAACGTTTGCAAAAACCAAACTTTTAACCATCATTATTATTAACATTCCGCTACTGCTGTCTTTTTTTATGTTTACTTATTGACATTTATTAGGCGCTTTTATGCTGCTTATGTTTGTATGTCATAGGTTCGTTTTCTACCCTGGAATTTATTATTTTTTAATCAACGACAGATATTTTAAAATTAAAATATGCATGACAGACTGTTTCATTTATTGGGAAACTGTGTAAATCCGTAATCGTGAGAGAGAGAGAGAGAGAGAGAGAGAGAGAGAGAGAGAGAGAGAGAGAGAGAGAGTGAGAGAGAGGGGAGTTGGGGGAAGAGAAAGCTCTGTCATTGAATCAATTAATCACAATAAAGCACAATAACAAAATGTTTCACTAATAGTGTGAATTTAATTTATATCAGGTGTCCCCCTACCCCCCAACCCTCTCACCTCCCAAATCACTGGCTAAATAACATCAGTCACTTCATGGAAAATAATTAATTAATCAGACAGAACAATCAGAACCTAGACTACAACATTCCACGCAATATAGATCTAATGCGCAGAAATTCACAGATCAGAACAAGGACTGAATTTCTACATTACAGTTTTTTTCCCCCGTTTACACTCAAACGAAAAGGGATTACAACAGATCAAGGACCATTTTTGTGCCTAGGTAAGGGGTTATCTTGCACAGTATTTGATCACGAGGAGAAAACAGACTTAGTCTAATTTAACTTGTTAACATAAGCAGTTTGACGAAGCCAAACTGCAAATCTGGCATCTACTTTTAAAATATAAGCACAAATATAGTCAAACAACCTAGCAATAACGTAAACAGTGAGCGACCTGTTGAACGTAAACTGTCAGCAAGCAAACTGTTTTGGATTTAGCACATAGGTATAACATGAATCATTCAAGCCGCTCTCCGATTGTTTTAACACTAACAACACTGCAGCGGTCTTAGTTTAGGCCTACATAAACACAAAAAAATGAAGTTTTTCAATTGCAATTTACCTTTCTTTCTCTTGGAAATTTGAAAAAGGACTTGCCAACACAACTTTTTTGTATCTGGCATTATGGCAATTGATGGCTGTGCAAAAGCCACCGCCCTGTTTCACTCGGTCGCCTTTTGACTTTCTGCCACGAGCCATTTTCAGCATGTCAACAAGGGAGCATAACTCGTACTTTTTGTCTCGCGGTTCTGTACCAAGTTCCCCCTCTTTCTATCATTAAGCTCTTTGGTCAAATCCCCTAGCGTTGTAGAACATTCTATGACGTGACTCGATGCTATTTCCTATGTAGGCTAGATCTTTGCTTTGGTTGGTCATTGATTACGTCATTTTCTCTTCAATGCACACAATGTACAGGTGGTATTTAAAAATAAAAGGGCTGTTGTCTACGCGTGGAGGGTAAGTTCTGAAAGCATGTGTTGATGCTGTTCCTGCCTTTTGCTAAATAAAGTTGGAGAAATGATATAGCAACTGCTCTGCTTTGTTATTTTGTGAGCGGGTTGCTTGGCTAGGAACTTTACAGTGGCTGTGATGATATCCTGGAGTAGATATGCTTATCTTACAAGGGGAGTAAGACTTGTAAATAGATGGGGCGTTAAGCTACCTCTATCAGACGTTCTTTATCAAAATTCCAAAGCGATGTGAGAGACTAAATCACGTGCTTGGTCATATCAACACATTTATAGTTGTTCTCGGGTTTTAAAGTATCGTTGGCTCACTTTAAGAAAAAAAATTTTTTCTAGTCAAATGACTAGACTACTTTGTCTCCAGAGAAGAAGGGCTAGTGGACATACAACAATACAAATAGAATGACACCAGTCGTATGTATGTGATTTCAACTTTTATGTGTTCAACACAAATCCTAACATGACTTTAATTAAATATAAATTAATAACTATAACTGTTCAATGTGCTGGGCGATTTCTTTAGCAGTTCTTCATCATCATTTGCTAAGCATTCCTATGTTTGGATGGCCTATTAGTGTTTTTTCGAGAATTGGTTGACATCAGTTGCAGTTGAGAAGGACTTAGCTGCTCGGTTTCTGTGAGTGCTTGAGTCTGGTGGTCATTCTGAGGGAGTCTGGTCACTCTCAGGATGATCGGGCGAGTCTGGTAGTTCTGGGCAGGACGTGGCGAGGTAGATTCTAGGTTGATCTCCTTCTTTTCTACGGGAACAAACGTTAGGCGTTGACTCCACAAACCGTCCCAGAGCTGAACTGTAAAATCCAGAACTCTGGCTACAATATTCTATTCAGATATATGGGTATGTGGTGCCCTCTGCAAAGAGTCTATAGCATCAGACACCTGCCGAGTTTCCCATAAGCACACTACTATATCCGAATCTTAAGGCTAAGATATATCAAGCACTATACACAACATGTCAGAAACAATAATCGGTTTCTGTAAATACATGTAACATGAACATACTAATACATGGCAATCAATATAATATATAAACATGCAAGTACTAGAAACTACTAGCGTTAACTTACTTCTAGTCTCTGGGAATCGTGAAACCTCTCTAGTCTATCACTTTCTTGTTGATGGCCAAGGCTTTTTGTTCACTTCAGTTCGCTCCTTGTTGAGACCCTCTTCGTTCCAAGCTTCGCGTGTGACTACCCGGTTAATGTGGGGTGTACAGTGGATATTCAGGGGTCTCTACGTCATCTCCAACCAATCATTTCGTTCTCGCGACTACTGGAATCTTTTCTCGGGATTCTCTACTCTCCTGTCCTGTTTCTGGGCCACTGTCTGTTACGTCTCAACTTCGTGTCAGAGGAGACTCGCAGGGTAAATCTTAGAGTGATATGATTCGCGTGGCTAACTAGTGGTCAAGGGACCCTGGTCAGCTGTTCCCATTAGGCTAACTTACATTCCGCATAGCGAGTTTGGCTTGATGGTATCGGGAGTGACCGTTTCAAGAATTTTAATTTAACATCTGCGAACCTTCCTTTTAGTGGGCTGGTAAATTAACGTCAGATTTTGTTGAATGCTATCTGTTTATCTCTAAGCTGAGTTTTTGTTGTCAACTTTTCTGATATTACAGTGGCATATATTCAAGCATCGGGACTTAATCGACATTTGGCGTGTAACACTTTCTATATTTCAGAATTCTATTTTAGCTGAAGCACATGTCGATGCACGAAGCAAGGTTAAAAACTAGTTTAAAACATATAATGGGTATGGGAATGCCGCTCTGCAGATTCCTTTCCCATAGTATTAGATCGGGTCAGCTGCTGTCTCCTCCAAGCCCAGTAGGCTAGGTCACACATTGATTACGCCATCACTGTAGGCGCATCAACACGTATCAACCATAGGTCGTGGAAAACCGTTGAAAGGGTTGGCCTGTGAGCTCAGCTGATAGTGGGCTGGTTTCCTAAGCCGAAAGTCGCTGGTTCGAACCCCATGTTGGACGAACCCCATGTTGGACGAACCCCATGTTGGACGAACCCCATGTTGGACGAACTTATGTGTGGGACGTATGAGACGTTTCAAGACACCGAGAGTTTTCTCCGGTTACTCCGGTTTCCTCCCTCCATTCAATAATAGTATAGAATGCAGTCAGCCTTCCCTATCCTATCCTATCCTATCCTATACCATAACTCTGGGGTCGTAGGGGCACCACAGATGATCGTTTAACCAGCGTACTTTATCTTTCCCTGTCCTCAACAACCCTGATTGTTTCGCTCAGTGTAAAACCAGTCCATTCTCGAATGTTGACCTCCCACCTCTTTTTCGGTCTCCCTCTTCTTCTACCTCCTTGCACTGTGCCTTGCAAGATGGTCTTTGCAAGACCTGGTGATCTGGTGACGTGGCCATACCAACGGAGTTTCCGTTTTTTCACCACTGTGAGCAGGTCATCGTGTTGTCCAATGGTTGTCCAGTCAGCCTTAATTTTTAAAAATAATTAAAAAAAAAACATTGATTTTTATTCCGACTTCTTTAATAGCGATCTCTTCAGATCGCCGCGCTTTGAGTTTGATTGAAGAAACAGCGCGTGACAGAATCCTGTATTATTATTATTATTTATTTATTTTTTTAAAAATTATTATTATTATTATTATTATTATTATTATTATTATTATTATTATTATTATTATTATTATTATTATTATTATTGCAGTTGTTGTTGTTGTCTTTCTGCTTCTTCTTCTTCTTCTTCTTCTTCTTCTTCTTCTTCTTCTTCTTCTTGATAGCACTCAAAATCTTGTGCACTCCATATTCATCTCCTCAACAAAGCAGGCTTCCTGGCGTGAGTCGTTCACGCTGTTCACGCCATTGTGAGGGTGCTGTTGCTCCTGGGCATATTGCCTGCGGCACAGCAGTCGGACGAACAGGCTCCTGAAGTGGGAGATGAAGATGAGATAAAAGACGAGGTTGATGGACGAATTGACAACCTCCATCAGGTTCAGCGAACAGAAAATGCTTAAATGGCAGCCCGCACCGCATATATCCTGGACCTGTCCACATAATGAAAAACAATTCCTTTAAGATATTGAATCTAGGAATGATTAAGTACGTTAGTTTAAAATGGGTCCCAAGTTGAATAATGTCTTTATTTTTTTGTGTGGAGAATGGGTTGATCCTAAAATTAGATTTGTTATTACATTAAAGAATAATAAAGAAAGGTTTCGTTGCTAACCAAAAAACAAACAAACAAACAAACTAATAAAGTTTGAATTTTTTATTTCATGCACACAAAAATCGATCTAGTCGTGTTGGATATACAGAACAAAACATGTTTTACAACCAGATGACCCCAACGTCCTTGACATTTGCGTTAGAGCAACTTTAATGGCACGAGAGTTTGGCAACTAACTCGGGTAATGTTCCTACGAAGTGGACATCTGGGGGCCGCTTGAGTTAGATCCTGGATCGATCTGCGCCTTGAGCAGATCTTGAATTGGAAAATCGCTATAAAAGAACAATTAAATAAATAAATCAAATTAAAATAAAGTAAAAAAAAAAAGTTTAGTGAAAAAAAATACTTTCAGAAGTTCTTGAATTATGAACGGATCTATCGACGAACATGCATATTAGACAGACCGCACTAAACTTAATGGCTCGTTCTGATTCCCGACTATTTGTGATTGCAAGTGGGTTATGAAGCCTGGCTTACCTGCTGGTCAAAGTAGTAGATGACCAGGTCAAAGACCATGGCCACAGGGTAGGTTAGCAGAGTGGAGACACTGAGGCACGTCACAGCAATCAGCAGACGATGCAGTTTGAAGTCGGAAGCTGCCGTTGATGAAAACTGCTGACGCTGGGCTATGGGAAGTAAAGACAGAAGGATATTAAGTAAATAACTGGGTCACAATAATGTCTTTCATGGGTAACACAAAGCTCGTTTTGACTTTCTTCACCACAATGATGGCAGACACACAGACAGACACACAGACAGACAAACAGACAGACACACGGACAGACAAACAGACGCTGCTATACACATGTAGAACGACGAACAAATTGAATGCATAACACCATCTAAGTATATGAAATATACTTGTATAAAGATCGGTATATTGTACAATGCCCTTGTAATAGTTCCTCAATCAAGTAATGGCCATATTTGGCTTACGTTTTGAGTCAAGGATGCCTACTCTCTCCAACACTCTTCACCATCTTCCTGGAGCGCATCATGCCAGATGCCCTTACAGATCACGAGGGAACCGTCAGCATAGGGGGGTAGAGCAATCTCCAAACTACGTTTTGCGGATGACATTGATGGATTGGCTAGAGAGGAACAAGAACTTGAACAGCTGATACAGAGGCTTGACACCACCTCCAGTGCCTTTGGAATGAAAATAAGTGCAAAGAAGACCAAAATGATGACCAACGGCATCAACACGTACATCAACGATGGAAGCCAATTTGAAAAGACAAGACCATCAGTCTACACTCCAAGGTAAAGTTGCTGCGCTCTCTTGTCATCTTTATCTTCCTATACACTTGCGAAAAATGGACTCTCACAGCAGATCTACAACGAAAAATACAAAGTATGGAAATGAGGTGCTACAGAAGACTTCTGGGCATTTCCTATACCCAGCACATCACCAACGACGAAGTCCTACAGACCATCACACAATCCATTGGACAAAACGATGCCACGCTCACAATGGTGAAGAAACTGAAATTCCGATGGTATGGCCACTTCAGCAGAGCATCAGGCCTTGCAAAGACTATCCCGCAAGGCACCGTGCAAGGAGGCAGAAGAAGAGGGAGGCAGAAAAAGAGGTGGGAGGACAACATTCGAGAATGGACTGTCTTGACACTGAGCGAAGCCATGAGGGTTGTTGCGGAAAGAGAAAGATGTAGTACGCTGGTTAAACGATTATATGTGGTGCCCCAGCGACTTTCGAATTGTGGGATAGGATATGATAGGATAGGACATAACAGAAGGTCCTTAATGCAATCAAGGATTTTACCGCCATCGTCGACTTTCGTCCACATTACGGGGTCAGGTCAAACAGGTAAATAATGCTTCGCGGGGAACGGTTAGGCAGGATCTGCAACGTCTGTGCGGTGTAATGCATGAGAGCACAGGCCAGACCGCGCCACGCAAAAGAGTATAAGGGCAGGCAGGTGGCTTTAGCACAGTTAGTACACAGTATAGAGTGCTCCAGTTGTGGTCCCTACCTTGTGATCTGCTGCGTGTGGCCATGAGGTAGGCGATGTGGACGTTCAACACGACCAGCACAATGATGGGCAAGGCCTGGGAGGTGAACTGGGTGATGAACATCACCAATTCAAACGTGTCACGATGCTCTTCTGGCACTTGTCCCCTTCACAGACAAAGTTCGCTGGGTCATGTCGTGACTATCATCACACCAAGAACAAAATACTCCTCAGCACGCATGCACAGGCACTCACGCTCACAAACATATCGCCAATGAAGGAAGAATGTGACCACTCGGGCCGCTTGAATTAGATCCTTGCCAACGTCTTGAGCAGCTCTTGAGCTGAAAATGCGCTATATTATAAGCGATGAACTAGAATAAGAACGCTGTGACGACACGAGTTTTTAGATAGCAGGGAGAATTATACTTTTTACGAAGTTACACTTCTCCGTATATAGTGTACATAGAATAGCGTGACCGATTTACTTTTTGCGTATGAAAGTGCAGTTTCGTAAAGTCCGTGCGTAACGTAGAAGACAGGGGGTAGACCAAATTCAGAACAGGGATACGCGTAATAAAGAATGTGCATACTGACGAGAGCTCGACTATTTGCTTGTGGCCGGCGCGTTTTTGGAGGGCAGAGTGGTTTGAGATGCTTTTGCGAGAGGATCGAATCTAACGAGGCAGCAACCCTGTGACAGAGGTCATTGTAGTGTAGGGTACTGTTGGAAGGGTGTGTTTATTGCTTATATAGCCACCCAAGGTCTTATGCCCTCGTCGGGATAAGGATGTTTAGAGTTCGAGAGGAAGGATACTAACTGCCATTTGTCAATGAGTGTAGAGTTATATTCTTAAGGTGTGTGTCGTTCTCGATTGAACACCCACCAAGACTTAGTGTCTGTGACAGAGCTAAGGTGACCTCATCCTCAGTTATAAGTGTTATTTGGAAAGTGAAATAACCAGCAATAGCAAGACAAAGTGACTCTCAAAAGACTAACCAATTGTATTTGTGACAGTGCTGTGTTGTGTTGTGGTGTTGGGGGGAAAGGTGTGTCACGAGCCGAGGCCTAAAAGGTGAGCAAATCCTGTTATTTAATTCTTTAGTGGCGCACTCCGAGAACTGTGTACGCGTATGAGTGGTGATGAGTGTGGGGAAGGGGATGTATTTTAGGATGCATAATGAATTTTGTTGATTTTATATGATTTTCTTATGATTTTCTTATTGTATATGTGATGGAGAAATGTCGTTGCTGTTGTTGTTATAAAAGTGGGTCAAAGGCGACGATGGGGAATATAGAGAGGGAGAGAGAGAGTGGGGGTGTATGTATGGAGAGAGCGATAGAATGTATTATACTGAACAAAGATGAAGCGATGATTATGAAGCAAGCATGTTTACAGTATGGTACGGCGAGATAGTATGAATGAAGGGAGATAATCGTGATGTGTTATAACCGTTGGGGGTGATGGCAATGATGAGGGTGAGAGGGATGAATCAGGACTGTGTGATTGAAGTGTGGTTGCAATAATTATGTACATTTATATAAATGTTTGTGTTTATAGAAGATGCGAATTATTAAGCATCAAAGGTTGATTTATATTATTGAAATGTGTGTATAGCATCTTGTATTATTATCATGGTATTCATATACAGGTCAAGATGGTGGACGGAGGACGGCGTGTTATATTATATTATATAGTGTTTATTGTTTTGTAGGCAGATTGTTAAGACTGTGTATATGCTTACAGGTATGGGCTGTTACTTCTACCTGTTACTTCTACGCATTATTTCAACGCTGTTGCTTCTGATGTTGCTTCTTATGCTGTACTTATGTTGCTGTTGTTGACGCTGATTGGGTTCTAGCCAGCCTGGGGGTGCCCTTGCCTCTACAGCAGAGTAGTGTTGTGGTGATCTCTGCCACTGCTGCAGGTTTTGCCTATGTATCGAGGCAACACCATTACAGGAGGTTTTCATGCCTAATTCATGCACACACAGATTCACACTGCACCACACCTAAAAACATATTCATTTAGTTAGAAGAATCATCCGCTTATTGTGAAAGAGACTGTTTAGCTCTCTGAGCTACTTGACAAGAACATTGAGACATTGCTTCTGTGCCACAGCTTAGCCTAGATAATAGTTTATGAGTAAAGATTCAAACGCCATTGCTTATTATTTGAAGATTTACATTTTGAATTGATTTGTTGATTGTGATTTTGTTGTGCACACTTTGTAAAGAAACTGTTGTTGTTTAGTTCTGTTTGGGGTTGTTACAAGGGGAGGTAATTGTTAGTTAGTATTGGGACGGGGGTCTATTTAGGGGTTGAGGGGAGGCTAGTTCCCATTTGTCCTGTGTTTGCCTGTTAGTTGTTGAATAAAAGAGTGTGTTTGTATTCTGGCATTTTGTGTTAGTTTATTTTGTTTGAGTTTTATCCTATTCACTCGTTGTATGTGCTGACGTCACAGAACCCGCTCGGGGGACGTGACATTTTTGGTGTCAGAAGTGGGATAGACTCATTTATTTTGTTAGGGTAGTGCCAGATGTGTGTGTTGTGTGTTTGTGTTGTTGTGTGAAAGGGTACGCAGCGGGCGGTTGGCGGGACTGTGGGTGTATTGCACTAGGGAACACACTCGGAGTGCAGCATTAACGGGGAATTGGGTTGCAGGGTTCACTTGCTCGCCTTTAGGGGTACGACGGTGAACGATTCCTCGGCTCCTGTGACTGTTGTGTTGCGTATTCATTCTGTTAGGTGTTTGTATCAGTTAAGTGTTATTTGTTTTGTGTATTACTAACATTTGTTCTTCCCTTCTTTTCCGACATGGCTACGCGGGATGCCCGAGCCGCGATGCGCCGCGACGCTAGGACCCGTAAGGAGGAAGCCGAGCAGGAGGAGCAGGACTTCGGTGATGACGGCTCAGTGACAGGGTTGTTGGAGGAACCTTACGCAGTGAGTACTCAAATGACTATGCCTAAGATGTATGCCAAATCGCCCGGTCCACAGAGCAAAGTCGAGGTCGCGCTCGGTGATAGTGAGAGATTTAGACAGATTGGGGAAAGTCTGGGTTTCCGTGATGCGTTAGCGCACTACGTAGTGAGCGAGTTGAGAAGGGAAGGAGAACGGAGGGAGAGGGAGGAAGAGAAGAGAGAAAGGGAAGATGATCGTCGTCGGATGGAGGCTAGACTAGAGGCCAGACTGGATGCGGAAAGAGAAGCTAGGCAGGCAGAAAAGCGACAGAGGGAGGAAGAGAAGAGGGAAGAAAGAGCAGCTAAGGAAGAAGAAAGAAGAATGTTTGAGATGAGGCTAGAGGAGGAATGTAGAGCCAGAGATGAAGACAGAGCTGATCAGAGGGAGAATAGGGCTAGAGATAGAGGGGCAAACTATTCAGTCAAGCTGAAACCCTTGGAGGAGAGAGAGGATGTGGAGGCCTACCTCCAGATGTTCGAACGGGTGGCAGAGATTCAGGGTTGGAGGAGGGAGGTATGGGCGGTTAGGCTAGCGCCTTTGTTACAAGGGGAAGCCCGGGATACCTACCTTCGACTAACGCCTGAGCAAGCCCAGGATTTCGACACTGTGAGAAACGCGCTGTTGAAACGCTTCAGGAAGGACGCCGACTACTATCGTAGGCAGTTTCGAGAGGCCAAGAAGGAGGCTGCAGAGACATTTCCTCAGCTAGTAGTGAGACTAGGGTCGTTGGTGAAGAAGTGGTTTTCGCTCGCCGACAAAGACATCACCGACGTAGAGCAGGTACTGGACACCTTCATTGGAGAGCAGCTTTTCTCCATCATGACTACCGAGTTAGAGATCTACGTGAGGGAGAATTTACCGACGACTAGCCTTGCCGCAGCAGAGTTAACACAGCGTGTGGTAGACGCCAAGCGGGCAGCATCAGCCCCGGCACCCGTACTACCCAGTCAGAGACGCAGTTTTCCCAGACAACCGGAGGCTCCTCAGCAACCTAGCAACAGGGGAAGTCAGGGTCAGAAGACAGGGAGGACAGAAGGGGGTAGTGGGGTACGTCGTTGCTACCGATGTGGGTCGGAGAGAGAGCAATAATGAGCACTCTCTGACAAAGAGTTGCTAAAGGCCTTTTTTATTACAATATAAGGCTGTTTTGATAGCAATTAAATACATGACAAAATACTCTGTAAATCCCTCATTTGCCAATATATGCGTATTTATTGCGTCTTTAAGTTTGAATGAAATTTAAATTAAAATTCCTTTTTTTATACAACTGCAGAATTCTTTACCTGTTATTAGCTATATAACGCGAATCCTTTGCCTGTGGTTTTATTTTTATTGAAGCGTGACGGTATTGATTTCAACCTCCATGCTGTTAACCATGTCATTGGCTTATAGCAACAATCACACATGTTACTTCTAAACAGAATTATGAATGCACGCTCATGCATATGCACTCACTCATGTTTGCACACGCATGCATATGCATAAACACACACACATGCACACGCACACATGCATACGAACGCGCATGCATATGTTTTCAAATAAATAATTCGCTGTTTACCGTTTAGCATACGTCATAGGGCGTGTTTATTAGTAACAGTCCCTAACAACCGTGCACCGCACCCAGCAAAGCGTTCACTTCTGCTCAATACTAGCTGGCGTGAAGACGCATTTCAGTGCACCGTCTGCTTTAAACTTGGTTTGAGGAAATTCTTCTTTCAGCAATCATAAAGCTGTTACTCGACTGTTAACCTCGACTGTTACAGAATCAAAAAGAAAATAATCTGTTAAAAACTGACTGAGCGTCAAGGAAGAAAGAAGTGAACAATTTTGTGATCATTCTGTGGAATATAGTGCTGTGTTTGTAGAATGGCTTCAAGCGTTCAACCAGTCTCGCCAGGTATGACTATGAGTCAAGAATCAGATATGTTGCAAGACTCTCAACCTTTGACAACTCAACCTTTGACATTTTTTTCTGAACAAGAACTCGCTGTTTTAAATAAATACCAAAGGTATCATGTTGAGATGAGTGAATATTTTTCTAAATTGCCCAAAGAACCAAATGCGGAAATACCTAAACGTCCAAAGGAAAGCTTATCATTTTTGAACACCAAACCTGATAAGTTCACTCCAGAAAGCATGGATAAATTTCTTGAAGAAAAATTGATTAAAACAAATGCTGTGCCACTGGTTGAAATGCCTGATATTTCTAAAGCAGCTCAAGATATGAATTTAGACTATGAAAACGTAACTGACATTCTAGTCAAAAGGGCAAACAAATTTCGAAATGATCAGGCTGCTTTTATCAGTGATGCATTAAATTATGGGTTGTTGTTAGAGAGGGCGTTTTTTTTTGTAAAAATTCAAAGAAAAATGAAATGGTCTGATTATTTAAAAGACCAACTAAAAATTTCACAAAACTATGCCGCAAAACTGCGTAACTTGGCTCATTATTTTGCTAATTATCCTAAGTTTCATAGGCTAGATATTCCATTAAGAGAGCTTATAATCAAATCTAAACAAATTAATCAGTTTATGAAAGATGATGAGGCATTTCGAGCAAAATGGCAGAGCATAGAATAAATTCTGTAGAAAAAACACACCGGCAGCAACAAAGTAATCAAGTTATTGATTAGTAGGCAAAACCTGGCGGGACTGGCGAACAGTAACGCAGTGTTGAAATATCCTTCACCTTGCTCGTCAACCAAACCTTCACCTTTAGCCTAAGACTCCACTGAGACTGGCAAACAGTAACGCAGTGTTGAAATCTCCTTCACCTTGCTCGTCAACCAAACCTTCACCTTTAGCCAAGGATTCCACAGCATGACTCACACTTGTTCACTCTTGTATTCCACTCGCTCGTCAACAACAAAGGGGTTGCCAATGTGCGACTCCGCTATTGAACTAACACTCCCTTTTCCACTCCCCATCCCAATTGCATTCACAACAATTACTCAAACGCAACAAGCAAACATGAAACTTTTTCCCTCCCTCCACCCTCAGACTCCCAAACCCCACCCCCTCAACCCATCCTCTCACCCACCACCCCTCACTCCCTCCCCATCCCATCCCCCCCATCACTATCCCCTCACACTCCCTCCCCATCACCCACTTTCCCCTCACCCATCCCCATCATCACCACCCCTCCCCCCATTCACACATGCGCCTTAAACAATGGCGATGATCCTAAAGGGAGGTAATAACTATTATACATTCGCAAAAGTGAGAGTAGTTGTTGCTTCCCTTTGTCCATCTCTCTCTCTCTCTCTTACCCTTATTATTAAGTATCTTTTACATCAAGCCATTTGGCTCTTTACCATCACCCAATAACATTAAGCCTTCCCCTCATCATTATCATTATCATCATCATCATCATCATCATCATCATCATCATATTATTATTATTATTGGTTAATTAAACTCAAGGGGCGTGAAGGTGGTTGAGGTTAAAGGTACTTAAGTTAGGTAACTTTGATAATTATTTATAAGTTGACTTTAACACTTTAGAAAGTATTTACAAAATGACTTACTGGTCTTTAGCAAGTAACTTCTATCTTATAACAATTAAATTATACAAGTGTAAAAGAAGAACTTCAGATTGTTCCGCCAGACACAGAACCATTAAGATTTCCTAATTAAGAAAATAAAAAAGACTAAAAATGACGGACACAGAAAGGTTCTGTAAGGAATTAGAAATGCTTTTTGATTCTCCCCACTTTCATATGTTAGAAGATGAACGCTGGAAAATCTTTTTTGAATGCAGACTATATGATCCAGATATTTATAATGATTTTTCTGACCCCTTCACTGGACAATATGAAATAAATGAAGATTACAAAGTTAAATGCAAAAGTGACTTCTCAATAGTCTTTCATAAACTTACAAAAGAAGAATACAACAAAAGTGACTTGTACCCAAAATCATATTACTTTAAATATTTTTGGTTACATTTTATTAAACAAGTTCGCAAACTAAATCCTCATGTAGTCAAACAAACTGTTTGTGATTGTGGACCCGACTGCGAATGTGATCATGACTGTGAGTATGATTGTTATTGTCTTTGCAAATGTGATGGCTTTTCATATTAAAGTTAGGGTTAGTTTTTTTTTTTTTTTTTTTTTTTTAATTCAATTTATTCAGTTTAAAGTTGTTTTAAAATACTATTTAAAGTTTTGTTATCAGTATAAAAATGACGGACACAAAAAGTCTTTCGCAATCTCCTTTGTTTAAAGACATCTTTCAAACTTTACAACTCCCTATTCGTGACAGTCAAAATGTTATTAAATCTGTTTATAATAATTATGAATTTGTACTTAACAATTTTACTTTCAAATCCCCTGTTAAAATACGTATTCACGCTCAAATAACTTTTATTAAACCCGGCAGTATTGATGAAACGATGACTGTGTGGATTTCTTCAAGTCAAATTGAAGTGTTAAAATCTTCAGACCTAGACAATGCTTATAACAACATCTTGATCAACCAGTTACAAGACAGCATTGAGTGCGCAACTTTGAAAGGGTCTGGATGGGCGGAAGGAACTCTAGAATCATTAGAACTGAACATTACAAAGTATAATCCAATCAAAGGAAAATCTTATATCCCTCTTCCCAAAGAAATTCTTGACAAAAAGGCTGTATTGAATATTAAGAACACTGACGACAAATGTTTTTTGTAGTGTGTTCTGGCTAAATTATATCCTATTCAGTCGAAACAACATCCCGAAAGGGTGGCGCTATACAAAGATAAAGTAACGAACTTAAATCTTAAAGACATTAATTTCCCTGTTAGCCTTGACGCCATTGACAAATTTGAATCACAAAACTCTCCTATAACAGTCAATGTATATGTTTGGGACCCTGAATCAAAACTTATGCCTTTACGAATCTCTCCTAATGCCCCATCGTTTTCAGACCTCAATCACCACGTTGATCTTTTACTAATAACCGACCCGCAAGATCCTAGCATGCAACATTATACACTGATACGAAACATATCTAGATTATTAGGACACACTTCAAAACATCATGGCAAACAATATTTGTGCAGACGCTGTTTAACTAGAGTCTCTAATCTCCAAGTGGCTGACAAGCACAGTAAAATTTGCAAAAGTATGACAGATATTCAAACCCGCCTTGTGTTACCAAAGCCGGGTTCTCAAGTATATTTTAAAAACATCAACAAACAATTCAAGCAGCCTTATATAGTTTATGCCGACTTCGAATCATTGATTTTAAAATACCAAGGCCCACAAGGATTTTGTACGCCTAATTCATTCCTCACACACCTTCACGAAGTCTGCAGTTTCGGGTATGTAGTTGTTAGAGCCGACGGACAACATACAGAGCCGGTAATTTACAGAGGGCCTGACGCAGCTCGGAAGTTCTTAGATGAGATGAACAAAATATACAAATTGTGTTTACTGCAGCTAGATAATCCGGTGCCCATGATATTTACTGAATCTGACTCCCATAATTTTAAAGCAGCTACACATTGCCACATTTGTAATAAAGAGTTTGACCCGAAGGACACGAAGTCCCAAAGAGTGAGAGATCATTGTCACATAACAGGGGCATTTAGAGGTGCAGCTCATCAGAAATGCAACTTAGACTATGGAATCAAACATTTCTCTCTCCCTATTTTCATTCACAATCTTCGAAATTACGACTCCCATTTAATCATGCAGGCAGTGACGAAAGCATACAAAGTGTCATGTATTGCCGAGACAGAAGAAAAATATAAAACTTTCACTCTGAATAAATTAAAGTTTTATGACAGCTTTCAACATTTGTCTTCCAGTTTAGAAACACTAGCTAAGAACTTACCCAGCTATCCTATCACTAGCAAATATTTTCCAGACGTTACACTAATTCGGAAAGGCGTGTATCCTTATGAATACATGGATTCTTGGGAAGTGTTTGAAGAACTAGAATTGCCACCTAAAGAGAACTTCTATTCTTCACTCAATAAAAGTTTCATAACTGTTACCGATTACCAACATGCACACAACGTCTGGAATGCACTCGGATGTAAAAACCTTGGTGACTACCATGACATATATTTGAAAGCTGACGTCTGTTTGTTGGCTGATGTGTTTGAAAAATACAGAGAAACGAGTTTACATCATTACTCCCTCGACCCTTCTCATTATATTTCTTCACCAGGAATGAGTTGGGATGCTTTCTTAAAACTTAGCGGTTCTAAAATCGATCTCATAACTGACCAGGTAATGATGACAATGATTGAGTCGGGCATTCGTGGAGGAATAAGCGTGGCAGCTCATAATTATTGCAAAGCCAACAATAAATACCTGAAGCACTATGACCCCTCGCAGAAATCTAATTATAAAATGTACTTTGACGCCAACAATTTATACGGTTGGGCAATGAGTGAGCTTTTGCCGGTTTCAGATTTCAAATTACTTGTTAATCCAAACCCCGCAAACTTTACTTGGTTAAACAGTATTTTAAATCACCCTAAAGATCATACTATAGGGTTTATTGTCGAAGTTGACCTAGAGTACCCCAATGCCTTACACGACCTACATAATGATTACCCATTAGCACCAGAAAGATTGCATGGTACAGACAAGCAACTTAAACTTATTCCCAACCTCTATAATAAATCTAATTACGTCTGCCACTACAGAAACCTGCTGTTCTACATTAGACACGGCATGAAGTGCACAGCGATTCACAAGCTTTTATTCTTTAAACAAACGAATGTCTTGGCCGGGTACATCAATAAAAACACAGAGCTCAGAAAACAAGCGCAATCTACGTTTGAAAAAGATTTCTTTAAGCTGCTGAATAACAGCTGTTTTGGTAAAACTATGGAGAACCCATACAAGCGAAAAGACGTCAGGCTAATTACATCACCCAATCAAGCGATTAAATTAACATCTAAACCTCAATACCTTGGTTACAAAGAGTTTCATGACTCCTTGTATGCAGTTACCATGAAAACCACGCAAGTTAATCTAGACAAACCAGTGTTTATGGGGATGACTATTCTCGACCTTTCTAAATTACTAATGTTCGAATTTTACTACGATTACTTTAAACCTAAATACCCGGAGGCCAGAGTTTTATACACAGACACAGACTCCCTTATACTTGACATCCCTACTGAAGACATTTATAAAGACTTAGAATCGGAACTGCAACATTACGATACTAGTGACTATCCTGAAACTCACCCTTTGTACAGCAAAGCAAACCAAAAGAAAATAGGTTTGATGAAAGATGAAATGAACGGGAAACTTATTGAAGAATACGCAGGACTGCGATCTAAGCAGTACAGTATTAAACACGAATCGGGGGAATCTTCAAAAGCAAAAGGCATTCAAAAAGCCGCAATAAAAAACAGAGATATCAGGCACGAAAACTACCTGGAAGCCTTAGATGGGAAAGAAGTTAAACCATACCCTAACACAACTATAAAGTCTAAAAACCATGTAGTGTCCACTGCTGTGACGACCAAAAAAACATTGTGCGCTAATGACACAAAGCGGGTAAGAGTAACTAAGGAGTTCGCATACGCTCTAGGCCACTATAAATTACAGGTAGAAACTGCGACTACGACTACGACTGCGACTATGAGTAAGGAGGAAGTCCTGGAAGGCTTGAGTAAATGTTAACTGTATTTATTCTGAAGCGCCAAGCTTTTTCTTCAAAGCATCTAGCTGCTCTTTCCGTCCCAGTAGTCTCCCTTCCTCTATTAATTTTTTTTTAATTTCTTCAACATTAACAGGTGCAGACCTAGATTTAGATTGTATGTCG
Organism: Oncomelania hupensis; assembly: GCA_036898135.1. Taxonomy (NCBI): domain Eukaryota; kingdom Metazoa; phylum Mollusca; class Gastropoda; order Littorinimorpha; family Pomatiopsidae; genus Oncomelania; species Oncomelania hupensis. Next base: position 1,400,284 of record CM072515.1, on the reverse strand, counting down.
TGCTTCAACTTTTTATATTCTTCAAAATCTCGCTGGATAATTACAAACTCTTGGTCTGTAATCTGAGTGTCTTCTAGAGCTTTAGAAATTATTAAGTTCATGCTAGTAAGTTTAGCTATCGCAAGGCTAGAAATGAGGTCGTGTTTTTCTAGTTTCTTAGATACTTTAGTATTAATTACACCAAGTAGAACTGACATCACCGAAGATAATCCGGCAGCAACCCCTAATCCAATACTAATTGGTATACCAATTCCAGTCACCAATAATCCCACGCTGACCGCAGCTTCCGCTGCATTAATAACATTTAGACCAGTAGACACGTAATTTATTCCGCTATAAGCGCCGGAATACCGTCGTCTGCATCTAGAGTACTTTTGGATATCTGATTCAATTTGAGTCCTAACTTTTCTTATTTCTTCCAACCTGAACGTTTGAACATTACTTAAGTCTAACGTTGGAGCACTGGGTTGCATTGGTTGTTCATCCACTACTGCTTCTACTATAGCAGGATACAATTTTGTCGTCATATTTTTAGTGTGAAAAAAAAGGGTTAACAATAATTAACTTGATTTTAGTTTATTAGCAAAATATTCTATTTGACTATCAGAAAATATCTGATCGCTGAAATAAAATGCTAACAGATCTACGTTGTCTAGGCTAATTTGCGCTATTCTGTCAATAGGATTTGGAACAGGGACAAAAGTTATCTTGGGTGATGAAGTAAATACGGAAAACTGATTTTCATTTTCTCTTTTCTTCATAAATACTGTAACTCGTCTGGGATCCTCATCTAAATCAACCCAACTTAGAGACACTTGCGGAATTACATTAAAATTTCTCTGCGTAGGCCTGTGAGCAATTATGTCCAGTACTATCATAGCTGTGCTACCTAGCTGTAAAGGAGGCTGCAGAATAACTCTAACATTTTTCCCTGCGGTTTCACGCTTATGTAAAACATAGCTGCTTTTTTTGTAGGCTTTGACTTCTATGGTTTCCCGATTGTTTTCATCCGGCACTAGACTAACTAACATAGGCCCGGCGTTAATAATTTTCTTAAATTTATTGTCTGGTCCCATAAAAGTGTAAGGGCTTTCGCACTTGAATTTAATAAGCCAATCTAATTCTGTGTCTACAGGTGTTAAAGACCAGATATTTTCTCGTTTAGTAATAGCATACTTAAAATCGGGATCTACTTTACCGGCATTAAAGTCCTTTAGCTGATCGATAGACGGTTTTTCTGGCGGTACTGGCGGTGACACTTGCGGCACTTCAGGCACTGCCGGCACTAGCGCTCGTTTATAATATCCATTTTGTGTAAATTCGAAACCGTAAATAGACCCAACAATAGCATTCGCATCAAAGTCAATTGTGTCTGCTAAGTCTTTCAGTTCAATGGTAGGACAGGTTACTGGAATTTGAGGGCCGATTGACATTGTATTTTAAAATTAAACTTTATTTTATCTCAAGAATAATTGTAAGATCTTCAAAGTCTACAATTTCATTGTTTTGGTTAGTTATTTTGAAGCAGAAACTAGTATGATAGTCCTGACTTAAGTGGCGTTTTTGAGGCAGAAATTTTAATGAAACTGGATCGCAGTAAGATTCTCTCTGAGTTGAGATTATCCTTAGCAATGTACTAGGAGTTCCGTTTACTAAGTTTTCCGATGTCTTCAGTTGATGAAGGTACACAAACAATCTATTATTAATTAACAAATTCATAGGGTTTGATCCAATAAATCTTATAGAACTGCCGACAGTGCTGGAGCTGTCAGATAAAGATAATTCATTGCCACGGAAACCTAATATTTCTGCCAGCTTTGGCGCAAGTGTAACGCTGGTAATGTCTTTATGCAGGGTTTTATGGAAAGTTAAAGTTACTATCAAGTTTGCAGGGTTCATTTTTGCTTCAATCGAATGAGGTTTAAACAATTCTTCAGTAAGTCTGCAGAAGTCATAATAGCCGCCATGAATAAAGTGCCTTTTTTTATTAATCATTATCCAGTTGTTGTTTAGATCATGACTAATATTTAACCATTTAACCGTGTAGAATATTTCGTGAAGGATTACGTTAAGGTCCCTGTTTTTGTTGTCAATAGGATGCTGAAGTTCAATGGGCAAACCTGATTTTACAGATTCGAAAGTTACAAACATTTTTTTAAATATAATAAAAATGTACGCGCCTTATAAATATAACAAAGCTGCAAAGTATACTACAGGGCCTTATTATTACGAAAAAGCAGTCGACCTAACCAAGCTGACAATAGCTGTGGCAGCCAACGTCCATTTCGAAACTATCCCCCATAATATTTTTGATCATTACCTCAACCCAGACATTACGAGCGACTTTTTAGCTAACCAATGGCTAAACAACGGGGGTATGCAGTTCTTTCAGAATCAAATTAATTTTGCCGTGTCATGCGCTACAACTGGTTGCGGAGTTTCTTACGTTCATCACCTTAATCACCCAGATCCCATGTTGAAGTCTATTTATCTGTTCCATTTGTATTATCAAGTGAGGCGGGTGTTGTCTGAACTTCAGGCTCCGTTACCTACCGACAAAAACTTTAATCCCTTTAACAACGGCTTTGACAAAAAAGCGTATCAAAGGTTGTGCAATGAATTCGGAATTGATACTAAAACAGACTTCAGACAAAAACTAGACCTCAATCACGGAATGGGAACTTTATTTAGATACGCTGTAGGTAATTTATACACGGGGCCTTACGTACCTGGATTTACATCATTTAACCACAACAGCCAGGTTCCTTTACTGTATATCAGACAAAAACAAAGTACAGCATACAGCACTTTTATATTAGACACATCAAACGGATTTACACAAAGTGGGGTGGAAAGGCTGAATGAATCTATTCGTACGTATGCGTGGTGCATTCTGGGGTCTCAAGCAGAAACACGAAGTAATATCATTGGGGAAGGAACTAGCTTCGATGCACAAAAGCAGTTTCTAGCCAACATTGAAGATTCTATTAATTCGGCAGTAGATTTGCCCGCGAGTATTAAAAGATATCAGGACACTTTAAAGTATGCTAGATCGAAAGTAGATTACGTAATAGGTTTAGGACTGTATATGTTGCCTTCAGACCTTCAGCTTAGGATAGGAACTATATCAAACTACAACAACAATATTGTGATTGCCGACCCTCAATTTCATATAGGCTACAATCCTACAATAAATACAGTGAATACAGTGAATACAGCAAATACGGTATTTACTGCTAGGCCTAATAATGAACCTTTAAGTTCGCCACCACTTCCGAGCCTGCCAAGCCTACCAAGCTTGCCGGAACTGCAAGGCCTGCCGGTAATTGATCATGGGATTTCACGTCTGGCGCTTACAGGGGGTTTATTGTTTGCTGGGTTAATTGGGATTTACTATTTTAAGTAACCAGAGTAATATTATTATAAACAAAGACCACAGATGCTCAGACGCCCAAACCACAACTTTAGAAGCAGTATTAAATATCCATGAAAAAACAGAACCTAATATTCCTGGAAGTGCGTCTACAAGTTTGTCACCTAAGCGTTTCAATAAGTTAGCTATGCTTTGTAACGTCTTTTTAATCCAGTCTTTAACCAGACTACCGCCAGGTCCACCAGGTACGCCAGGTCCACCGGCACTGATGCCTATGGTTCTAGTCAGTGCTAAGACTAGTGTGCTTATTGTCATCCCAACAGCTGTAAGAATGCTAAATATTGTAACACCTTGCTCTCTGAACAGTGTTTGAATTCTTTCTGCAAGTGTAGTGTCTTCGTGTAAAATTTTATGCACCGTTTCTTTTATTCTAGCGAAATTAGTTATTAATTTTTCTCTGTTTATGGATAAGGCTTCTAGCCTTGCAGCGCGTTCTGTGTAAAGGTCTGCGAGCCGCTTTTGAATCATCTGTTTTACCTCAATGCTTAAGTTCGCGTCATCAGCTTCTGCTAGTTTATTTTTTTGTTTTTCTATATGTTTGTCGAGCTCACCGAGCTTGGCTAAATTCATCATTGTCTCCCCTCTCACAGATTGTAAAGCTTTATCTAAGCCTTGAAGTTCACGCAGTGGCAATAATGGCGTGTCATTGATAGTTTCCATAACTTGATCAATATTGGTGTCCTCATTTGTTTGCAAGGTTTTTAAGGTTGTTAATTCTGTATTGACTTGTAACGCAGAACTAGTTAAGTCAGCTAAGTCTTGTAGTTCTATTTCTGAATTTGGTAACGATGCATCTATTTGTTGAAGTGAAGCTACTGCTTGGCGATGCAACGCTGGCACTCTATTATCGGAAAGCCCTAATGATCGTATTACAGTCACTGGGAGTTTAGTTTTCAAAGTAGACCACGCATAAAATTTGTCAGGATTCTTTGACATAGTTAACTGTACTCTCACTTTTTTACCGGATACATTAGTGTTTATAAACAAGTGATTATTTTTGTCTAGTTCGAAGTCGCTGGGACTAACATAATCAGGTAACTCGCGCCCGATGTAATTGTAAAATTTATTGATTTTTCTGGCTTTTTGGGTTTCAGTTACTTGACGTAATTCTTCTCCTATACTTAGCCTTGTTTGGCTCATGTCGTCTCCTACCATAGAAAGAAGTCTGTTGGTTGTGTCAACGTCGAGGTCTTCATTAGGCTCATTTGGTTTAAACACTTCATCAAGAGCTTCACCACCTGTTGCCATTTTTAAATATAATTTTTTTTAATCACACTAAAAATGCAAAGCTACGGAAACTTGTTAGACCCTACACGCCGATTGAGGACGCCTTTAGGCATTAAAGGTGAGAAAAGCACAATAATTATTACAAATAATCCAAGCAGCATAGAGCCTAATCAGCTACTAACCATAAGATTTCCAAATTTAGGTCCTGATGATGTAATAGTTCCAGGCAGTCCTAAATTGGGATTTAAAATTAGTCTGAATTCTGACGACGATCCTAACAGAACCATAGTCAACAATCTAGGTAGAGCTATAATTAAAAGAATGGTTATTAAACTTGATGGGCGAGAAATCCAAAGTATCGATGACGCCGGTGTTTTGTTTTGTTACACAGATCTGTGGCTGAGTAAATATGAAAGGGAAGATTTAGTTGGTCAGGGAATTCAAGCCGCCAATGTGGCAAAACTTCGAATCAAAGCTGGCGATGCTGTCGCTTCTAACAAAGGTGAAAATGCATTAGCTGCTGTATACAAAAACAGGTTTTATTTTCCACTCGATTTTGAACTGCTACACAGTCATCTGCCATTTCATCAAGGTTCATTTAACGACAGGCTTTCTTACGAAATTATTTTCAATGATTATTCTCAAGTAGTAATTAGCTCTGACAATGATGCTAGGTATACAATTACAGACATCACGCTTGAATATGAAGTGGTCACTCACTCTGAACTCAGTAGGATGATCAGGGGACAATATGACAAACTAGCAATTTATTATGATAGGATCGTTCGCTACAGACAATTTAATAAAGATTTATTAGACGCACTATGGACCATCAACATAAATTCACCTGCTCGAAGTTTTAAAGGTGTACTGTTGTTGTTTGTGAAAGAATCTAATTACAATCGTGACAGCGAGAATTTTATCAACCCTAATATTTCAAAAGCGTCTGTTGTGATTGAAGGTAAACCTAATCAATTATTCGCGAATGGAATGATGGGATTTCAACAGTTTGATGAGATTAGGAAAATCTTGGGTGGAGGTAGATTGCGGACTGACACTGTGGATTTGATTTCTAAGGATCTTCATTTGCATGACACAAGACTGCAAGATTATCTGGTGAATAAATTTGCGTTGTGGTTAGACTTTCGAACCATACCCACCAATGAACTTCATGGATCTGGAAGAAGAATTGAAAACGGAACAGATGGTATAACAATTGAATTGCATAGGGAAGCAAGTGCTAGGTCAGAATCAGTTACAGTATACATGTATATTATTATGGATGCTCAGCTAAACATTGAAAATGGAAGATTAAAAGATTTAGTATATTAAAAAATGGCGTCTTTGTTACCCCGTGATCCTCATTGTGGAATGATCGTTGGCATGACGTCATGCGGAAAGACCGTCTTTGTTCTGGATTTGTTAGAAAAATATTACGCAGGACACTTTGATTATATAGTAATTTTTTGCCCAACTATTCAATATAATAAAACCTACTTAGATCGTAAGTATGTCTGGACAGATGAAAATATCTTTGTTGTAAATACCAATGCCAAGCTCAATGAGTATTTAACGTATTTTTATAACCTGTTTGAGAATGAGGGTAATACGTTATTCTTAATCGATGATTGCAGTGCAGAAAAAGATATTGTATTAAAACGGAACATATTGAGCAAGCTGGCTTTCAGTGGACGCCATGTGAAAATTAGTGTCTGGTTAATCACGCAGAAATTTAATTCGATATTAAAGGATTTTAGAGAACAAGTAAAATTCGTGTGCCTGTTTTATTGCAAAGATCGAGACAGCTTTGATAACTGTTTAAAAGAAAATGACGTAATTGAATCAAAAGAGGAAAGAACTAAATTAAAAGAACAGCTAAAAAAAGGCAAGCACTTAAAATTATTATTAAAAACTGACCAACCAACTGGCTATACAATACTTATGTAAGTAAGTAAGTTCTTTTATAATTTAATTATTGTAAGTTATAAGGTTTTTTTTAAAGTCGACTTAATTAAGTTAGATATAAGTAAGTAAGTTCTTTTATAATTTAATTATTGTAAGTTATAAGTTTTTTTAAAAGTCGACTTAATTAAGTTAGATGTAAGTCACTAAGTCAAAAAAAAAAAAGGTTGAAGGTAAGTAATAGTGGTGATGATTATAGTTCATTTATCTTAATGGCACTGTGTCTGGTGGAACAATCTGAAGTTCTTCTTTTACAAAGTTTCTTTGTGGTGTTCTACGATCGCTTCTCGGTCTTAAATAATATACGGGCGGATCAGTAGATAATGCTCTGTCAACTTCATAAACGCTTAATGACCAAATTGGGTCTGTAGCTCGCCTTCTAGTGTCATTAGCAACTTCTCCAGGCTGATAAAGGTATCTAACAGTTTTGTTCATCAAAGTTAGATCCGGCTGACCAGGCTTTGAAACGGTAACAACAATCTGTTTCTTTTTAATAGCCTCAACTGGTTTTAATCCTGTAACTCTGGTTGGTTCTGAATTCATTTCCCTTAAAACTCGAGGCAGCCTAATAACCCATTCTGTATTAGTGGTTTCAGTAAAGAGTTCCTTTGAATACTGATAAGTGAATAATCTTTCTGCCAGTTGCCGATTAAAGTTTTCTACAATACCCTGTGATCTGTGCAATCCAACAACTCCTCTTCTAACAGTTACATTATGTTTTAACAAAAGCTGGTTAACAGCTCCTTTGAATTCAGACCCTTCATCGCATTGAATAAGTCTAGGGAACCTTAGAGGCCCTCTTGAATAAATCGCATTTAAGGCTTGAGCGACCTCAGCTGAATTTTTTGTCCTAAGAGCATGCGCGTCTTTAAACCTGGTAGCTATATCAATAACAGTAAGGGCATACCTGTATTTCTTTCTATATATTTTGTCATGGGGAAGATATAACAAATCTATTTGATGCGTGTCATTTGGTCTGGAGTTTTCAAATTTTGGTCTTATTATTTTCTTCGGGGGTGGAAGATAGATTTGCCATACAGCTTGCTTCGATAACCATTGTTTAACTTTGTTTGCTGACAAGCCAGTCTTTTCTACTAGTTTATTAACTGCCGTCATCCCTTTCCAATATCCGGATTGAGAATAATATAATCTAGACAAACGCGAAGTCATATTTTATTTAGATTTATATTTTTGTTTAACAAGGTAATAAACTACTGTTATTCCAAACACAATTAAAATTAATTCTCCAGTCTCTGACATTGTAGGTGCAATGTTAGGTGTGTAGTAATCGGATAACACTGGTTGCTTTAATGAAGGTAGTGTCGTGCCAGTTAATAAATAATATTGGTGCAAAGCTTCATCAACGTCTTCGAATGTTTTATCAGCATGACCTTCTTCTTTCAATCTTGTATTAACAAAATCAAGCTGCATTAGTCTGTTTTTCTCGTATTCGGCCTGATCTTGTTGTAATTTTTCCATTGCTAAGTTATGCCGTTTTGATTCTTCTTTACTGTCCAGTTTTGAAAACAAATAATTTGATCCTGAAAAGGCTAAGGCATTTACAGCAGCAGAACCAAGCACCATTGCAGCACCAGCCATTTTTTAATTTAGTTTTTTATTTTATTTGTACTTAAAATGAATTGTGATGACTTGTTAATGCAAGAAGCTATTAATGTCACAGCTACAGGTGTTGACAATGAGAAAAGAGACAGGCTGGTTGCATTAGTAGCTTCCGGAAAGTCAAAGTATTATCTCGGTGTTGACTTAACTACTGAACAAGTGCAAAGACTGAGGCCAGAAGACATCATTATATTACATAATAAATATGATAAAGTTCTCGGCGCTTTAATGGTTAAAAGTTTAGGGCGTTCGATTGTGAAATTATATACCAAAGCTGTGTCGACCTTTGTTACTTTAGATTGTGAGAATGATTTATTTGATGATTTGATTAAAGATCCAGTTATTGTTAATGGGATTAGTGAGGCATCAAGAAATTTGTATTATAAATTTGGAAGCTTGTTGACCCCATTTTCAGCCGGGCTAATTACATTTCAACACATAAATTTCTCTGCTATTAAAAATGGACTCTTCCAATCAGGAGATGGAAACGGAGACGGAGGTGAAGAATTCAGAGAATCAACAGAACCCAGTGACAGTCACTAAACAAAAGAGCCCAGGAAGAATTGCAGCTGGAAAGAAGTTAGCAGAATTTAACAAGTTACATAGATGGAACAGACAAACAAAAGCAAACATATTAGGGAAAAAGGAATCACCAAAAGAAGAAACAATAATGCAACAAACATTAACAACAAATAAAGAAGAACCAATACAACCAATACAACCAGTACAATCTTCAAATAACATATATTATTTTTGTATAGCCGGTGTAGTGGGTGCAAGTGGGTACATAATATATAAATACCGCCAAGGAAAAAATAAACAGAAACCCCCAAAACCACTTGTAGAAAAAGAAATTGAATCATCTCCATCATTGAAGCCATCATTAGATGTGTTTTCAATGCAGTAATAATTTATTATTATTTTTTTATTATATATAAAAAATGAGTGTACCATATGAACAAACAATTGTTAATCTTGGATACCATAGTGTTGTCTTAGTGGGCTTAAATACAGCTTATGCTATGATTGCTAAATCTCTTTTAAAAATGAAACCCATTGAATTAGGAAAAATGGATCTTTCAGATGCTGGTAAACTGGTTGGTATCTTTTCATTATCGTTATTTACTCGGGACTATCTTGTTAAACAAAAGATCATTCCAGCAGATATTAATGTGTAATGTTATACAACCATAATGTAGAAGGGTTGTAATTTTTTTTGTTTTAACCAAAGACGCAAGATATATGAATATATATTATATTTAGCAAATGCCGGATTTTTTTAAAATGCCCATAAAACAGCCCTATATTGTAATAAAATAGCGTTAGGAAAACAAAGGGGCTTTACGCCCATATTTGCTATCTCTGTCGGAGAAGCATGTGGTCAAGGACTGCAAGGTCAAACTGCAGACAGTAGGACAGGTTACAGTGGGACGGACTATTTCCACGGAGACCGCACCTCGGGCTAGCGTGTGTGCAATCAAACCTTATGATCCATGGGGCCAAGGTAGGGTGAACGGGCAGGACGTTCGAGTATTGAGAGATACGGGAGCGGAGATAGGGGCAGTCGCGAGCAGGTTAGTCAAACCAGCTGATTTGACGGGTCGGACTGTCGAGATTTGCTTGGCGAATCGATCGAACGTGGGTCTGCTACCTACAGCTTGGGTGGAGTTGGATTGTGCGCTGGTCAGGGGGAGAGTGGAGCTGGTGGTTTTCGAGGACGGGCCCGATATCATCCTGGGTAACTGGGTAACGTTTGATAGCGGGGAAAAGAGTCCTGTTTCCTTGTTCGGAGGTGAATGCGCGATGACTGCAGCAGTGCAGACTCGGGCGCAGGTGAAGGCCGAGAAGAAGAGGGAGGTACCCTTAGCAGTAGTCGAACCATCCCAGATCTCTGTTAGCACCCCAGAGTTGATCAGGATGCAAGAGACCGACGAGACGCTCGCGAAGGCGAGAACGTTGGCACAGAGTGGTGGGGCGATAGCGTCAGGTAGGGCGTCAGCTGAGTTTCGCAAGAAGAAAGGGGTGTTGTACCGGGTACACACGAAGAGAGGTAGCCAGGTCACGCAACTGGTAGTCCCGAAACAGTTGAGAGGGGGGATCCTTCAGTTGGCTCATGATCCACCCATGGCTGGGCATTTGGGAGGGAAACGTACCAGGGAGCGGATCTGGGGAACGTTCTATTGGCCGGGAATGTGTGCCGAGGTACGGAGGTATTGCGCCAGTTGTCCAGAATGTCAGAAGGTAGTACCGAGGGGACGGGTGAGGAAGGTACCACTACAGCAACTTCCGCTGGTGGACGAGCCATTTCAGAGGGTGGCCGTAGACATTGTGGGACCCATCAAACCCAAGTCAGATCGGGGTAACATGTACATCCTAGTGGTGGTAGACTATGCCACACGCTATCCCGAGGCTGTACCGCTCAAGGGCATAGAGGCAGAGAGGGTGGCAGAAGCGCTGTGGGAGATTTGGTCGAGGGTGGGCGTTCCTAGGGAAGTTTTGACAGATCAAGGGACGCAATTCATGTCTGAAGTCATGCGGGAGATGAACAGACTACTGTCGATCCACGGGAAAGCTACCACACCGTATCATCCACAGTGCAACGGACTGGTTGAGCGATTCAACGGGACGCTAGTGTCCATGCTCAAGAAGTTAGCCACAGAGCAACCTACAGCGTGGGACCGCTACATTCCAGCGCTACTATTTGCATACCGAGAAGTAGCACAAGAGTCTACAGGGTTCTCTCCCTTCGAGCTTCTATATGGAAAGACCGTGCGGGGACCGATGGCTGTGTTGCGAGACCTCTGGACCAAGGAGATACAAGAGGAGGAGGTGAAACTGAGTAGCAAGTACGTGGTAGACTTGCGTAATCGCATCGAGGAGACGTGTAAGTTGGCACAAGGAAACCTCAGAACCGCGTCAGCCAAGCAGAAGCGGCACTTTGATAAGAAAGCGAAACGGCGTTTGTTCAACGCGGGGGATCAAGTGTTGCTACTGTTGCCAGAAAAGCACAACAAGTTGCAGCTAGCATGGCGAGGACCGTACGAGGTGATCGAACGCGTGGGAGAGTGCGACTACCGGATCAGGATGCGTGGGAAAAGCAAACTATACCACGCCAATCTCTTGAAGAAGTTCCATACCAGAGCGACGGTGGCCACAATCGTCGTGGACGATGAAGGGGTAGAAGAGGAGGAAACTATGCCGGTGTTTGGGGATATTCCCGTAATCACCTTGACAGCATCAGAGACACCCCGCGACGTGAAGATGGACGACAATTGCCCAGAAATACGGGGAGAATTGCAGGAGCTGGTATGGCAGTTTGAGGATGTCCTCACCGACTTGCCACTACGCACTACACTGGACGTGTGCGAGATACGGGTGGACAGCGACATTCCAGTGAGGACGCGGCAGTACCCACTTCCCCATTCGCATCACGAGACCATCAAGAAGGAAGTGGAAGCGATGCTAGCGATGGGCGTCATTGAGAGGGCCAGTTCGCCATACAGCTCGCCCATCGTGTTGGTAAAGAAGAAGGAGGGCACGATGCGTTTCTGCGTAGATTTCCGAAAGTTAAACAAGCACGTCGTATTCGACGCGGAACCATTGCCGAACATCGACTACTTGTTTTCCAAACTGTCAGGGGCCAAGTATCTCACCAAGATCGACTTGACCAAAGGTTACTGGCAAGTGCCTATGAACAAGGGAGATAAAGCGAAGACGGCATTTACAACGCCGGAAGGGCAGTTCCAGTGGACTGTAATGCCATTCGGGCTGAAGACGGCGGGAGCAGTCTTTTCTCGCATGATGCGGAAGTTACTAGCACCCCTGGGAATGTCGGAGATCGACAATTTTGTCGACGACTTGTTGGTAGCCACCATTACCAAGCAGAGACACCTGGAATGCTTGGCACGTCTTTTCCTGAGGTTGCGTGAGGTGCAGCTATCCGCCAAACCATCAAAGTGTTACTTGGGTTTCCGAAGAGTAGAGTATCTTGGGCACGTGGTTGGACAGGGAGAAATTCGCCCTGAGGTGTCAAAGATGGAGAGAATCCGAGATGCACCACGACCAACGACCAAGCGGCAAGTGCGCTCATTTTTGGGTTTAGCCGGATACTACAGGCGGTTCGTACCCAACTTTTCAGCGATTGCTTCACCACTACACGATCTGACCAAGGGAGGCAAGCCAGGGGCGGTACAATGGACCGAAGCATGCGAAGCTGCATTTTGCACACTGAAGGAGAAGCTGTGCTCTGACCCTGTGTGCTGTCTACCGGACTTCACCCTACCGTTCGTGCTACAGACGGATGCGTCGGAGTATGGAGTAGGGGCCATTTTGAGCCAGGACAGGGGGCAGGGACTGCAGCCCATTGCGTGTGCAAGCAAGAAAATGTCGAAACCCGAGAGGAACTATTCGACCATTGAGAGGGAGTGTCTAGCGTTGGTGTGGGGTGTGCAGAAGTTCAGTCAATACCTGTACGGACGTACTTTCGTAGTGCAGACTGACCACATGCCACTGCAGTACCTACAGCAGGTGAAGAACACCAACAGCCGACTGATGAGATGGGCACTTCAGCTTCAACCTTTCTCAATGTCTGTGGAGCACATTTCTGGGAAGGACAACGTTCCAGCAGATTTCCTCAGCAGAAACGCTCAGTAGAGTAGGGGTAGGGAAATTCGCGTCGTAGTTAAGGTTCTTCAAGGTGTTAAGAACTGGGGGGGGGGGTTGTGTGACGACACGAGTTTTCAGATAGCAGGGAGAATTATACTTTTTACGAAGTTACACTTCTCCGTATATAGTGTACATAGAATAGCGTGACCGATTTACTTTTTGTGTATGAAAGTGCAGTTTCGTAAAGTCCGTGCGTAACGTAGAAGACAAGGGGTAGGCCAAATTCAGAACAGGGATACGCGTAATAAAGAATGTGCATACGGACGAGAGCTCGACTATTTGCTTGTGGCCGGCGCGTTTTTGGAGGGCAGAGTGGTTTGAGATGCTTTTGCGAGAGGATCGAATCTAACGAGGCAGCAACCCTGTGACAGAGGTCATTGTAGTGTAGGGTACTGTTGGAAGAGTGTGTTTATTGCTTATATAGCCACCCAAGGTCTTATGCCCTCGTCGGGATAAGGATGTTTAGAGTTCGAGAGGAAGGATACTAACTGCCATTTGTCAATGAGTGTAGAGTTATATTCTTAAGGTGTGTGTCGTTCTCGATTGAACACCCACCAAGACTTAGTGTCTGTTATAAGTGTTATTTGGAAAGTGAAATAACCAGCAATAGCAAGACAAAGTGACTCTCAAAAGACTAACCAATTGTATTTGTGACAGTGCTGTGTTGTGTTGTGGTGTTGGGGGGAAAGGTGTGTCACGAGCCGAGGCCTAAAAGGTGAGCAAATCCTGTTATTTAATTCTTTAGTGGCGCACTCCGAGAACTGCGTACGCGTATGAGTGGTGATGAGTGTGGGGAAGGGGATGTATTTTAGGATGCATAATGAATTTTGTTGATTTTATATGATTTTCTTATGATTTTCTTATTGTATATGTGATGGAGAAATGTCGTTGCTGTTGTTGTTATAAAAGTGGGTCAAAGGCGACGATGGGGAATATAGAGAGGGAGAGAGAGAGTGGGGGTGTATGTATGGAGAGAGCGATAGAATGTATTATACTGAACAAAGATGAAGCGATGATTATGAAGCAAGCATGTTTACAGTATGGTACGGCGAGATAGTATGAATGAAGGGAGATAATCGTGATGTGTTATAACCGTTGGGGGTGATGGCAATGATGAGGGTGAGAGGGATGAATCAGGACTGTGTGATTGAAGTGTGGTTGCAATAATTATGTACATTTATATAAATGTTTATGTTTATAGAAGATGCGAATTATTAAGCATCAAAGGTTGATTTATATTATTGAAATGTGTGTATAGCATCTTGTATTATTATCATGGTATTCATATACAGGTCAAGATGGTGGACGGAGGACGGCGTGTTATATTATATTATATAGTGTTTATTGTTTTGTAGGCAGATTGTTAAGACTGTGTATATGCTTACAGGTATGGGCTGTTACTTCTACCTGTTACTTCTACGCAGTATTTCAACGCTGTTGCTTCTGATGTTGCTTCTTATGCTGTACTTATGTTGCTGTTGTTGACGCTGATTGGGTTCTAGCCAGCCTGGGGGGTGCCCTTGCCTCTACAGCAGAGTAGTGTTGTGGTGATCTCTGCCACTGCTGCAGGTTTTGCCTATGTATCGAGGCAACACCATTACAGGAGGTTTTCATGCCTAATTCATGCACACACAGATTCACACTGCACCACACCTAAAAACATATTCATTTAGTTAGAAGAATCATCCGCTTATTGTGAAAGAGACTGTTTAGCTCTCTGAGCTACTTGACAAGAACATTGAGACATTGCTTCTGTGCCACAGCTTAGCCTAGATAATAGTTTATGAGTAAAGATTCAAACGCCATTGCTTATTATTTGAAGATTTACATTTTGAATTGATTTGTTGATCGTGATTTTGTTGTGCACCCTTTGTAAAGAAACTGTTGTTGTTTAGTTCTGTTTGGGGTTGTTACAAGGGGAGGTAATTGTTAGTTAGTATTGGGACGGGGGTCTATTTAGGGGTTGAGGGGAGGCTAGTTCCCATTTGTCCTGTGTTTGCCTGTTAGTTGTTGAATAAAAGAGTGTGTTTGTATTCTGGCATTTTGTGTTAGTTTATTTTGTTTGAGTTTTATCCTATTCACTCGTTGTATGTGCTGACGTCACAGAACCCGCTCGGGGGACGTGACAAACGCTTAAATAAAGTAGGAACTATTAACAAAAAAAAATAAAATAAATAAAACAGGTTGTCATTATGCCCTACTGTCCATTGCTTTCGAGGAATTTAATGTTGCTATGTTGCAGGTTCATATGATAGTAGGTCTAATAGTTCCAAGTAGTGGCCACAGTTGGCTTACGTTTTATGGCTTATCCATTTGGGTTATGAGATTTTTCACTGAATGGAATTTTGAGGGGTGGCCACACCTTATGAATTTAGTGGCCACATTGGCTTACGTTTTACGGCTTATGCATTGGGTCGGAGGTAGTGGCGCTATGCTTATCACGGCCCGGTTAGAATTTATAAAGGTGTGTAGCTGTGTAATTTATAAACGTGTGTAATGTAGCTGTGTAATTTCACTACAACGTTTTCATGACGATATAATGTACTCCTTTCACGATTGTGCTCCTTTCACGATTTGACTATATTATAAAACAACTTTACTAAGACCGACACGCAACAAGTGAATTTTACTGCCTTAGCTCGCCAAGTCGAGTGTAGCAGACAATCTTTTTTGCGTGTATTCATGCGTGTGGGAGGGGTCTAGGTTGACCTCTAAACTCGTGATGGCATACTCTCGCTTCTGATTGGTCCTCGTAAGCCCGGCTTATGTATTTGTGCAGAAGAAATCAAACAGGCGATATCCTTGTGAAATTTTACGTTAACCAGTACGCAAAGAAATACTTAAGGAATTCATAAGCGTAACATACGTGTGGCCGGGTGCGTAACACAATTGAGGCCGGGTGCGTAACACAAGTGTGTCCGGGCCTTTATTGTCACTGAACTGTACTGCACATTAAAACCAATACGTGTTAACTCCACAGCGCCTGCGCACGTGCCATACACGCAATATTGAGGGGAAGGCTAGTTTTCTTTGGCTCAGTTTGCACGATCAAATCAAGACTGGGTTTTTGTTGCACCTAGCGGCGAATTTAATTACATTACATTACATGATTATTGCATTGGGTCCAGCGGACTCTTCCGAGCCAAATCAGGACCGGACAACGCCCGATCCGCATAAAAGATCTGCCGAAACAAACCTAGTGGTAAAACTGAAGGCTTTCCACCTACCAGTCACTTTACAATAAAGACATCCCATGCAGGGGACACTGAGGCTATACTCTAATTTATCGAATCCCCGTTTACAAAAACAAAATAGAATACAAACATCATTATAAAATATCAACAAAACACATACATATAAAATGCCTACATTGCTAAATAATAACATCATAGGAAGCCCTAGTGACCGCCTGGCAGAAAGCGTCCAATATTCCCAAGCGGATCCAACAGACCTCACACACAAACAAGGAGTCTTGTCCCGGAAGAGTTTTCAAGAAAAAAGGTAGGTGACTGGTCTAGCGAAGAAGACGATAGTATAGCAGATTTATAGAACAGAGCAGGAATGAGAAAGAACAAATGAGAAAGACAGCGACAGTGGGAATTTAAAGCACTAAATTTCTAGAAAGTGGGGATACTATTTATACTGAAACCCCCGGCACCCCAACGGGGAGGAGGGGGAGGGAGGGGGTGCGAATTTAATACGTATTTTGCTTTCAATAGGGCATAAATTCCAATACAGACAGTAGATTTTGTATCACCGAAGGAAACTTGGGATTCGAAATCGGGATGATCGGATGGAAGCCATGCACAAAGACAAAGACAAAGGGGTGGGGGTGTGGGGAGATAAGATAAGATAAGATAAGATAACAATTTTATTTAACAAGGGTAAAAGATTAAGCACTGGGTGTGCTTTTTTACATCCTGCCCTTGGGGCTTGGAACAATAGCAATTAGTATAACAAAATAACTTCATAACAATAATATCAAAATGTAACAATAATCAAAATATGCGCACGTGCGCATCCACTCCTCTCTTCCGTTCCACACACACACAAACATACACACAACTTATGTAAAACAATGTAATGAAAGTTATGAAAGTAAGAACTCTTGCAAATTAGCAAGATTAGGGAGAGAGAGAGAGAGAGAGAGAGAGAGAGAGAGAGAGAGAGAGAGAGAGAGAGAGAGAGAGAGAGACCTTCTGAGGCCTGGTATGATTCCTCCTTGCATGAAAATAAATCCCAGTCCAACCAACAGGCACCACAACAGCAGCAACGACACCCCAGTCATGGCTCTGCGTCTGTAGACACAACACGTTAAAAACAACGACGACGAACAACAATAATAAGCAAGAGATTTTGAAATGGCAAACGCCACACGTATGATGGGAAACGAGATCAAGAAAGACGATCTTCAAGCGCCACTTTTTAAAAAATGTAACCATGACTATACAGCGCTTTTCCAGCTCAAGAGCTGCTCAAGGCGCTGGTCAATACAGGATCTAACTCACGCCGCCTGAAGCGCCCATGTGCTGCGTAAGGTGCATCGACTGACGCCACAGACCATTGGATGGACCTAGTGCATGCTGGGTGTATTTGTATAGCTAGCACTCACCCGTCTAGGACATGAGCGTCAGGATCTTTAAAGTCCGTGTGATGGAACGTGCGCGTGCACAGACTAGAACTCGGTTGATCCTCTCATTAAAAAAAAAAATTGGTAGGACATCGTAGCAGATGTTAATAGGCTAACATGATTGATCTTCCATGACTACAAGCCTTGAGAAATGTCCTTACCTTGTCAACCCCTTCATTTTGGCGTTAGCCCAGAATGGGAATCGAACCGAATACCATCGAGTCATAACCAAGGCCAGTGTGAAGTGGACGGAGAAAATGCGACCGTAGAGAGAGCAAAACAAGGCGGCCATGTTGGCGGGGTAATACACCGGCCGATGAGCGTCCAGCAACAGCACACTCATCATAGACAGCAGAAAGAAGATGTCCGCCGCAGCAAGCGCCTGAAATGGGACATTTTGGGCAATAAAGATGTTGTGAGATAATTGCATTGAATTGACATCAATTGAATCTGTCCTTTTAATGTGTAGGATACAGTTTGTACACACACCGTCCTCCTTACCCTAAAATTAAAGATGTTCCAGGATCCCGCAACCTTTTGGATACTAGGAGAGAAGTGTTTGGGACCTCCCTTTTCTCTGGGAGAGCTTACTGAGAGCGTTGCCCATCTCCTCTCCTTCATTGCTTGACCTTCCCCGGTTCTGACCAGATCCAGATACCCATGTACCGTTGGGTGGGATGGGGTGTGTCGTGCGGCTTGTTGCATTATATCGTTCAATGGTTGCCTCCAATTATAATAATAATAATAATGGACATTTATATAGCGCTATTACTTGTCTTTTTATAGACAAGCGCATAGTGCTTTACATGAAAAGAAAGAAACATGAAACAATTTACAATATTGCATTAGAAATTATACAATGAGAAAAAAAATGCACACACAAATAAAAAAAATACATAAAGTCAACTTTATGCAATTAAGTCATCACAATCACAGCAAATCCACAAGCATAGCCAAAAGCAGAACAAATATGAGCTGCGGCTAGGGTCTATAGAATGAAGGATTTAGTCAGGATAGTAGAGTTTAAAGAGGTGAGATTTTAGAGCTTGCTTGAATGAGGGTGTGGTCTGCTTGTGTCTGATGTTGGCTGGAAGAGTGTTCCATTGTCTGGGTGCACAATATGTGAATGCCCGTTCTCCGTACATTTTGGTGTTGATTTTTTGAATGCAGAGTGTGCGAGAGTCAGAAGAAGAGCGAAGGGTGCGAGAAGGGACATAGACAGACAGCAGATCTTACAGGTATGAAGGGCAGGTTCCAGAGAAGAAATTGTGGCACAGTACGGACAGTTTGTATTTAATGCGGGCCTCTATGAGTAGCCAATGAAGCTTACGGAATAGTGGAGTGATGTGATCGCGCTTTTTTGCCCTGAAGACTAGCCTAGCAACACAATTCTGGACTTTTTGAAGTTTGTCTATGAGATGACTCGGGCATGAAGCCAGTAGGGCATAACAATAGTCTAGCCTAGACAAGACTAAAGCACAGACTAAGGTGATGGTTGCTTGAAGGGTTAAGTAGCAGCGAATGGAGCTGATCTGACGCAAGGCAGCATATGCTGATTTACAAACTTGTGCAATATGGAAATCAAGCGTCATGTCACTCGATTTCTAGCCGACTGAGAGAAAGATATTTCATGCTCTCCTACACTTACAGTGGTAGGCAAGGTGCAAGCTAAGGCAGTTCTGGTCTTTTTGAACAGGAGAACTTCTGTTTTATCATCATTGAGCTTTAACTTGTTTTGTTTCATCCAGGATCGGACATCAGAAATGCAATTCTCTACAGTCTTGACATTTGGCATCGATTTGTACAGGAAGACTTGATTTTAAAAGCTGAATATCGTCAGCAAAAGCTTAAACAGTTACATCGTGTTTTTGAATCAGTTCGAGCAAAGGCTTTGTGTAGAACAAAAAGAGAATCGGTCTAAGAACTGACCCCTGCGGCACACCATATGTCAAATTTCCCTTCTTTGAGAGCACCTCAGCAATGCTGATAGTTTGCGTACGACCTTGAAGGTATGACTTGAACCAGGCCAAGGCATTCCCTGAAACTCCAAACTGCGACTCGAGAGTTTCGAACAGAATATTGTGGTCTGCAGTGTCGAAGGCAGCCGATATATCAAGAAGTGTTAGAAGAGACAAGTTGCCTTTATCCAGAGCAAGCAGAATGTCACCTGTGATTTTGAGTAATGCTGTCTCGGTGCTATGAGAGGTGCGATAGGCTCACTGATGGGGACTGAGAAGAGAGTTGCTTTGCAAGTATGAGAGTAACTGCTTCAGTACCAACTTTTCTGTAACCTTGGACAAAAATGATAGATTAGATACTGGTCTGTAATTTTTTAGTTCATTCTGATTTAGGCTGGGCTTTTTGAGCAGTGGCTTGACAACTGCCGTCTTGAAAGGTGCAGGGACTGTAGCGGTGGACAGAGACTCATTGATTGTTTGGAGAAGAGGGCCAATGCAGTCAAGGAGGAGAGGAGTGGGAATGGGATCAAGGGAACAAGTGGTTGGTTTAGATTTTTTGATGACCTCTTTGACTTCATTAACAGAAACTGGTTCAAAATGGTCAAACCGTACATAATGTAAAACAGTTGGCAATGCATCTACATTTGTCTGCACACCAGCATCGTGATCAAGTTCATAGCGTATATCAGCGACTTTCTTGTTGAAAAAGTGACAAAAGACATCTGGTAAGTCACAAAGGTGGGTGAGTGGTAGGTAGAGCACTACCTTTTTCCTTGCCTCTGAGGCGGTCACAGACTGAGAAGAGTTGCTTGCTAGTTTCACTGTTGGTCACTTGACCACTAAAGAAAGCAGACTTGGCCCTATGGACAATTTGCATTACTCGTCGCTTGGCAGCAGTGTAAATTTGTTTGCCCACTGTGAGACCACTCTTCAACCATCTCCTCTCAGCCTGACGAAGCTGCCTCTTGGCTTCACTGAGCTCATCCTCGACAGCACTGTACCATGGTTCTGACTTGCCTACCCTAACCTTACGCCTGGAGATAGGGGCATGCCTATCTAGTGCGTCCCTCAATGTGGCCTCCAGCTGTTCCACAGAGGAACACAAAGCCGGACTCACTACCTCACCGAGGTCGCGCTTCAAGGCTTCACGATCTACAGCTCGCAACTTGCGAACATATCTGTAATGGGGGGAGGGCAAGGGGATAGCAACATTGAGGTCACTAACCACAATACATGTATAGTGGTCTGACGACAGTTTCTGAGTCACAAAAGTGTTTTGGACAAAATTGTCATCAGGACGGTGAAGTAACCAATCAATGAGACGGCCACGCTTGTGGTCTAATTCGGTCTACCCTTCCCGTTAAAGTCGACGTTGCCTAGCCAATCATTTCTAGGGTATGGCCAAACCTCTACGCTACTACCGTACACATATTTAAATTCAGCGCTTTGAGGTGGGGCCGGGTGGCAAACTTGTTTTTTCCAACCTAGTTCCAGTCATTCGCCGAAAAAGGCAATTACCGAAGTCGAACGAAGCTCTCCGAGTCGAGCGAAGCTATCCGATGTTTTACGAACGAATGCTGGCAGGACTACGTGAAACCACAGGCTGGGAAGTCTCGTCTTTCGTAGGACTCAATTACATACTATACTACGTATGTATGTAGGAGGCCCACGAGTTTACAAAGACGAAAGAAAAGACTTCAGAGCCTGTACAATTCTCTTACTACCAAAGAAGAGGCAATCTGGATCAGCCCAGTAACTGGCGCCTTATCTCTCTGCTAACAATAACATCATTTTACAAAATCTATATGAAATTGCTGCAGGGCAGAATACTTCCATGGATAGTATCTACCGACAGGTTTTGTGCTGAGAATTAACAAAATGCAAATCAAGGAACGCAAGTATTAAATATGGTCGATAATAACAAAGTATACCGTTGCGAAATGCTAATCTTTGTAAATCGAACAGAATTAGAAGCAACAGCGATCATTTTTAATGTCAACTAGTCGTAGTCATGCAAGCATCATTTCGTAACACATCGGAGAGCTTCGTTCGACTTCGGTGATTGCCTTTTTGGGCGAATGACTGGAACTAGGTTGGAAAAAAACAAGTTCGCGGCCGGGTGGCTCAGTGGGTAGCGCGGCTTACTAGTAACCGAAAGGCCCCGGGTTCGAAGTCAGGATTGGCCAGCGTATGACCATATTATGTTTTGCCCTTACAATCCACTGGTTCGCTGGTGTCAGAATAATGTGACCAGTGGCCAGGGTTATGATAAATACCACCAATAGTCGGACGACGTTCAGTTCGGACGCCTACGAAGTCAACCGAGCTGTGCCGCCTACTGGGTGCGGGGTATGAGCTGTGACTTGGAAGTCGTTCAACCTGTTTCAATGTTAACACTATTCGTCAATCGTGCTATCAATCCGCCTACTTTCGATTTTGATTTTGCTGCGTAACATTATATATATAGACTGGAAGTTGATCGTCGATCGCCTGAAAGTCGCGCTCATAACCCCGGCCCCGCCTATAATGCTCCCGTGTCATGTGACTATAATATACTCTTGAACTTTGAACTTTACAGCCGACACGTTACGCGCACACATTGCACACACACAAACACCGCACACACACAAACACACGCACACAATCACACACACACACAATCACACACACACACACACACACACACACACATGCACGCGCACTCAATAACAGGTTGGCGGATTGGAAAATACCGGCGTGATTGAATGAATGAAAGAACGGAACAGTCTTAATCATAACGATAGACTAGTCCTACTATTTTACCTCCATGAGATAAGAACAGATTTTAATGAGTCCGTGAGAAGGATTTAAAATTAAAAGAAGAACACCTACACACAACTAACAGTTCATTAATACGGAAGTTTCACATAGTATGAACGTAGGAGGAATACCTTCATCAAATAGACGGTAATGTTGAAAATGTTTTCCGTGTTCCAAACGGCTAGAATCGCAACGTTGGCTAGAACGCCCACAAGACACGCTGTCGGAGTAACGTATGTGGTCATAGCGTCCTGGTAACGCGCGTTGCTCTTTGAAACTTTTTCCCATGGTGAAGGCGACGTTGTCATTTCAGAAGATGACGTTTCCATTGCTAAAAGTGACGTGGTGATTTCAGAAAACGACGTGTTTGTTGACAAAGAAGATGTTGTTATTTCAGAAAGTGACGTAGTCAACGTCTCGTTGATGATGTTGATAAAATTCATCGTCGATGACAATTTTGTTAGTTCAGGTTCCATTGTCAGAGTCGGGGGCGCAGCAAATTCCATGTGTTTGACGTCGTTTCTACACTTTCTGTAGATTATATTTGCCTAATTGTTGCTTTGGTTTCGTTTTGTTTGTTTGTTTGTTTGTTTAGTATGAGAATATAATGTCGGTCGATCGGTCGAAAGTTGCTCATCATGTCTCAGGAACCACTGAATTATTGTGTGGAGGTTTGTAGACAATACTCATTGAACACTAAAGGAGAAACACCAATAGACAAGGCATTGTGCGCTGCAGCGGTGATTCCCCCCTGTTACATTTCGACCAAGCACACGCATCCTCAATTGTATTATTTTTCCGGAGACGCGTGCTCCACTGTCAGTCCTCTCCCCAGTCCCTGCCCTATCACACGAGCACCCTATTTCAACAGCTTTGAAGAGAATGAACGTCGAGTCTTCCCTACTCTTCCCACCTCGCAATTCAGAGGTTTTTAACGTCTGGCCGTTGAGCTGCGTGCCATTGCCCTTCTCTTCCGCTTGTGATGACTAGAGGTTGGCACACGCCAGCAGCTGTTACAATGATGCATTGATGATGGTTTGACCTCAGAACTGCAGTACGATTTTTAAATACGCTGCTGATCATGAAGGTGTCCGTTTTCATCGATCGGCACAGGTTGATAAATAATATATACAATCTAGGCCAACCTCATTGACGTACTCCGAAAACGCTAGGAATTGTCCTGATTCGGCTCTTGGTTGTCCGCTGGACCCTATAAGCAATGCCTATCTATCTATATATCTATCACTAGGAATATAGACCAAACGATACGAAGTCCTAACTTTTTACCAATTATTAAAAAGCCCCGAGGTCACACATGTCAAGGTCACAGATCCTTTTTCAAATTCATAGTGTGTGTTGCCCCCACGGGAAAAAAAGATAAACCCATAAAGTCAGAACACACTTTCAAATGCATGGTTTCTGTTTCCATCAGTTTGACGATTTCTAAATATACACATGTAAAATGATATTTTGTTCCCTGATATAAAAACTACGTATACAATCCCCCTATCATATTTCATTGTATTCAGCCAAAAGGCGAGTACTTAGTGAAATACTATATTCTGTTCACTAATGGCCGTAATAACGCCATTTGCAATGGATGGCAACTTACAGACTTCTGTTCAAAACAGAGGTATGACAGCCTAATAGCACCCAAACCGAGAGTTACCAGTATCACAACATCATTGAAATTAACATGTATCCAGTTGAATTTATAGAGATACGAGTAATCCAAAGCGTTCATTATTAATTTTCAGTATTTGCCACCCCTTCCTAGCGCCAAAACCTAAAAATTACAAATATTATGAGATAAATGGAGACCCATCAGTTCTAGCATGTCCCGAGAGCAGAGAAGAAGAAGAAATCCTCCCAATTCTCCGGGAAGAAGTTGAGGCAGCAGTGCAATCGCTGAAGAAAGGGAAGTCAGCGGGAGTGGACAACATACCAGCGGAACTGCTACAAGCAGGAGGAGAAGCGATGACTGATGCTCTCACCATTATCTGTAACAAGATCTGGCAGAGTGGGGAATGGCCTACACCATGGACCCAGTCGCTTGTCATCACTCTTCCCAAAAAAGGTAACCTTCAGGAGTGTGAAAATTACCGCACCATCAGCCTCATCAGCCATCCCAGCAAGGTCCTCCTGAAAATAATACTCAACAGGTTGAAACCACAAGCTGAACAAATCATAGCTGAAGAACAAGCAGGATTCATAGCAGGGCGAAGTACCACTGAACAGATTTTCAACCTCAGAATAATCTGTGAGAAATACCTACAGCACCAACAACATCTATATCATGTGTTCATAGACTTCAAGAAGGCATTTGACCGAGTCTGGCATGCAGCTCTATGGGCAACCATGAAAGTGTACAACATCAGCCCTAAAATTATAGAAGTCATCAAAAGCCTGTATGACAAGGCTACCAGTGCAGTCCTCCATAACAGCGTCATCGGGAACTGGTTCAGAACAACAATCGGTGTGCGTCAAGGATGCCTACTCTCTCCAACACTCTTCAACATCTTCCTAGAGCGCATCATGTCAGATGCTCTTGCAGATCACGAAGGCACAGTCAGCATAGGGGGCAGAGCAATCTCCAATCTTCGTTTTGCGGATGATATTGATGGATTGGCTGGAGAGGAACAAGAACTTGAACAGCTTGTACAGAGGCTTGACACCACCTCCAGAGCTTATGGAATGGAAATAAGTGCAGAGAAGACCAAAATGATGACCAACAACACCAATGGCATCAACACGGACATCAAAGTACAAGGCCAATCCCTCAACACAGTGCACAGCTTCAAATATTTAGGAGCCATTGTGTCAGACAATGGGTCTCGACAGGAAGTCCTCTCCAGGATCGCACAAACAACTGCTGCCCTGACAAGGTTGAAGCCCATTTGGAAAGACAGAACCATCAGTCTACATTCCAAAGTAAGACTTCTGCGCTCTCTGGTCATCTCCATCTTCCTATATGCTTGCGAAGCATGGACCCTCACAGCAGATCTCCAACGAAGAATACAAAGCATGGAGATGAGGTGCTACAGAAGACTTCTGTGCATTTCCTATACCCAACACATCACCAACGTTGAAGTCCGACAGACCATCACACAAGCCATTGGACAACACGATGACCTGCTCACAGTGGTGAAGAAACGGAAACTCCGATGGTATGGCCACGTCACCAGATCATCAGGCCTTGCAAAGACCATTCTGCAAGGCACAGTGCAAGGAGGTAGAAGAAGGGGGAGACCGAAAAAGAGGTGGGAGGACAACATTCGAGAATGGACTGGTTTGACACTGAGCGAAGCCATGAGGGCTGCTGAGGACAGAGAAAGATGGAGTATGCTGGTTAAGCGATCATCTGTGGTGCCCCTACGACCTTCGGGTTATGGGACAGGATAGGATAGGATAGGATAGGATGAGATAATTATAAATATCAGAATAATTTCAATTCTAAAGGGATAATTACAATAATATTGACAAAATTACAAATATCTACGCGGGGTCATGTTTAATTTTTAGTTTTGGTTCTAGCAATACGTCTGAAAATGCGACAAAACCGAAAATTGTAATTTTCACTTGATAATTACACTTGTTATGTCTTAATTGTAAATATGTCATTGGTATTTGTAACCATGATATTTGTAATTATCACATGATATTTGTAATTATCACATGATATTTGTAATTATCACATGATATTTGTAATTATCACATGATATTTGTAATGATCAGATTTTGGCGCTAGTAGTCCGTCATATATATGAATTACGCTGAGCACGTGTTAATTACCATTATCACGTATACCTGTAAATGCAAGTTTTGGCGCTAGTAAAACGCCTTAACCAGAATTAAGCATCATCACGTAAAAATTATAATTATAAAGTGGGAATTGTAATTATTATGTGATAATAATAATTTTCGGTTTGGGCGCATTTTCAGGCGGATTGTTAGAGCCAACACTGAAAATTAAGCATGATCACGCGAAGATATTTGTAATTTTGCAATAACAATCGTAATTATTCCTTGATAATTGTAATTATCACATAATATTTGTAATTATCTCATGCTATTTGTAATTATCAGGTTTCGGCGCTAGTAGGCCGTCATACAAAGGACTCCTACCGTTCACTCAGCTTGAACCGCCCATAACAAAATGTCAGATCATTAATGCTGCATGACCGTTGATCGATTCCCGCGCGCCTATAGGTGACTAGGGATGGTGTGCTATCGCTGTTGGTTAGAGCACTCGTACCCTATCCTAAACGTTGCGTGTTTCAACCCTACAAAGGAAAAAAACTTACGTAACTAAGGAACGATGCGGTTTTGTTTTGTTTTGTATTTTTAAAGTCAAGCGACATGCTCACAATGCTGAACAAACGGAAACTCCAATGGTATGGCCACGTCACCAGGGAAATCAGGTCTTGCAAAAACCATTCTGCAAGGCACGTTGCGAGGAGGCAGAAGAAGAGGGAAGATTCAAAAAAGAGGTCGGAGAACAACGTTCGAGAATGGACTGGCTTGACACTGAACGAAGCCATAAGGGTTGCTGAGGACAGAGACAGACGGGAGTACGCTGGTTAAACGATCATCTGTGGTGCCCCAACGACCTTTGAGTTACAGGATATGATATGATAGGTCATAAGTCAAGCGATACAGTTAGTTAGTTAAATAGATTAACGTCCCCGGACACATAAGCTTATAGGGGACGAAAGCGATACACTAACTTGCCTTGACTTTTATAGTCATGGCCTCGATGGGCTGGAATTGGATCAGGAGGGCATTAGCCAGGTAGAATGGGTCCGCGATAGCACCAAAGAAAGTGGGTCCTCGATCGCGTAGCGGGTAAATAACACACAGCTATTGTATTATAAATAGATGGGACCGGACTACGTGTTCGGCGAAACGAATCGGCCCCTCAAAGGGTTTATTCTTAAAGAGTTTATTCTCAAAGGGTTTATTCTCAAAAGGTTTATTCTCAAAGGATTTATTCTCAAACCGCGTAAGATTCTGCACGGACATGTAATCTTCCCTTACATGGAAAGGATTTAGGCCTATGATAGATGAACGTTCTGCATATCATAAACTAGTCTTATATCAATGTCTTCCCAGTTCTAGGACTGTAGTTTTCGATGTAAATGAAGATATTATTGGTTCGTTGGTACGCCGTTTGGGAATAAACAGTTCGAGCGGGCGATTCGTTTCGCCAAAGGACGCAGTATGATCCCACCTTTCTCTTTATGATACATAGGATGTACTCTACTACTGCTACTATTATGCTATTTATGATACATAGGATGTACGCTACTACTGCTACCGTTAAGCTATCTATGATACATAGGATGTACCCTACTACTGCTACCGTTATGCTATCTATGATACATAGGATGTACACTACTACTGCTACCGTTATGCTATCTATGATACATAGGATGTACACTACTACTGCTACCGTTAAGCTATCTATGATACATAGGATGTACCCTACTACTGCTACCGTTATGCTATCTATGATACATAGGATGTACACTACTACTGCTACCGTTATGCTATCTATGATACATAGGATGTACACTACTACTGCTACCGTTATGCTATCTATGATACATAGGATGTACCCTACTACTGCTACCGTTAAGCTATCTATGATACATAGGATGTACACTACTACTGCTACAGTTATGCTATCTATGATACATAGGATGTACCTTACTACTGCTACCGTTATGCTATCTATGATACATAGGATGTACACTACTACTGCTACCGTTAAGCTATCTATGATACATAGGATGTACACTACTACTGCTACCGTTATGCTATCTATGATACATAGGATGTACCTTACTACTGCTACCGTTAAGCTATCTATGATACATAGGATGTACACTACTACTGCTACCGTTAAGCTATCTATGATACATAAAATGTACACTACTACTGCTACCGTTATGCTATCTATGATACATGGGATGTACACTACTACTGCTACCGTTATGCTATCTATGATACATAGGATGTACACTACTACTGCTACCGTTATGCTATCTATGATACATAGGATGTACCCTACTACTGCTACCGTTAAGCTATCTATGATACATAGGATGTACACTACTACTGCTACCGTTATGCTATCTATGATACATAGGATGTACCTTACTACTGCTACCGTTATGCTATCTATGATACATAGGATGTACACTACTACTGCTACCGTTAAGCTATCTATGATACATAGGATGTACACTACTACTGCTACCGTTATGCTATCTATGATACATAGGATGTACCTTACTACTGCTACCGTTATGCTATCTATGATACATAGGATGTACACTACTACTGCTACCGTTATGCTATCTATGATACATAGGATGTACACTACTACTGCTACCGTTAAGCTATCTATGATACATAGGATGTACACTACTACTGCTACCGTTATGCTATCTATGATACATAGGATGTACACTACTACTGCTACCGTTATGCTATCTATGATACATAGGATGTACACTACTACTGCTACCGTTATGCTATCTATGATACATAGGATGTACCCTACTACTGCTACCGTTAAGCTATCTATGATACATAGGATGTACACTACTACTGCTACCGTTATGCTATCTATGATACATAGGATGTACCTTACTACTGCTACCGTTATGCTATCTATGATACATAGGATGTACACTACTACTGCTACCGTTATGCTATCTATGATACATAGGATGTACACTACTACTGCTACCGTTATGCTATCTATGATACATAGGATGTACCCTACTACTGCTACTGTTATGCTATCTATGATACATAGGATGTACACTACTACTGCTACCGTTATGCTGTCTACATTACATCACATGTTTAGTGCTTTAGGCCCAGCGGACTCCTCCGAGCCAAATCAGGACCAATTTCGCTACTACTGCTACCGTTATGCTGTATAATATGATACATAGGATGTACGCTACTACTGCTACCGCTATGCTGTCGACGTCCCACATTCCTTTTGCCATCGCGGATCCATTCTACGTGGTTAGCGCCCGTGTGGTTTGATCCTGTATTTGCCAGCGCTTTACGCAGTCCTTGAATTGGAAATATCAGTACAACTTATGTTAATCTGATGAATAAAAATTGATACAACAACAACAACAACAATAACAACAACAACAACAACAACAACAACAACAACGAACTGGAAAAGTGCTATTTAATAAGGTGTACAAATCATTGTTAAAGAGTGTTCTCACTATACTCCGGCTTTCTCCAGCCCGTCCATCCTTATCTTGGTAGCAGTCAATCTAAATATGGAAAATAATAGTTGGATTTCCTTACGGTCTTCTTATAGCCTAATTTACAGCCTAATGTACGTCACTTGTTTACCTATAAAATGCGTGTTAGTGGTGTATGTCAGAGCGTGTGTAACCTACGCGCAAATAATTGTTAGATATCTGCACTATATTAAATGACCAATACGTTGTAATGTATTATAGGTGTGGGCTGTACACACAGAGCCAAGGGACGTAACTGCAGCTAAGACCAGCAATATTGAGCAACATAATTCTATCAGTTGAACCGTTGTGTTGTTGTTGTTGTTGTTGTTGTTTTTAAAGCGATCAACAACGTGGACCTGTAATAAGGAGGTTCCGATGTCGTCGAGGTCACTCTTACATGTTGTGACCTAAATATATTTAGTAGTCTTTGATGTTAAGTGAGAGGTTAAAGGTCAGATTAGCCCGCATGTTTGTTTAAGCCTCGCGAGATAAGCTTTTAGTTCGCATTTGTAGCTCTTTGTTTGGAAACTACGGACTATATTGCTATAGAGGTGTTGTTCTGGATCATGGACATGTCAGCAGTTTCTTATCTATAAGCGATGTTTGAAAGTCCGGGATGTACCTTGTTATTCAACAACAGGCGAAACATTTAAACATGTTGATAACTTTTTCATTAAACTATTTTTTTTAAAAGCTTGTTATTGCGGTTTTTATTATATTGATTATTGGGTTTAACGTTTTAAAACTTTTCATTTTCATTTATTTATTTTGAACAGAAGTGAATGTATAGAGGGCGATGCATGGGTCTCTTACGCGTTTACATTCAAGAGGAGTTATGCAGGCACCCCTGTCACCAGTAGTACTAGAACACTAAGTCCTTGAGCAGCTCTTGCACTGGAAAAGCGCGATATATAAAGGGTCAATTAAAAACATGAAATACATGAATCGTGATAAAACGATGCTTTTTTGTTGTTGTCAATCTATATATATATTTCCCCTGGGAGTATCCCCACTTTCTGGAAATTGTGTGCTTTAAATTCCCGCTGTTTGTTCTTTCCCATTCCTACTCTGTTCTATCAATCTACTATACTATCTTCTTCTCTGGACCAGTCACCTAACTTTTTTCCTCTAAACTCTTCCAAAACTCCTCACTTGTGTATGAGGCCTGTTGGGTCAGCTTGGGAATATGGGACGCTATCTGCCAAATGGTCACTAGGGCTTCCTATGATTTTATTATTTAGGGATATTATTTGTATGTGTTTTGTTGATATTTTATAATGATGTTTATATTCTATTTTGTTTTTGTAAACGGGGGTTCGATACAGTAGTGTATAGCCTCAGCGTCGCCTGCTTGAGGTGTCTTTATTGTAAAGTGACCGGCTGGTGCAGTGCCTTCAGTATTGCCATTACATGTAGGGTTGTTTCAACAGATCTTTTATACAGGTCAGGGGTGAGCCTTCTTTGAACCAAGTTTTAGTCCTGATTATGTGGTCCTGATTCGGCTCTTTGAAGTCCGCTGGACCAGGTAAGCAATGAATAATAATATATATAATTTCATTTTATTTTATTTTTTCTACGCCTGTCCTTAAACTTCAAAATCTACAATGATTTTCACGTTAGCGTTCAACACATTTCAAGCTCACAGAACAAAAATATGTATTTGAATGTAATGTGATGCGAATGTGTTATGTAAATAATGGGTGTTTCCGATGTGTGGTGTTGTTTCTTGGTGGTGATCAGCGTGAGTATCAACAGTTACTTTTAAGTGCTCTTTGCCACTTGCTATGTGCATAGTTTAATAATGACAAACGTTTGGCTGTCTATCGGTATTATCACTCTGCAATGCAGTTTTTGTCCCTGTCAACAATCTCAGTGTCTGTTTGTTATGTATTATAAAATAATAACTGTTTTTATAGGGCGCTTTTCCAGCTCCAGAGATGCTTAAGGCGCTGCTGAAGAACGGATCTCACTCAAAATCGCCCAAGTTCCCAAATTGCTGCGTGTTTAGCACTATGTGACAACCCAAACAACGGAGCGATCCTGAAACGATGGAGAGGGTAGTAGAACCTAGTGCTCGCTGAGGATGTTTATGAAGCCGGTGGACCTGTTGGTCCGACTTAAGCATAATCTTTAATGTCCGTGCGTTGCATTGCATACTTGACCTCTGTTTATACTCCCGGCCGAATGTGTGTCGAGGATAGAAACGGTGGAAACCAAAACTACGATTCCAATTTGGACCTAATACAGCAAGTTCCTAGTATACTTACCCTTGAGCCGTGACTGAGTATTGGCAAATTGATTTGGCTCGATTAATCGGGGCCAAGGCGAGCCACATTGTATGATGAAAAGAACCACTCACTCCATACCGAATCGGTATTCTCCCGGGTCATCAAGGAACGCGCCTTCCACCTGGACGGAAGCGATAAGTGCGCTACTGATGGACAACGTAGCAGGATCGTCCCGAGAGACAACATCGTCATAGGAACCCGGAATGCCTGGACCCTAACTGCAGAGCAAAAATTAGAAGAACTGGCCCACGAGCTGGACCACTATCGATGGAACATTTTAGGTATCAACGAACTGCTCTGAAAAGGCCTAGGTTAAACAACGACCGACAAAGGCCACAAGCGTTATTTCGGTGTGAGATGACAGGCACGAACACGGCGTTGGATTCTTGGTCCACAAAGACATTCTAGCCACTGTCATGGGTTGCCGCCCAGTCTCCAGTAGGCTCATTTACCATCCGTCTGAATGCAGCCCTTTTCAACATCACCATCATCCAGGCCTATGCCTCAACATCAGACTATGACGACAGCAAAGTGGAGGGTTTGTATGAAACTCTACTTGTACAGGCGATTCTTGACCAAGTGCCGAAGAAGGACATAGTTGTAGTGAAAGGCGACTGGAATGCCAAGGTTGACCAAGATGCGCACAACAGGGGAGACACATGTGGACCCCACTGCAACAACGAGGCAAATGACAGGGGTCTGAGACTGTTGGGGTTTGCCTGATACAACAATCTGATCCTGGCAACCACGCTTGGTCTCCACAAAAATCCAGACGATGGACATGGCACAGTCCCAGCGGGGAGCATCACAACCAGATTGACTACATCATGGTCAATACACGCTTCAGATCAAGCATCAACATTTGCAAGAAGCGCACTTTTCCAGGAGCAGACATCGGAAGTGACCACGATCTTGTGATGAAGTCCTTGCGGCTCCACTTGAAGAGAGTAAACACAGCAAAGTGCACCAGACTGAAGTTCGACCAAGACAAATTGAACAAGAGCAACAGCAAGAATGCCTACCAGAGTGAGAAGTGGCTGACAAGTGTTAAACAGCCCAATGTCTCCACGATTACATTACATTACATGATTATTGCTTTAGGACCAGCGGACTCTTCCGAGCCAAATCATGACCAGCACGATACCTATCAAGTCTGGCATATGCCATACAGAAGAACATGAAGTGTTGGATAGATGGACAGAGTACTGCTTTGACCTTTACAACCACACACCAAAAGAATACTCATCAGTTCTGGCATGTCCCGAGAACAGAGAAGAGGATGAAATCTTCCCAAATACTCCAAGAAGTGAAGGTAGCGGTGAAGAAGGGGAAGTCAACGGGAGTGAACAACATACCGACGGAATTGCTTCAAGCAGCAGAAGAGGCGATGATGATTGACGCCCTCACCATTATCTGTAACAAGATCTGGCAGAGTGGAAATGGCGTACCCAGTCGCTTGTCATCATTCGTTTTAAAAAGGGTAACCTTCAGGAGTGTGAAAATTACCGCACCATCAGCCTCATCGGTCATCCCAGCAAGGTCCTCTGAACATAATACTCAAGAGGTTGAAACACCAAGCTGAACAAATCATAACTGAAAAAAGTAGGATTCAGGGCAGGGCGAAGTACCACTGAGCAGATTTTCAACCTTCAGAATGATTTGCGAGAAATGCCTACAACACCAACAACATCTATACCATGTGTTTGTAGACCTCAAGAAAGCGTTTCACCGAGTCTGGCATGCAGTTATGTGGGCAACCATGACAGTGTACAACATCAGCCCTAACATTATTGAAGTCATCAAAACCTGTATGACAAGGCTACCAGTACAGTCCTCCACAACTGCGCCATCAGGAATTAGTTCAGGACAACAATCAGTGTGCGACAGGGATGTCTACTCTCTCCAACAATCTTCCTAGAGCGCATCATGTAAGAGGCCCTTGAAGATCACGAAAGCACAGTCAGCATTGATGACTTGGATGGAGAGGAACAAGAACTTGAACAGGTGGTACGGAGGCTTGACGCCACCTCCAGAGCCTATGGGGTGGAAATAAGTGCAGAGAACACCAAAATGATGACCAACAACACCAATGCCATCATCATGGACATCAAAATCCAAGGCCATTCCTTCATCACAGTGCATAGCTTCAAATATTTAGGAGCCATTGTATAAGACAGTGGGTTGTGACAGGAAGTCCTCTTCAGGATCGCACAAATAACTGCTGCCCTGACAAGGTTGAAGCCCATTTGGAAAGACAAGACCATCAGTTTACATTCCAAGAAAAGGCTGCTGCGCTCCCTTGTCATCTCCATCTTCCTATACTCTTTCGAAACATGGACCCTCACAGCAGATCTACAACGAAGAATACAAGCATGGAGATGAGGTACTACAGGAGACTTCTTGGCATGTCCTATACCGAGCACATCGCCAGCAACGAAGTCCGACAGACCATCACACAAGCCATTGAACAACACGATGGCCTGCTCACAGTGGTTAAAAAACGGAAACTCCCATGGTATGGCCACGTCACTAGATCATCAGGCCTTGCAAAAGCCATCCTGCAAGGCACGGTGCTAGGAGGCAGAAGAAGAGGGAGACAGAAAATGAGGTGGGAGGACAACATTCGAGAATGGACTAGCTTCACACTGAGAGAAGCCATGAAGGTTGCTGAGAACAGAGAAAGATGGAGTACCTTGGTTAAACGATCATCTGTTGTGCCCCAACGACCTTCGAGTTACGGGATAGGATAGGATAGGAATTGATTACATTGGAATTCATGGAAACCCCTAAACCGTCGAGAGTGCCACTGAAATTCTACACAAACTGAATGTGTACTGGTGCAGTGATGTTGCTAGAAATTTTCAGCATAGACCATTTGGCCGATTCAGTCACAAACCTTTTGGACATTTTGAAAATCTTTCGGCCATCATTTTGACTTCTTTCCAACACCAAACGAGAGGCCACTGACAAGTTTCGGTTTCTTTTTCGGCGGCAATCGAAAACAAAAAGTTTTATTGCCGGCACGCCGTTCGCAACAAGGGGAGTTACTTTAACTCCCTCTGCTGATATATGTGTGGTCTGCTTGTCGCTTCCGACACGCGATTGTCCCAACAATAACTCATAACACCTTTATTTATCCGATAGGAAATTAATATGTCCAGAAGCAATAACGACATTAGACAAGCAAAAAAACGGTCAAAGTGTGGCCGATTGAGGTATAAAACCTTCGGATAGCGGGCCGATCAGAACATGACTCTTTCCGACATTTGGGAATTCTATTGGTGAATCGCCGATTTGCCGACGAAACGACGTCACTGCTGGTGTGATCAAAGATGCATGCTCCATTATTGCATCGTTGTTGTACAGTGATTTTTCCAGCTCGTTCATTCCTGATCACCGATACCTTTCGGGATGCTGTTTTGAGATTTGGGGAATTGGATCATGTTAGAAAATGGGCGTGCTTTTGATTAATTGATGAATTGATTGTGTGTGTGCGTGTGTGTGTGTGTGTGTGTGTGTGTCTATTACGTTTGTGTGTCTGTGTGACAATTAATGATTTGGGTCACTATCTTTGTTATTTGTATTTGTAACGGTTATTTGTATTTGTAACTGTTATTCAGGCCTTGGCGGCTAATGGTCAGGCTGTGGATTTCTACGAACACCACGGCGAGTTTGAGTACATCTACCACAATGCCTATGTAATGCACAAGCTCTTTTCACTGTCTCTTTTTATTTAGGTGTGCGTGTGTGTGACTGTGTGTTTATGTGTATGAGTATGAGAGAGAATGAGAGAGGGAGAGAGTTTTTGCTTTTTGTTGTTTGACATACGCAAAGTGGTATGTGCTGATAGTGGTGGTGGTGGTGATAAGGATGAGGAGGAGGAAGAGGAGGACGACGATCACCTTGATTATGAACAAGCACCATCATCATCATCATCGTCGTCGTCGTCGTCATCATCCTCATCATCATCATCATCATCATGATCGTCATCATCATCATCATCATCATCATCATCATCACAATCATCATCATCATCACAATCATCATCATCATCATCACAATCATCATCATCATCATCATTATATCATCATCATCATGACGATAGAGACGAGGAAAAACAAGCAGTCAGTTATCTGTAAATGAGGTTTAGGTGTAGATCATGGGTGTTCCGGCTATTTTGAACCTCCTATTACAATTTCATAATGTTTTGGATTGTAACTCCTAAATTAACTTTTAGCAAAAATCCATGCATGGAAAACCTTATAATCCATGCATGGAAAACCTTATAATCCATGCAGAAATTTTATAGTCCACGCATAGAGAACCTTATAAGTCATGCATAGATAATCTTATAATCCACGCAAGGAGAACCTTAACCCTGTAATCGATACATGAAGATCCCTAACTTTATCATCCATACATGGAGAACCTTAACCATATAATCCATACTTTAGAACATTTACCTTATAGTTCATGCATAGAGAACCTTATAATCCATGCCTGGAGAAACTTAACCTTATAGTCCATGTCTGGAGAACCGTAACCCTATAACCCAAGCATGGTGAACCGTAACCTTATAATCCATGCCTGGTGAACCTTAACCTTTAACCTTATAATCCATGTATGGTGAACCTTAACCGTATAATACATGCATGGTGAACCTTAACCTTATAATCCATGCATGGAGGACCTTATAATCCGCTGTGTTTGGTCTCCTTTGGCTGTTAGCTTGACGTCACCCGGCACTACTACCTCGCAAACACCATTATGCAAGGAACAGTGGAAGGAGTCAGCGCAGGGGAAGGCAAAGAAAGAACTAGACAGATGACCTCAGTACATGGGCGGCGCCATGGCCTGTCGAGCCTCCTGACAAATGGCGAAAACTCACCCCGACAGCATCCCCCATGTGTACCCAACGGCCTGCCAAGCTGAGTTATTAGATAGATAGATCTAATTAGATAGATAGATCTCCGCCTCGTCGCCATCTATAAGGAATGTAGGAAGGTATTCTCCATAAGGTTAATAGGCCTAAGTATAATGATTTTTATTAGTGATCTTTTCAGAAACTGCTGCTGACTGTGAACGGCGACTGGTGCTTTTTCACCAGTATACCTGATTACGTCATGGTGGACCAGTTTCGATCCCATATCAAGGTAGGCACTGTGGTTCGCAATGGTTGATTTGATTGAACGAGTTATATGGTTGAATGACTTGATTGAAAGAGTCGATTGTTTGAATGATTTGATGGAACGAGCCATTTGGTTGAATTAATTGACTGAACAAGTCATATGGGCCCTGTGGGTTCGGGCACTGAATAGAATAGACCCAACGTTTCCCGGCGTGTCGTAAGAGACGACTAACAGGGGTGATGTCAGCACGGCATCACTGGGCGAAAGTCTTCTACACAGAAGTCACCGGCCAGGACGGAGGAACCTCACCTTACTACAGGTTCAACGACCACGTGCTCAGGGCCAAGGCGAGCCACACTGTCTTCGTGGATTTCGGCTGTGGCCAACAGCCTTGAGAGGATTGGGCCCCGCCAGGTTTTTCTTGCGCCATCGGAAAGTGGTTCAGAACAACAATC
Source organism: Oncomelania hupensis (assembly GCA_036898135.1). NCBI lineage: Eukaryota > Metazoa > Mollusca > Gastropoda > Littorinimorpha > Pomatiopsidae > Oncomelania > Oncomelania hupensis. The sequence continues at coordinate 1,362,835 of CM072515.1, read as the reverse complement.
GGTGTGCGTCATGGATGCTTAATCTCTCCAACACTCTCCAACATCTTCCTGGAGCGCATCATGTCAGATGCCCTTGTAGATCACGAAGGCACAGTCAGCATAGACGATAGAGCAATCTCCAACCTCCCTTTTGTGAATGACATTGATGGATTGGCTAAAGAAGAACAAGAACTTGAACATCTTGTACAGAGGCTTGGCACCACCTTGAGAGCCTATGGAATGGAAATAAATGCAGAGAAGATCAAAATGATGACCAATAACACCTATGACATCAACACGAACATCAAAGTCCAAGGTCAAACCTTCAACACAATGCATAGGTTCAAATATTTAGGAGGCATTGTATAAACAAAATGTGTGCACAAACAACTGCTGCCCAGACAAGGTTAAAGCCCATTTGGAAAGGCAGGACCATCAGTATACGCTCCAAGGTAAGGCTGTCGCGCTCCCTTGTCACCCCCGTCTTCTTATATGACTGCAAAACATGGATCCAGCAGACCTATAACGAAGTATACAAAACATGGAAATGAGGTGCATTTCCTATACCCAGCACATCACCAAGTCCGACAGACCATCACACAAGCCATTGGGCAACGCGATGGCATGCTCACTGTGGTGAAGAAACGGAAACTCCGATGGTTTAGCCATGCCACCAGAGTCTCAGGCCTTGCAAAGACCATCTGTAAGGTACGGTGCAAGGAGGCAGAATTAGAGAGAGAGACAGAAAAAGTGATGGGAGGACACAAATTCGAGAATGGACTGGCTTGACACTGAGTGAAGGTTGTTGAGGACACAAAATGATAGAGTACGCTGGTTCAACGATCATCTGTGTGGCCCCCAACAACTTTCGAATTACGGGATAGGATAGGATAGGATAGGATAGGATAGGATAGAAAGTCATATGGTTGAATGATTTGACTTGTGGTGTTGTTTTCCTCCATTATACATCACTGTACCCTGGATTAGCAAAGTAGTTTAATGGAACTGGCCGAACGCTCGCAGGAGAGTCGGGTTCGAATATACACATATGCAGGATGGGAGAATTTCAATTCGTCATAATATCTGGCTTTTTATCCGACAGTGGAGTGGTATTGTATTGTATTGTATTGTATTGCATTGCATTGCATTGCATTGTAGAGTATTGTATTGTACTTCAGGCTCATGCTATAGAACGTTACACGTTTTTTAATGTGTGTGTATGGGTATGTGTGTGTGAGAATGTGTGTGTATGCCAGCGCAGCTCTGTGTTTGTACGTGTGTGGTTCCCACTGGTCTTGCCTAACTTGGTGGTTGTGGCTGCTTACAGGAGGAGGTGAAGGAAATCGTGTCCAACTTGGTGTTGGAGTCAAGGAGAGTGGAGTTGGCCTCCCTGGCACAAGTTAGAGATGCCTACAATGACCGCCTGGCCGACTATCACTGCCTCAACAAAACTAACTACTTCCTTCATTTGGACTGTGAGGCTCTTGTTGTTGTTGTTGTTGTTCTTGTTGTTCTTGTTGTTGTTCTTGTTGTTGTTGTTGTTCTTCTTCTTCTTCTTCTTCTTCTTCTTCGTGATGATGAAGCGTGTGCCGGTCGGTCGTGTGTGGCGAACATCGGAGTAAATTAATAATAATAATAATAATAATAATAATAATAATAATAATAATAATAATAATAATAATAATAATAATAATAATTATAATTATAATAATAATAATAATAATACAGGATGCTATATACGCGCCTTTCCCCAAATCAATCAGGCTCAAAGCGCGGCGATCTATACCAACATACACGCAGCCGCTCACCTGTCTCATCCACCCTCACACACACCAAATACACATCCATCACTCAAACAGGTGGTGTAAAGGCAGAAAGATCGCTATTAGAAGACGGAAAGAAAATCGAATTTTTAGTTTTGAAATTTTTATATTGACTGCGTCCTTTACCATTATTGAAGGGAGGGAGCAAACCGGAGTGCCCGGAGAAAGCCCTCGGTGACCTCAATAGTCTCGTACCTAAGTCACATACGTTCGCCCCTTGCGGGAATCGAACCCGCGACCTTCGGCACAGGAAACCGGCGACTTATCCACTGCGCCACGAGGCCACCCCCTGTGTACTGTTCGTTGTCGCTTGTTGGAATAAATTTTGTATTGGGTAGGTTGGGCGGATGATTGATTTGTTTGAGTAGCTGAGTGGTTGATGATGATGATGATAATAATAATAATAATAATAATAATAATAATAATAATAACAATAATAATAATAATAATAATAATAATAATAATAATAATAATAATAACGCTTTAATATATCTCTAGATTCCCTAAATAAATGAACTCAAAGCGCAGACTCGAACTCTCAAAAATGAAAAGTTAACTTTTTTTAATACTGAGAGACCTATCTATCTTTGGCAGTCGTGGAGTGTTCGTTCGAGCCTAGCAGTTGGATGAACCCGTTCTGTGCCTGGACGCCGAGCCTGCAGCACCCCTTACAATGGTGGAACTACCACGGTTCGACCCCGTCCGTTATGACTGGCCCGGAGAAAGACCACACCATGGACAGCGGTGAGGTGGCTGATAATTATGGTCACGTCCTATCTTTTGAAGCGGTATAAAACGAGCTCCAATCACAAGGGCGTTACACAGTGGGCGGATCCTCGATGGCGCAACAGTAGATGCCACACAACCTTGGTATTATAAATAGAAGGGGATCATCTATTTAATATACAAAGGTTGTTATGGTACCTAGTCCTGCGCCGACTGGGATCCGCCCAACGTACAATGCCTCTGTGATTGGACCTCGTTTCCATTTATATATAAACACATCTAAAGCAAATCTCTCGAGGGGCCGGGTAGCTCAGTTGGTAAGAGCGTCTTGCTAGTAACCGAAAGGTCGCTGGTTCGAATCCCGGATTGGTCAACGTGTGATCATATTATTTTCCCCTTTACCAACAACTGGCCCGCTGGTGTCAGTATAAATCGGTCCAGTAGTCACCTATATGCGAAAGTGTCGTGTGACTATAATCTACATACAAACAAACAAGCAAATCTCGCGCGGAGGGGTCGCGAATGAAGGCACCGTTACGGCGTTGAACTACTAATTATTTTTGTTGTAAATATTGGTTACAAGGAAAATAAAATCCGTGATACATATTCTTACCCCTGCGGGCGGCAAGTTTCACTGTCGCTGGGCGCAATCTCCTGTGGTATGGATACTTGGCTAAAGAGTCCCCGCGCTGCCGAGTTTGACTCTATAGCTATTGAATGTTACTGTATCGTCTCAACGGTTTTGTTCTTCAAAGCGACTTCAACAGTCACTCACCGGCTTGGGGCTACAGCACAACGGACTCCAGGGGAGAAGAAGTCCAGGACTGGATGATGGACAACGAGCTGATCCTGATCAACCAACCAGAGGACAAGCCGTCGTACTACTCCAGAGCATGGAAGAGCACCTCCACCCCTGACCTTGCCATGGCCACAGAGGACATTGAGAAGCGGACCACCAGAACAGTCGGCAGTCAGCTAGGTGGCAGTGACCACCTCCCCATCACACTCCTCATTGCAGATGCAGCAACTGCACCAGAGTACTGCAGGAGGAGAGCCAGCTGGAATTTCAAGAAGGCCAACTGGGGACAGTACCAACAGCATGCCGAAGACCTTCTCAATGTCACCTTCACAGAAGACATCAACCAGAATGTCAAGAACCTCACATCCACCATTCTGACTGCTGCCAAGAAAGCTATTCCTCGTGGCTTCAGGAGGGACTACAAGCCTTACTGGAGCAAGAGGCTGGCGGATCTCCACCAGAGACTATCAGAGGCCAGAGAAGCCATGGAGCAGAACCCCTCCCCAGAATCAACCACGGAGCACAGCAAGATCAAGGATGAGTTCTCGGCTATCAAAACCAAGGAACTCCAAGAAAGCTGGAACGAGAAGACCTCAACTCTGAGCCTGGACAACAACACCAGCAAACTGTGGCAACTCGTGAAGGCCCTGAACGAGGACACCACAGCAGCATATGGAACCACCGTGCTTGAGGAGAGTGGCACCTACCACACTGGCAAGAGAGCTGCAAACCTTCTGGCTGAAGCCTTCAAGGCTGAAAGCACCATCAATGTCCCTCCACAACGAAGGAAAGAAGTAGAAGAGCAGCTTCAAACCAAGCTCTGCCTGCAGAACAATGCCCACCCCCCATCTATGACATCTGACTTCTCCCTGGGAGAGCTCAACGATGCTATCAGGCGACTCAAGCCCAAGAAAGCTCCAGGCAAAGATGGAGTCTGCAACGAGCTGATCAAGAATCTTGGGCCAGCCGCCAAAAACAAATTACTGGAGCTCTTCAACCAGTCGTGGCGGTCAGGCGTCTTCCCCTCAGCATGGAAGGAAGCCATCATCATCCCCATACTCAAGAAAGGAAAGGACCCCAAGAGTAAGTCCAGCTACAGACCCATCAGTCTTCTGAGCTGCCTCGGCAAGACCCTTGAGCGTATGGTCAATAAGAGACTAGTGTGGCACCTGGAATCGAACAACCTGATCACCAAAGAACAGACCGCCTTCAGGAAGAACAGAAACACCGAGGACCAGCTGGTGTATCTTGCTCAGTCAATAGAGAACGCCTTCCAGCAGAAGAAGAAGGTCATTGCCACTTTCATAGACCTCTCCAAGGCCTTCGACAAGACATGGAAGGAAGGCCTACTCCTGAAGCTATTGACCGCAGGTGTCGCTGGCAACTTGTTCAAGTGGATCAGAAGCTTCCTGGCACACAGAACGGCAAGGGTTAAGCTCAACGGCAACTTCAGCTACACAGTAAAGATCAGGGAAGGAGTCCCACAAGGAGGAGTGATCTCTCCAACTCTCTTCGTCGTTTTCATCAACGACATCACCAAGAACCTCTCTCGACGAATCAGCCGCGCCCTGCATGCCGATGACGTCGCAATGTGGAACGCTGCCGAGTCCACTCCCACTGCTGTCGTCAGGATGCAAGAGGCTCTCAACAGCATCTCCAGGTGGGCAAGCGACTGGTGTGTCACCATCAACAGCCTGAAAACAGTAGCCACCTGCTTCTCACTCTCCAACACCAAAGAGACCCTGAAGCTGAAAGTCGGCAACCAAGTGATACCGGAGGAGGAAACTCCAACGTACCTCGGTGTCAAGCTCGACAGGAGGTTTACCTGGAGTCCTCACATCCAGGAGATGGAGAAGAGAGCAACCAGAAGATTGGCCCTCATGAAGAAGCTCTCGGGCACAAAGTGGGGTGCCAACAGCAGAATCCTCAAGCAAGTGTACACCGGCAACGTCCGTCCTGTGATGGAATACGGTTCAGCAGCATGGTCCACAGCAGCCAAGAGCAACACCAGGAGACTGGCCAAAGTACAAAGCGCTGCCATGAGACTCATCACAGGAGGACTGAAAACAACACCCATCCACAAGCTGGAAACAACAACAGGACTCCTTTCCCTGGACCAAAGACGAGAAGAAAAAGTTCTGATCCAACATGAAAAACTACAGAGGCTGCCCTCACACCCAGCCCACCAATATCTACAACAGCCAACCAAGAACAGGCTGAAGCGGGATAGCTTCATCCATCAGGTCAAGAAGCTGGCGGCTGCCGTCCCAGACCTCCCAGCAGAACGAGAGCTCCTCCAGGACGCCGAGGACTGGGACACCCCGACTACCGAACTCATGTTCTGCCCTGACGTCCCAGGAGTGAGGTACAAGGGCGAGCAGTCAGAGGCTGCGCTACGCTCCCTCACTCTGGAGCTCCTGGACCTGAAGTATCCCAGGCCCATGTGGATCCACGCATACACGGATGGATCCTCTGATGCAGCCGTCAGCAACGGAGGCAGCGGACTACACCTGCGCTTCACCGATGGAAGCACCCTCTCCAGATCCCTGCCTGCTGGAGCCCGGTCCACCAACTACAGGGCTGAGCTCACTGCTCTTCATGAGGCTGCCCGGCTCCTTGCTGCAGAAGCGCCCGCCTCAAATATCGTCTTCCTGTCTGACTGCCGCTCCATCATCGAGAGCCTGCAGTCGCCCAGTGAACAGCTGGAAAGAGACACACAGCGCCTGTTGATTGCCCTCTCGCAATACACGAAGGTAGCAGTCCAGTGGATACCTGCTCACTGTGGTCTGTCAGGAAACGAGGAGGCGGACAGGCTGGCTAAGTCGGGCAGCAAAATGGAGCAGCCACACCCCCCAGTCTCTTATAAGGAAGCCAAGACTCTGGTCAAGCGGCACTTCCAGGCAACCTGGACCACCCAGCATGACCCTCCATCTGACGACCAGATGGCACACCTCCAGCGCCATGAACAGACCACGATTTTCCGGCTACGAACTGGTCACTGCCGCCTGCGTTACCACATGCATCGCCTTGGCCTGTCACACACCCCTGACTGCCCGTGTGGAACAGACCTCCAGACCCCAGAGCACATCCTGCAGTCCTGCCCCCAGTACCAGAGAATGCCAGGACACAACTCTGGCCTGCAGGACAGACGCTGGACGTAAAACTCTGGGGCTCCAAGCAAGACCTCGAAACCACTGCCCGCTTCATAAGTTTGACAAACCTGGACATCTGAGGCCCCATTTTGAGGAACGCAGAAGAAGAAGAAGAAGTTCTTCAAAGCCCAATCAGGCAACCTCCATTTTGACTGATCGATGCGATGTTCACTCCTATGGCATGGTGCACAACTCCATGTGGCAAAGATATGTTGAGCCCGCAGTGAAGAATGCGCAAGTTAAGTCATGGTAAGAGGCGGGTTTGGGGCTTTTGGGCGAAGAAAGTGCAACTCTGTTGAACATTAAATATCCTGCTATCTCGGTGGGGGAGGAGGAGAGGGGAGGGGAGGGGGGTGTGGGGGGGAGGGGGGACGGGAAAGGACAGGAAGATGGGTCGCAATGTATATTTATTTACATCCGCCGTGACGTGGACATCCTAGCACACGATGCTGGCGTCACTGACCACTGTCCATTTGATATTTGACTGGGCTGCAGTTTCTGGCTGGTACCTGTACATGGAAGGGAATGATGGGGTGGAGGGGGACTCCGCGGTGCTGGTGAGTCCTGTGGTCAGCACGAGTCGTGACCTGTGTCTCAAGTTCTGGTACAATATGTACGGCTCGGACGTGGGAAAACTTCAACTTTCTTTCATAAAGGTAATAGCATCGTCTTCGTCATCATCATCATCATCATCATCATCATCATCATCATCATCATCATCATCATCATCATCATCATCATCATCATCTTCATCATCATCATCATCATCATCATCATCATCATCATCATCATCATCATTTTCATCATCATCATCATCATCATCATCATCATCATCATCATCATCATCATCATCATCATCATCATCATCATCAATCATTGGAATTGGGAAACTTGAGTTTAAAATTCAGTCTGATTATTTAGAGTAAATCCATATTCAGTAATTGTATAGTCAAAGTAGTAAACCACATTTCCTTCCATCCAGACAAGTCCTGATCCAGACCTCGGCCCGCCAAGCGAGACTGCCTTATGGTCTAAGGAGGGAAACCAAGGTCAAGGTTGGAAGGCGGCGCAAGTCAGCATTACGTCGTCGGCACGTGAGGAGGACAACAACGTGAAATTGTTGTTTCGGGCCATCAGGGGAGGGTCGCACCTGTCCGATATAGCCATTGACGACATCAGCAGCTCTGTTGGACTTTGCCCGTACTCGTGTGAGTATTTGGACACGGAGGATGCTGCTGCTGCCGACGACGACGACGACGACGACGATGATGATGATGATGATGATGATGATGATGATGATGATGATGATGATGATGATGTCAGTGAATGGCTGAGTTTCCCGCACGCTCTGACTTTTTTATTTGCGGGATTTGAACCAAAAGCTCAAACGAGTATGTGCGGAACCCAGTTGAAAGCTTCGCTGGATTTGGGGAATCTTGTGCCTGGGGAGAAGACGTTTGTTGCTTTGGTCCTGTTACCTGGAGCACCACATGCCAATCGCAATCGCCTTAGCTCAGCGGTAGAGCGGTGGCCTGGCACGCCGATGACCCAGGATCGAATCCCGTAGAGGAGAAAATCCAAGCGGCCATATTCCACTGTTGATCTTATAAGTATGATTATTTTGGTGGTTCAGTGTTGGCTGAGGTCCCTACGTCCTCTTCCCTCGGATGGTTATTTATCGTCGTCCGCAGTACAACCAATGGCGGGTGTTAGACGTTAAACGTCGATGCTCATTTTTTACCCCCATTGGGGTGCCGGGGGTTTCAGTATAAATAGTATCCTCACTTTCTGGAAATTTAGTGCTTTAAATTCCCACTGTCGCTGTCTTTCTCATTTGTTCTTTCTCATTCCTGCTCTGTTCTATCAATCTGCTATACTATCGTCTTCTTCGCTAGACCAGTCTCCTACCTTTTTTCTTGAAAACTCTTCCGGGACAAGACTCTTTATTTGTGTGTGAGGTCTGTTGGATCAGCTTGGGAATATTGGACGCTTTCTGCCAGGTGGTCACTAGGGCTTCCTATGATGTTATTATTTAGCAATGTAGGCATTTTATATGTATGTGTTTTGTTGATAATTTATAATGCTGTTTGTATTCTATTTTGTTTTTGTAAACGGGGGTTCGATAAGTTGGGGTGAAGCCTTAGCCCTCCCCTGCGTGGGATGCCTTTATTGTAAAGTGACTGGCTGGTGGAGAGCTTTCGGTTTTACCACTAGGGTTGTTTCAGCAGATCTTTTATGCGGATCGGGGGTTGTCCGGTCCTGATTTGGCTCGGAAGAGTCCGCTGGACCTAAAGCAATAATAATGTAATGTAATGTAATGTAATGTAATTTATTCATTCAACCTCTCCAAGACAAAGAACTGTTTTACGGTATTATGGTATTTTGGTATTATAGTATCATGGTATTATGGTATTATAGTATCATGGTATAATGGTATTATAGTATCATGGTATTATGGTATTATGGGGACATTGACGTGGTGGACAGAGAAAGCTGGCTAGCAACATGTCAACCACAGTCTATAACTATGAACATTTTACACGGAACTGTAGAAGAGAAAGTTCACGTGGTGGATCGACAAAGAAGAAAAACGTCCAGCCAGAGACATCAGTGTTGTTGCCGCTGACATAGCTTACTGCATGTAAAGCAAAAATCATCTCAGTATTTTGTATTTGCTATCTATCCATTTAAATGTTGTTAGACTTCGCTCTCATGGTCAGCATACCCACGAAGATGCCTAAAGAGTAGTTTCTGCCGTATCGTCCCTACTTCGCAATACTGGCTGTCGATTCCTACCCCAACTCTCGGTTCTTCGTTCCTACTCCCAACCTCCGACTGCTTCCCTCAAGGATGGGACAGGTAGGGCGACTGGTCAGTTGCAGGTAAACAGTCTGTGTGTTGCGTTACGCTTGGCGTTGTTGCAGTGCTGGAGTGTTCGTTTGAGGCCGGCACGCTGTGTGAATGGAGGAACAGATACGACAGTGCTGACCAGATGGACTGGAAGATGACCTCTGGCGCTTCCTCTCACCATCCGCTCACAGGGCCCATCACTGGACATGGAGGTAACAATGATGATGATTATTATGGTGGTAGTAGCTGTGGGGGTGGTGGTGGTGATGAAGATGGTAGAGGTGATTTTGTTGGTGGTGTTTGATGATGATGATGATGATGATGATGGTGATGATGATGATGATGATGATGATGAGGAGGATAATGATGATGATGATGATGATGATGATGATGATGATGATGATGATGATGATGATGATGATGATGATGATGATGAAAGTGGGAACCGATAGGATAATAATGATTATTAATTGTAATTAATTAGTTGCGTTTTAAAAATACAACATTGTATTTTAGTGTAATGTTGAATGTTTTGCAATATGCACACAGGGTCCGGATCCTATGTCTTTCTCGATGGTGATGATGGACAGCCAGGCTATGTTGCAATCCTGCAATCAACCGTCCTCCATCTGGACACCGACATCTGCCTCAAATTCTACTACTGCCTAGGTGGCGCCGGAGTCGCTGGATTGGAAGTGATTCTGGCTGTCAGCAACTCATTATGGTTTTTTTAAATTAACGTATTTATTGTAATAGCGCGCTTTTCAATCTCAAGAGCTGTTCAAGGCACTGGCCGAAATAGGATCTCACTTCAGCCACCAGAAGCGGTCAACTCGCAGCCTTGGGCGAATCGTCTAGCGCCACAAACAATTAAGCCAATCCTGGGAGACCGGGAGTTGGGAAAAGAGATCTAGTGCGCATCTGGACATATTTATGAAAGGACATCAGTGTCATGATCTTCAAAGTAATAAAACAACAAACGATATGAAGTGGACGAAATTTATCACTATTGTTTCAGTTGTAGCTGTATTTGCACCTAACGTTTCAGCCGACGATCCGAAGTGTATTTATTGTTATTCGCTGTTTATTTAGTTACTGTATTGTGTAATTGTATTTTCAGTTTTATTTTATTTTATTTTATTTTATTTTATTTTATTTTATTTTATTTTATTTTATTTTATTTTATTTTATTTGCTGCGGTCGCAGGATCGCCTGTCGATGCATGAACACAAATTATGGGAGATAAACGGGGACCACGGACAAACTTGGCATGAAGCCCGAGTCACGATTACCTCCCCTGATCCTACCACTCCGCTACAGGTAATGCAATACAATACAATACAATACAATACAATACAATACAATACAATACAATACAATACAATACAATACAATATGTCTGTATTCATCTCTTAAAGAGACATTACAAGCTAGATTGTGCGTCTGTAAAATCAATTAATCAAACATCATGCCAAAATAACAGATTGACATCACACATTCACGTCGTCACCTGCAAGGTTCTACCCCCACACTCACTAAAACAAGAAGCCTAAAAGCAAGGCATTGACTGTGTAACAAGAGAAGTCTATAATGCATACATACATCACTAGTAATTATGCTTTAATTACATTTTAATGATACGTTCATTATAACTACAAATGAATACTATATCACAGACACGTTATCGTTCACCATCAGAATAACTAGAGAATAAAATCGACTGATTAACAAAGTGTAATGACAAACTCGGAATTTTCTTTTCAACAAAGGCAGTTAGAAACTGTTATGGAAAGTGTTCTGGTCTTTCAGCAAAAATCGAATACTTGGTTAATATTGAGTAGCTTTTTGATGCCAGGTCTGTTGATGTGGGCAAAGCGTTCATAGAGCGCTCAGTGAGTTTCGTCCCAAATAAAAAAATAAATAAAAAAGTTATTTGCTGTTAATATGTTGGTAAACCTCCAAGGAAACAATTGCCAAAGCTGATAACAACGATGACGATGATGATGACGATGATGACGACGATGATGTATGTTGATGATAGTGATGACAACAATGACGATACTGCTGCTACTAATGATGATGATGATGACGACGACAACGTTGATGATGATGATGATGATGATGATGATGATGATGATGATGATGATGATGATGATGATGATGATGATGATGATGATGATGATGATATAAAGCAACAACCCGCTGACCATAATTTGTTTGAAATTAATTACATATGCATAATGCTATTCAGTGCTGAATTGGTTTTATTGCGTGACTGTTAACCTGGGTTATGCATGCAGAGAATGTCCTGCGGCTTGAGAAAATCTTTTAGCAGTAGTATTGCGATACATTGATAACATAATGAAACTTATCTGAATAATAATATGTAGCAATAATTCCATCTACGTCCATCATTGGTCAAATAGCAGACGGAGAAATTATTTCGATTTTTGTTTGTTTGTTTTGTTTTTTTTGGTAAAAATTATTATTCAGTAACCTTGACTCTGTCGTTATCTACAATTACACAACATAACATTGACACTGTCGTTTTATGCAATTTCACAACAATGATTGCAGGTTCTTTTCCGGGCCACCCGCGGCCATACCGCGGAGAGTGACGTGGCTGTGGATGACATCACCGCTGTCGTAGGAGCGTGCGACCAACAACACCCTTAGCCGCGCTCTGACGCCGTCAAAGTTGTTGAATAAACCGCTGTTGTTGCAGGAGATGTTAGTGTTTTGGATAATATTAGTTACCCTAGGATACTATTAGTTATCCTAGGATAATAAAAGTGATCAAAGTGATGTTGCGTTGACAGTTATGGAGATGTCTTTTGACGGAGGTTTGCTAAACCAAAGTTTGTTGTTCTTGTAGGCCGATACGTTATAACGTAAAAACACATGTCCATTTGTTTGGTTGGGTTGATATTGTCATAGCTAAATGGAGATTTTCTTCCACAATTGTTTGTTAGCCTCTGAAAGAAAGTTCGAGATTTATCTCGCAGCAAGTAGTCAAATCAAAGAGTTTATTACGGAAAGAGGGGGAACTTCCATTATGTCATATACAAAAATGCGAGACGCTCTCACGGATTATTTCCTTTTGCTCGGGCTGGCTATATTTCATCATCTGCTATATGAATGATCTGTGCGTGGTAACTTATTGAGCCTATGCCATTGCAAAATAACATTTTTATGGCAACGTTTGCAAAAACCAAACTTTTAACCATCATTATTATTAACATTCCGCTACTGCTGTCTTTTTTTATGTTTACTTATTGACATTTATTAGGCGCTTTTATGCTGCTTATGTTTGTATGTCATAGGTTCGTTTTCTACCCTGGAATTTATTATTTTTTAATCAACGACAGATATTTTAAAATTAAAATATGCATGACAGACTGTTTCATTTATCCGAAACTGTGTAAATCCGTAATCGTGAGAGAGAGAGAGAGAGAGAGAGAGAGAGAGAGAGAGAGAGAGAGAGAGAGAGAGAGAGAGAGAGTGAGAGAGAGGGGAGTTGGGGGAAGAGAAAGCTCTGTCATTCAATCAATTAATCACAATAAAGCACAATGACAAAATGTTTCACTAATAGTGTGAATTTAATTTATATCAGGTGTCCCCATGCCCCCAACCCTCTCACCTCCCACATCACTGGCTAAATAACATCAGTCACTTCATGGAAAATAATTAATTAATCAGACAGAACAATCAGAACCTAGACTACAACATTCCACGCAATATAGATCTAATGCGCAGAAATTCACAGATCAGAACAAGGACTGAATTTCTACATTACAGTTTTTTTCCCCCGTTTACACTCAAACGAAAAGGGATTACAACAGATCAAGGACCATTTTTGTGCCTAGGTAAGGGGTTATCTTGCACAGTATTTGATCACGAGGAGAAAACAGACTTAGTCTAATTTAACTTGTTAACATAAGCAGTTTGACGAAGCCAAACTGCAAATCTGGCATCTACTTTTAAAATATAAGCACAAATATAGTCAAACAACCTAGCAATAACGTAAACAGTGAGCGACCTGTTGAACGTAAACTGTCAGCAAGCAAACTGTTTTGGATTTAGCACATAGGTATAACATGAATCATTCAAGCCGCTCTCCGATTGTTTTAACACTAACAACACTGCAGCGGTCTTAGTTTAGGCCTACATAAACACAAAAAAATGAAGTTTTTCAATTGCAATTTACCTTTCTTTCTCTTGGAAATTTGAAAAAGGACTTGCCAACACAACTTTTTTGTATCTGGCATTATGGCAATTGATGGCTGTGCAAAAGCCACCGCCCTGTTTCACTCGGTCGCCTTTTGACTTTCTGCCACGAGCCATTTTCAGCATGTCGACAAGGGAGCATAACTCGTACTTTTTGTCTCGCGGTTCTGTACCAAGTTCCCCCTCTTTCTATCATTAAGCTCTTTGGTCAAATCCCCTAGCGTTGTAGAACAATCTATGACGTGACTCGATGCTATTTCCTATGTAGGCTAGATCTTTGCTTTGGTTGGTCATTGATTACGTCATTTTCTCTTCAATGCACACAATGTACAGGTGGTATTTAAAAATAAAAGGGCTGTTGTATACGCGTGGAGGGTAAGTTCTGAAAGCATGTGTTGATGCTGTTCCTGCCTTTTGCTAAATAAAGTTGGAGAAATGATATAACAACTGCTCTGCTTTGTTATTTTGTGAGCGGGTTGCTTGGCTAGGAACTTTACAGTGGCTGTGATGATATCCTGGAGTAGATATGCTTATCTTACAAGGGGAGTAAGACTTGTAAATAGATGGGGCGTTAAGCTACCTCTATCAGACGTTCTTTATCAAAATTCCAAAGCGATGTGAGAGACTAAGTCACGTGCTTGGTCAAATCAACACATTTATAGTTGTTCTCGGGTTTTAAAGTATCGTTGGCTCACTTTAAGAAATGTTTTTTTCTAGTCAAATGACTAGTCTACTTGGTCCTCCAGAGAAGAAGAGCTAGTGGACACAACACAACAATACAAATACAATGACACCAGTCGTAAGTATGTGATTTCCACTTTTATGTGTTCAACACAAATCCTAACATGACTTTAATTAAATGTAAATTAATAACTATAACTGTTCAATGTGCTGGGCAATTTCTTTAGCAGTTCTTCATCACCACTTGCTAAGCATTTCTATGTTTGGATGGTCTATTAGTGTTTTTTCGAGAATTAGTTGACATCAGTTGCAGTTGAGAGGGACCTAGCTGCTCAGTTTCTGTAAGTGCTTGAGTCTGGTGGTCATTTTGAGGGAGTCTGGTCACTCTCAGGATGATCGGGCGAGTCTGGTAGATCATGGCCGGACGTGGCGAGGTAGATTCTAGGTTGATCTCCTTCTTTTCCACGGGAACAAGCTTTAGGCCTTTGACTCCACAAACCGTCCCAGAGCTGAACTGTAAAATCCAGAACTCTGGCTACAATATTCTATTCAGATATATGGGTATGTGGTGCCCTCTGCAAAGAGTCTATAGCATTAGACACCTGCCGAGTTTCCCATAAGCACGCTACAATATCCGAATCTTAAGGCTAAGATATATCAAGCACTATACACAACATGTCAGAAACAATAATCGGTTTCTGTAAATACATGTAACATGAACATACTAATACATGGCAATCAATATAATATATAAACATGCAAGTACTAGAAACTACTAGCATTAACTTACTTCTAGTCTCTGGGAATCGTGAAACCGTCTCTAGTCTATCACTTTCTTGTTGATGGCTAAGGCTTTTTGTTCACTTCAGTTCGCTCCTTGTTGAGACCCTCTTCGTTCCAAGCTTCGCGTGTGACTACCCGGTTAATGTGGGGCGTACAGTGGATATTCAGGAGTCTCTACGTCATCTCCAACCAATCATTTCGTTCTCGCGACAACGGGAATCTTTTCTCGGGATTCTCTACTCTCCTGTCCTGTTTCTGGGCCACTGTCTGTTACGTCTCAACTTCGTGTCAGAGGAGGCTCGCAGGGTAAATCTTAGAGTGATATGATTCGCGTGGCTAACTAGTGGTCAAGGGACCCTGGTCAGCTGTTCCCAGTAGGCTAACTTACATTCCGCATAGCGAGTTTGGCTTCATGGTATCGGGAGTGACCGTTTCAAGAATGTTAATTTAACATCTGCAAACCTTCCTTTTTAGAGAGCTGGTAAATTAACGTCAGATTTTGTTGAATGCTATCTGTTTATCTCTAAGCTGAGCTACCACATCTTTGTTGTCAACATTTCTGATATTACAGTGGCATATATTCAAGCATTGGGATTTAATCGACATTTGGCGTGTAACACTTTCTATATTTCAGAATTCTATTTTAGCTGAAGCACATGTCGATGCACGAAGCAAGGTTAAAAACTAGTTTAAAACATATAAAGGGTATGGGAATAGGTATGTGTGTGTATTATAAAATATTTTGTCCCGATATACATGATGGGGTTATTTGTTTTGTATTGTATCCAATGTACACCAAATCAAGTCATTACTATGATTTATAAACTATTAAATTTACACATTATTATTTTTCAAATTCAATACTCCAACAACCACTCTTGTGTTGTGAACCTGCTCAATTGAAGCAAGACAATGGCAGTTTTCTGGGGCATAGTTCGCTTTGTAGTGTCGCTTTACAATGTTGTCATTATTTTGAATTTTAGTTTATGTGTTTTGTTCTGCTTTTTAGAGTTAGCTTTGTGGTCCATGGCGTTTAACACTACACCAGCTTACAGCAAGTATGTGTCTTTGGTGAGGTGGGTTTGTTCCTACCGTCAACAGAGCGTTGTGGCCAATTGAGCTAAGGCGGGACTAACTTGCCTTGTCCACAAGCCAGAAACAAATGACGCCTGACATGTGTGGGTTCGATCCAGCATCTGGGCGTTATGTTTTTCCGAATATTATTTACTTTCGACTCGGGCAATGTCTCGGGGGTTTTCTCCGGGTACTCCGGTTTGCTCCCCCAGCAAAAATTTCAAACATTCACAAATAATATTAGGTAGGTATGGTTTGGGCGCGCCACTGGCTGCGACTACGCCTTCCCCGGGGGAGGAGCCCAGAGTTTCCCAATAGAAAGGGATAATAAACTGCAGCACATAAAGAAAACATTCTATGACAGTTATTGGCACCTACCTTGCAATGTGACGTGTGTGTGTCTGTGCGTGTGTTTTTTGTGTATGTGTGTGTGTATTTGTGTGCGAGTGCGCGCGCGCGCATTAGAACGATGCAACAATACATGATTTGTAAAACAATATGTAACGCTCTGTACATGATGTCTATCCTATCCTATCCCTCGAAGGTAGTTGGGGCACCACAGATGATCGTTTAACCAGCGCACTCCCCTTTATTTTCTTGTACGATGTCTTTTATGTAGTTTGTCTCCAAGAAATACGTATCTGGTGTTGGCCTCAGCCGCTCTGCAGATTCCTTTCCCATAGTATTAGATCGGGTCAGCTGCTGTCTCCTCCAAGCCCAGTAGGCTAGGTCACACATTGATTACGCCATCACTGTAGGCGCATCAACACGTATCAACCATAGGTCGTGGAAAACCGTTGAAAGGGTTGGCCTGTCAGCTCAGCTGATAGTGGGCTGGTTTCCTAAGCCGAAAGTCGCTGGTTCGAACCCCATGTTGGACGAACCCCATGTTGGACGAACCCCATGTTGGACGAACCCCATGTTGGACGAACTTATGTGTGGGACGTATGAGACGTTTCAAGACACCGAGAGTTTTCTCCGGTTACTCCGGTTTCCTCCCTCCATTCAATAATAGTATAGAATGCAGTCAGCCTTCCCTATCCTATCCTATCCTATCCTATCCTATACCATAACTCTGGGGTCGTAGGGGCACAACAGATGATCGTTTAACCAGCGTACTTTATCTTTCCCTGTCCTCAACCACCATGGTTGTTTCGCTCAGTGTCAAACCAGTCCATTCTCGAATGTTGTCCTCCCACCTCTTTTTCGGTCTCCCTCTTCTTCTACTTCCTTGCACTGTGCCTTGCAGGATGGTCTTTGCAAGACCTAGTAATCTGGTGACGCGGCCATACCCACGGAGTTTCCGTTTTTTCACCACTGTGAGCAGGTCATCGTGTTGTCCAATGGTTGTCCAGTCAGCCTTAATTTTTAAAAATAATAAAAAAAAAAAACATTGATTTTTATTCCGACTTCTGTAATAGCGATCTCTTCAGATCGCCGCGCTTTGAGTTTTATTGAAGAAACAGCGCGTGACAGAATCCTGTATTATTATTATTATTATTTATTTATTTTTAAAAAAAAAATTATTATTATTATTATTATTATTATTATTATTATTATTATTATTATTATTATTATTATTATTATTCAAGTCAAGTCAAGTCAATATATTCTTTATTCCATCAAAGAGGAAAATTTGTTTTGCCACCAGGATACGCACTGTATAAAAACACATATGCCCACCACATACTCATCGTCATCCTATCATAACTTACAACCACAAAACCATATCACATGTGTACTAATACACTAATACAGTTTAGCACAAATTAAAATAACACTATTCAATTTGTACAGCTATCATAACTAAGAGACAAAGTTAATAAATTGTATTAATACTACATATATATACACATACACACATACACACATATACACGCACACACACCCATATATAAACATACCCACCCAAATACACCTATACATACATATACATACACATATATACACACATACACGCACACCCACCCAAATACACACACATACACACACACGTACAAATATGCATATACAAATAATTATGCAAGTTAGCAGCACATTACATTGACAATTTAATTAGCGTAGACATAATATTGTAATTGCTTGACTGTATAGTTGACTCTAGCTAGAGCGTGCAGTGGGGCAGTGTTAACATTCGATGCGCCAGCCGGAGCCAGAGGCAGCATTCAGTCTACCCACCGCCATGGGAACAAAGCTGCGAGAGTACTTTGCCTTCTTGCATTTGATGGAGCGATACCGCCTGCCCGAGGGGAGCAGTTCAAACTCCGCGTGCAATGGGTGGGAGCTGTCAGCAGAGACCGCATGCGCCTTGCGGAGCAGGGCTTTGTCTGTTATCTCAGAGATGAGGGGGACGGGGAGGCCAATGATCTTTGAGGCCGTGTTTGAAATTTTCATCAACTTGTTTCTTTCAGTGACAGAGAGGGAGGGGTGGTATATACTACTGCAGTATGTGAGAAGGGGCTCTATGATGGAGCGATAGAGGTTGAGGAGCAGCTGGGGGTCCAGTTCGAGAGACCGCAGTCGGCGCAGCACATACAGCCTCTGCTGACACTTCCTCTGGACAGAAGTGACTTGCTCCTTGAAGTTGAGTGCAGAGTCGAGGATGAGGCCGAGGTAGCGGAAGGACTTCACTATCTCCACCTGCTCCTGCCCGATTATTACAGGCTGTACAGGCGGAGCGTCCCTTCTCGGGTCCAGAACTAACTCTTTGGTCTTGATGACGTTGAGCTGCAGGTGGTGCTCTGAGCACCAGGCGGCGAACTTGTTGACAGTGGCCTGATTGCTGTTGTTGTTGTTGTCTTTCTTCTTCTTCTTCTTCTTCTTCTTCTTCTTCTTCTTCTTCTTCTTCTTCTTCTTCTTCTTCTTGATAGCTCAAAGTCTTGTGCACTCCATATTCATCTCCTCAACAAAGCAGGCTTCCTGGCGTGAGTCGTTCACGCCGTTCACGCCATTGTGAGGGTGCTGCTGCTCCAGGGCATGGTGCCTGCGGCACAGCAGTCGGACGAACAGGCTCCTGAAGTGGGAGATGAAGATGAGATAGAAGACGAGGTTGATGGACGAATTGACAACCTCCATCAGGTTCAGCGAACAAAAAATGCTTAAATGGCAGCCCGCACCGCATAGTTCCTGGACCTGTCCACATAATGAAAGACAATTCCTTTAAGATATTGAATCTAGGAATGATTAAGTACGTTAGTTTAAAATGGGTCCCAAGTTGAATAATGTCTTTATTTTTTTGTGGAGAATGGGTTGATCCTAAAATTAGATTTGTTATTACATTAAAGAATAATAAAGAAAGG
This sequence comes from Oncomelania hupensis, assembly GCA_036898135.1. Taxonomy (NCBI): domain Eukaryota; kingdom Metazoa; phylum Mollusca; class Gastropoda; order Littorinimorpha; family Pomatiopsidae; genus Oncomelania; species Oncomelania hupensis. The sequence continues at coordinate 1,343,442 of CM072515.1, read as the reverse complement.
TTTCGTTGCTAACCAAAACAAACAAACAAACAAACAAACAAACAAACAAACAAACAAACAAACAAACTAATAAAGTTTGAATTTTTAATTTCATGCACACAAAAATCGATCCAGTCGTGTTGGATATACAGAACAAAACATGTTTTACAACCAGATGACCCCAACGTCCTTGACATTTGCGTTAGAGCAACTTTAATGGCACGAGAGTTTGGCAACTAACTCGGGTAATGTTCCTACGAAGTGGACATCTGGGGGCCGCTTGAGTTAGATCCTGTATCGATCTGCGCCTTGAGCAGATCTTGAATTGGAAAATCGCTATAAAAGACCAGTTAAATAAATTTAAAAAAATAAAATAAAGTAAAACAAATGAAAATAAGTTTAGTGAAAAAAAAGTACTTTCAGGAGTTCTTGAATTATGAACGGATTTATCGACGAACTTACTTAAAGACAGACCGCACTGGCTCGTCCTGATTCCCGACTATTTGTGATAGCAAGTGGGTTATGAAGCCTGGCTTACCTGCTGGTCAAAGTAGTAGATGACCAGGTCAAAGACCATGGCCACAGGGTAGGTTAGCAGAGTGGAGACACTGAGGCACGTCACAGCAATCAGCAGACGATGCAGTTTGAAGTCGGAAGCTGCCGTTGATGAAAATTGCTGACGCTGGGCTATGGGAAGTAAAGACAGAAGGATATTAAGTAAATAATTGGGTCACAATAATGTCTTTCACGGGTAACACAAAGCTCGTTTTGACTTTCTTCACCACAATGATGGCAGACACACAGACAGACACACAGACAGACAAACAGACAGACACACGGACAGACAAACAGACGCTGCTACACACATGTAGAACAACGAACAAATTGAATGCATAACACCATCTAAGTATATGAAATATACTTGTATAAAGATCGGTATATTGTACAATGCCCTTGTAATAGTTCCTCAATCAAGTAATGGCCACATTTGGCTTACGTTTTGAGTCAAGGATGCCTACTCTCTCCAACACTCTTCACCATCTTCCTGGAGCGCATCATGCCAGATGCCCTTACAGATCACGAGGGAACCGTCAGCATAGGGGGGTAGAGCAATCTCCAAACTCCGTTTTGCGGATGACATTGATGGATTGGCTAGAGAGGAACAAGAACTTGAACAGCTGGTACAGAGGATTGACATCACCTCCAGTGCCTTTGGAATGAAAATAAGTGCAAAGAAGACCAAAATGATGACCAACGTACATCAAAGATGGAAGCCAATTTGAAAAGACAAGACCATCAGTCTACACTCCAAGGTAAAGTTGCTGCGCTCTCTTGTCATCTTTATCTTCCTATACACTTGCGAGAAATGGACTCTCACAGCAGATCTACAACGAAAAATACAAAGTATGGAAATGAGGTGCTACAGAAGACTTCTGGGCATTTCCTATACCCAGCACATCACCAACGACGAAGTCCTACAGACCATCACACAATCCATTGGACAAAACGATGCCACGCTCACAATGGTGAAGAAACTGAAATTCCGATGGTATGGCCACTTCAGCAGAGCATCAGGCCTTGCAAAGACTATCCCGCAAGGCACCGTGCAAGGAGGCAGAAGAAGAGGAGGCAGAAAAAGAGGTGGGAGGACAACATTCGAGAATGGACTGTCTTGACACTGAGCGAAGCCATGAGGGTTGTTGCGGAAAGAGAAAGATGGAGTACGCTGGTTAAACGATTATATGTGGTGCCCCAGCGACTTTCGAATTGTGGGATAGGATATGATAGGATAGGACATAACAGAAGGTCCTTAATGCAATCAAGGATTTTACCGCCATCGTCGACTTTCGTCCACATTACGGGGTCAGGTCAAACAGGTAAATAATGCTTCGCGGGGAACGGTTAGGCAGGATCTGCAACGTCTGTGCGGTGTAATGCATGAGAGCACAGGCCAGACCGCGCCACGCAAAAGAGTATCAGGGCAGGCAGGTGGCTTTAGCACAGTTAGTACACAGTATAGAGTGCTCCAGTTGTGGTCCCTACCTTGTGATCTGCTGCGTGTGGCCATGAGGTAGGCGATGTGGACGTTCAACACGACCAGCACAATGATGGGCAAGGCCTGGGAGGTGAACTGGGTGATGAACATCACCAATTCAAACGTGTCACGGTGCTCTTCTGGCACTTGTCCCCTTCACAGACAAAGTTCGCTGGGTCATGTCGTGACTATCATCACACCAAGAACAGAGTACTCCTCAGCACGCATGCACAGGCACTCACGCTCACAAACATATCGCCAATGAAGGAAGAATGTGACGACCCGGGCCGCTTGAATTAGATCCTTGCCAACGCCTTGAGCAGCTCTTGAGCTGAAAATGCGCTATATTATAAACGATGAACTAGAATAAGAACGCTGAAATAAAGTAGGAACTATTAACATAAAATAAAACACAGGTTGTCATTATGCCTTACTGTCCATTGCTTTCGAGGAATTTTATGTTGCTATGTTGCAGGTTCATATGATAGTAGGTCTAATAGTTCCAAGTAGTGGCCACAGTTGGCTTACGTTTTACGGCTTATCCATTTGGGTTATGAGATTTTTCACTGAATGGAATTTTGAGGGATGGCCACGCCTTATGAGTTTAGTAGCCACATTGGCTTACGTTTTACGGCTTATGCACTGGGTCGGAGGTAGTGGCGCCATGTTTATCATGGCCCGGTTAGAATTTATAAAGGTGTGTAGCTGTGTAATTTATAAACGTGTGTAATGTAGCTGTGTAATTTCACTACAACGTTTTCATGACGATGTAATGTACTCCTTTCACGATTGTGCTCCTTTCACGATTTGACTATATTATAAAACAACTTTACTAAGACCGACAGCAACAAGTGAATTTTACTGCCTTAGCTCGCCAAGTCGAGTGTAGCAGACAATCTTTTTTGCGTGTATTCATGCGTGTGGGAGGGGTCTAGGTTGACCTCTAAACTCGTGATGGCATACTCTCGCTTCTGATTGGTCCTCGTAAGCCCGGCTTATGTATTTGTGCAGAAGAAATCAAACAGGCGATATCCTTGTGAAATTTTACGTTAACCAGTACGCAAAGAAATACATAAGGAATTCATAAGCGTAACATACGTGTGGCCGGGTGCGTAACACAATTGAGGCCGGGTGCGTAACACAAGTGTGTCCGGGCCTTTATTGTCACTGAACTGTACTGCACATTAAAACCAATACGTGTTAACTCCACAGCGCCTGCGCGCGTGCCATACACGCAATATTGAGGTGAAGGCTAGTTTTCTTTGGCTCAGTTTGCACGATCAAATCAAGACTGGGTTTTTGTTGCACTTAGCGGCGAATTTAATTACATTACATTACATGATTATTGCATTGGGTCCAGCGGACTCTTCCGAGCCAAATGAGGACCGGACAACCCCCGATCCGCATAAAAGATCTGCCGAAACAAACCTAGTGGTAAAACTGAAGGCTTTCCACCTACCAGTCACTTTACAATAAAGACATCCCATGCAGGGGACACTGAGGCTATACTCTAATTTATCGAATCCCCGTTTACAAAAACAAAATAGAATACAAACATCATTATAAAATATCAACAAAACACATACATATAAAATGCCTACATTGCTAAATAATAACATCATAGGAAGCCCTAGTGACCACCTGGCAGAAAGCGTCCAATATTCCCAAGCGGATCCAACAGACCTCACACACAAAGAAGGAGTCTTGTCCCGGAAGAGTTTTCAAGAAAAAAGGTAGGTGACTGGTCTAGCGAAGAAGACGATAGTATAGCAGATTGATAGAACAGAGCAGGAATGAGAAAGAACAAATGAGAAAGACAGCGACAGTGGGAATTTAAAGCACTAAATTTCCAGAAAGTGGGGATACTATTTATACTGAAACCCCCGGCACCCCAACGGGGAGGAGGGGGAGGGAGGGGGTGCGAATTTAATACGTATTTTGCTTTCAATAGGGCATAAATTCCAATACAGACAGTAGATTTTGTATCACCGAAGGAAACTTGGGATTCGAAATCGGGATGATCGGATGGAAGCCATGCACAAAGACAAAGACAAAGGGGTGGGGGGGGTGTGGGTGTGGAGAGAGAGAGAGAAAGAGAGAGAGAGAGACCTTCTGAGGCCTGGTATGATTCCTCCTTGCATGAAAATAAATCCCAGTCCAACCAACAGGCACCACAACAGCAGCAACGACACCCCAGTCATGGCTCTGCGTCTGTAGACACAACACGTTAAAAACAACGACGACGAACAACAATAATAAGCAAGAGATTTTGAAATGGCAAACGCCACACGTATGATGGGAAACGAGATCAAGAAAGACGATCTTCAAGCGCCACTTTTAAAAAATGTAACCATGACTATATAGCGCTTTTCCAGCTCAAGAGCTGCTCAAGGCGCTGGTCAATACAGGATCTAACTCACGCCGCCTGAAGCGCCCATGTGCTGCGTAAGGTGCATCGACTGACGCCACAGACCATTGGATGGACCTAGTGCATGATGGGTGTATTTGTATAGCTAGCACTCACCCGTCTAGGACATGAGCGTCAGGATCTTTAAAGTCCGTGTGATGGAAACGTGCGCGTGCACAGACTAGAACTTGGTTGATCCTCTCATTAAAAAAAAAATTGGTAGGACATCGTAGCAGATGTTAATAGGCTAACATGATTGATCTTCCATGACTACAAGCCTTGAGAAATGTCCGTACCTTGTCAACCCCTTCATTTTGGCGTTAGCCCAGAATGGGAATCGAACCGAAAACCATCGAGTCATAACCAAGGCCAGTGTGAAGTGGACGGAGAAAATGCGACCGTAGAGAGAGCAAAACAAGGCGGCCATGTTGGCGGGGTAATACACCGGCCGATGAGCGTCCAGCAACAGCACACTCAGCATAGACAGCAGAAAGAAGATGTCCGCCACAGCAAGCGCCTGAAATGGGACATTTTGGGCAATAAAGATGTTGTGAGATAATTGCATTGAATTGACATCAATTGAATCTGTCCTTTTAATGTGTAGGATACAGTTTGTACACACACCTCAGTCCTTTTAATGTGTAGGATACAGTTTGTACACACACCGCTCACCCTAGAGATAAAGATGTTCCAGCATCCCGCAACCTTTTGGATACTAGGAGAGAAGTGTTTGGGACCTCCCTTTTCTCTGGGAGAGCTTACTGAGAGCGTTGCCCATCTCCTCTCCTTCATTGCTTGATCTTCCCCCGGTTCTGAACAGATCCAAATACCCATTTACCATTGTGTGGGCTGGGGTGTGTCGTGCGGCTTGTTGCATTATATTGTTCAATGGTTGCCTCCAATTATTATAATAATAATAATGTTGGACATTTATATAGTGCTATTACTTGTCTTTTTATAGACAAGCGCATAGCGCTTTACATGTAAAGAAAGAAACAAACATGACACAATTGACAATTATGCATTAGAAATTATACAATGAGAAAAAAAAATTCACACACAAATAAAAAAAATACATAAAGTTAACTTTCTGCAAACAAGTCATCACATTCACAGCAAATCCACAAGCATAGCCAAAAGCAGAACAAATATGAGCTGCGGCTAGGGTTTATGGAATTAAGGATTTAGTCAGGATAGTAGAGTTTGAAGAGGTGAGATTTTAGAGCTTGCTTGAATGAGGGTGTGGTCTGCTTGTGTCTGATGTTGGCTGGAAGAGTGTTTCATTGTCTGGGTGCACAATATGTGAATGCCCGTTCTCCGTACATTTTGGTGTTGGTTTTTTGAATGCAGAGTGTGCGAGAGTCAGAAGAAGAGCGAAGGGTGCGTGAAGGGACATAGACAGACAGCAGATCTTACAGGTATTAAGGGCAGGTTCCAGAGAAGAAATTGTGGCACAGTACGGACAGTTTGTATTTAATGCGGGCCTCTATGGGTCGCCCATGAAGCTTACGGAGTAGTGGAGTGATGTGATCGCGCTTTTTTGCCCTGAAGACTAGCCTAGCAACACAATTCTGGACTTTTTGAAGCTATGAGATGACTCGGGCAGGAAGCCAGTAGGGCATTACAATAGTCTAGCCTAGACAAGACTAAAGCATCGACTAAGGTGACGGTTGCTTGAAGGTTTAAGTAGCAGCGAATGGAGCTGATCTGACGCAAGGCAGCATATGCTGATTTACAAACTTGTGCAATATGGAAATCAAGCGTCATGTCACTCGATTTCTAGCCGACTGAGAGAAAGAGATTTCATGCTCTCCTACACTTACAGTGGTAGGCAAGGTGCAAGCTCAGGCAGTTCTGGTCTTTTTGAACAGGAGAACCTGTTTTATCATCATTGAGCTTTAACTTGTTTTGTTTCATCCAGGATCGGACATCAGAAATGCAATTCTGTACAGTCTTGACATTTGGCATCGATTTGTACCGGAAGACTTGATTTTAAAAGCTGAGTATCGTCAGCAAAAGCTTAAACAGTTACATCGAGTTTTTGAATCAGTTCGAACAAAGGCTTTGTGTACAACAAAAAGAGAATCGGTCTAAGAACTGACCCCTGCGGCACACCATATGTCAAATTTTCCTTCTTTGAGAGCACCTCAGCAATGCTGACAGTTTGCGTACGACCTTGGAGGTATGACTTGAACCAGGCCAAAGCATTCCCTGAAACTCCAAACTGCGACTCGAGAGTTTCGAACAGAATATTGTGGTCTGCAGTGTCGAAGGCAGACGATAGATCAGGAAGTGTTAGAAGAGATAAGTTGCCTTTGTCCAGAGCAAGCAGAATGTCACCTGTGATTTTGAGTAATGCTGTCTCGGTGCTATGAGAGGTGCGATAGGCTGACTGATGGGGACTGAGAAGAGAGTTGCTTTGCAAGTATGAGAGTAACTGCTTCAGTACCAACTTTTCTGTAACCTTGGACAAAAATGATAGATTAGATACTGGTCTGTAATTTTTTAGTTCATTCTGATTTAGGCTGGGCTTTTTGAGCAGTGGCTTGACAACTGCCATCTTGAAAGGTGCAGGGACAGTAGCGGTGGACAGAGACTCATTGATTGTTGGGAGAAGAAGGTCAATGCAGTCAAGGAGGAGAGGAGTGGGAATGAAAATAATGGTTTAGATTTTTTGATGACCTCTTTGACTTCATTAACAGAAACTGGTTCAAAATGATCAAACCGTACATAATTTAAAACAGTTGGCAATGCATTGTCACCGCCACGACTCTCTCCGGGCAAACGCCACAAACAGACAACTTCCACACGCAGACAGCCCAGAAAGAATGACGATTACCCGCAGACGGAAGTGATGAAAACACAACAAATATATATATATACAACTTTCAAGCTATTTATTCATTCATACCACACACTCATACACATACAACATTTACACATGAAACGAAGAAATGGTAATGAAACAATCAATGGGTCAATGAAACGATGCAATGGTTCGTGGGGTGATCGGGGGTCGCTAATCGACCAACGTCCTCGTATCGAACGTGCACAGCCAAAGTCCGAGGCACGCGTTCACAAACAGACAGGGGGGGTCGAGTGTAGGAGAGGGACAACACAAAACGGGCCCACCTGGCGAAATGCAGTCACTGGTAAAGTCTCCTCCAAAGTACCCGCCCCCTTCCGTTGACGTCCAAACGAAGGAGCGTTGCCACCCGCGGTCGCCACTGACGATGATGATGGCGCTGATAACAAGGACGTGTAGACAAACGAATGGCGATGTTGATGATGATGTTCGGTCCACCTGACCAAGTGTCGTCGTCGTTGCTGCCCCACGTTTTCCAGCGACGAACTGGCGGATTGACGAACGTTGAGCTGCGAACCTCGAACTCGATCCTCGTACTCAAGCCTTGAATTCAATCCTCAACGACAATCCTCGACGAACCTGTAACATGCTTGTCGCATCGTAAATGTCATGTTCACTTGATTCTGTCCCCCTCCCTCCATCACACTTACCCCCTCCCCCCACTCTCACTACGCTACTCCACTAAACTTCTGACACTTGAGGGGTCCAACTGCAGTCTATTTCCCCCGTCCTTGACTCTCTCTCGCTTTCTACTGTTATCGTCACTTGAAACAATTACATATCATACAATTCAATGAAATCATGAATGCATGGAATGAACGACGCTGCAAATGAATACATGTAACCATCAACACATTATTCATATCAAGCATCCCCAACAACAACAACAGCAACCACTTCCATCCTACCTTCATCACACTCCACCCCCTTTCTTCTCCCTCATTCTCCCTCCTTCAGTCGCACTCTTCCTTTCTTCTGCCTCTCCTCAGTGCAACCTTCTCATCCTCCTCCTGTCTCACACACAGCTATCATTCAACACCCCAACAGCCGGCCCTCGGTTATTGGCACAGTAAAGAAAAACCACCATTGCACTAACCCACACGGTTCGATGTAACCGCACCCCGTAGCCCCTTCTCCACTGCTCGTCTACGAAAGTACATCCAATTAGGGTAATCCAGTAGTGTGTAGTTCCCGTAGTAGACAATACCTCGATACTACCTACCACACTACCACAGACTTGCTTTCCTACAGCTGCACTCCACCTGAGCGTATCACTTCAGAAATCGGCAATCTTTAAACTAGTATACTTCTCTGGACCAGATATTATTATTCGTTAATACCCGTCCCACCCTAATTCCAGAACACAGCAAAAACCACAGAGCACTAGACAAACACCGTCTACACTGTACTGCTGACAAACATGTTCTGACCATAGTGAGCAAATTCCTAAACTGGCTTAACCGGCATATGCTGCTTACCACGCTTTTCACGCTTCCGAGACAACAATAATCACGCATACAGCAACACGCAGTACCACCCCCGCCCTTATACTCTTCACACACAGACTACATGGCTTTCTTCACAGGCTGCCCTGTGACATGCATCTACATTTGTCTGCACACCAGCATCGTGATCAAGTTCATAGCGTATTTTACTGCTTCCATCCAATGCACAACGTTAACACGGACGTCACTTCTCTCATCGTTTATTTAGTGAATAATGTCGTAAAACTCGTTGGCCTTTGCATAAATCTTGGAAAACAGTAAAGTTCAGGAGAGAAACCAACATATCGCCCGACTTCGAAGGTGTTCATGAGCACAATGATTTGGGAGCCCAAAAATAGTACCCTTCCGGAAGTGCGGAAGAATAAACTCAATAAGATTAATCTAATTTACAATAAGTCTAGAATTTATTGAGATGCAAAAGTCAACTAAGATAATGACCCGAAAGAAGATGAGTTCATATTATTAAAATTAAGCGTTAATTAAATTCGATACAAAAAGGGACTAAGTCATGCTAGCGGAAGAATGTTGCACTCTGCCCTTGAGCAAATTGTCTCCCTTGGACCATTACAAAATTCAAACTGTACATAATATACACAAAGCATGCGGCAGCAACAGCGTATATCAGCGACTTTCTTGGTGAAAAAGTGACAAAAGACATCTGGTAAGTCACAAAGGTGGGTGAGTGGTAGGTAGAGCGCTACTTTTTTCCTTGCCTCTGGTGGTCACAGACTGAGAAGAGTTGCTTGCTAGTCTCACTGTTGGTCACTTGACCACTAAAGAAAGCAGACTTGGCCCTATGGACAATTTGCATTACTCGTCGCTTGGCAGCAGTGTAAATTTTTTTGCCCACTGTGAGACCACTCTTCAACCATCTCCTCTCAGCCTGACGAAGCTGCCTCTTGGCTTCACTGAGCTCATCCTCGACAGCACTGTACCATGGTTCTGACTTACCTACCCTAACCTTACGCCTGGAGATAGGGGCATGCCTATCTAGTGCGTCCCTCAATGTGGCCTCCAGCTGTTCCACAGAGGAACTCAAAGCCGGACTCACTACCTCACCGAGATCGCGCTTCAAGGCTTCACGATCTACAGCTCGCAACTTGCGAACATCTCTGTAATGGCGGGAGGGCAAGGGGATAGCAACATTGAGGTCACTAACCACAGTATAGTGGTCTGACGACAGTTCCTGAGTCACAAAAGTGTTTTGAACAAAATTGTCATCAGGACGGTGAAGTAACCAATCAATGAGACGGCCACGCTTGTGGGCTAATTCGGTCTACCCTTCCCGTTAAAGTCGACGTTGCCTAGCCAATCATTTCTAGGGTATGGCCAAACCTCTACGCTACTACCGTACACATATTTAAATTCAGCGCTTTGAGGTGGGGCCGGGTGGCTCAGTGGGTAGCGCGGCTTACTAGTAACCGAAAGGCCCCGGGTTCGAATTCAGGATTGGTCAGCCTGTGACCATATTATGTTTTGCCCTTACAATCCACTGGTTCGCTGGTGTCAGAATAATGTGACCAGTGGCCAGGGTTATGATAAATACCACCAATAGTCGGACGACGTTCAGTTCGGACGCCTATGAAGACAACCGAGCTGTGCCGCCTACTGGGTGCGGGGTATGAGCTGTGACTTGGAAGTCGTTCAACCTGTTCCATGTTTAACACTATTCGTGCTATCAATCCGCCTACTTTCGAGTTTGATTTCGCTGCGTAACATTATATATATATATACAGTGATGTCCCGAGGCCTCGGACATCGGTCATGGTCCGATTCGTTTGGAAAATGACCGAATGCAAACACCTTTGTCCCGTCAAATGTCCGATTCTATTGCGAAATTAGCGGTCATTGTCCGATAGTATTATGACTAGAGCGGTCACTGCAAGAAACATCTGTACAAACTGGAGTGTCAAAGCCGTTAAAACGAGTTTGAATAGTGGACAATGCTAGACTATTATCACTCTTTAGTACATTCCGTCGAACAACCAAAGGGCCGCAACTCTCGACACTTTTGGAAGGGAAATAACCGACACCATACTTCCTCTGCAACGATCTTACTACGCTCAAAATGCCGCCGAAGACAAAGCTTGGTGTTGCTAAAGGGCAGTCTGTTTTGAGCTCGTTTTTGAAGAAAAAAGAAGCACCATTAATCGGTTCGCTTCACAATCTGAATGTCCTATTGCTTTTATGTAGTCAGGACATGATGTCCGATTAGTTTTATGATTTAGGACATTTTGTCCTATTGCCCTCTAATCCTAGGAACACCACTGTATATATATATATATATATATATATATATATATATATATAGAGAGAGAGAGAGAGAGAGAGAGAGAGAGAGAGAGAGAGAGAGAGAGAGAGAGAGAGAGAGAGAGAGAGAGAGAGACTGGAAGTTGCTCGTCGATCGCCTGAAAGTCGCGCTCATAACCCCGACCCCGCCTATATGCTCCCGTGTCATGTGACTATAATATACTCTTGAACTCTGAACTTTACAGCCGACACGTTACGCGCACACATTGCACACACACAAACACCGCACACACACAAACACACACACAATCACACACACACATGCGCGCGCACTCAATAACAGGTTGGCGGATTGGAAAATACCGGCGTGAGTGAATGAATGAAAGAACGGAACAGTCTTAATCATAACGATAGACTAGTCCTACTATTTTATCCCCATGAGATAACAACAGACTTTAATGAGTCCGTGAGAAGGATTTAAAATTAAAAGAAGAACACCTACACACAACTAACAGTTCATTAATACGGAAGTTTCACATAGTATGAACGTAAGAGGAATACCTTAATCAAATAGACGGTAATGTTGAAAATGTTATCCGTGTTCCAAACGGCTAGAATCACAACGTTGGCTAGAGCGCCCACAAGACACGCTGTCGGAGTAACGTATGTGATCATAGCATCCTGGTAACGCGCGTTGCTCTTTGACACTTTTTCCCATGGTGAAGGTGACGTTGTCATTTCAGAAGATGACGTTTCCATTGCTAAAAGTGACGTGTTCATTTCAGAAAACGACGTGTTTGTTGACAAAAAAGATGTTGTTATTTCAGAAAGTGACGTAGTCAACGTCTCGTTGATGATGTTGATAAAATTCATCGTCGATGACAATGTGGTTAGTTCAGGTTCCATTGTCAAAGTCGAGGGCGCAGCAAATTCCAAGTGTTTGACGTCATTTCTACACTTTCTGTAGATTATGTTTGCCTAATTCTTGCTTTGGTTTCGTTTTGTTTGTTTGTTTGTTTGTTTGTTTGTTTGTTTGTTTGTTTGTTTGTTTGTTTGTTTGTTTAGTATGAGAATATAATGTCGGTCGATCGGTCGAAGGTTGCTCATCATAATCTCAAGAACCACTGAATTATTGTGTGGAGGTTTGTAGACAATACTCATTGAACACTAAAGGACAAACACCAATAGACAAGGCATTGTGCGCTGCAGCGGTGATTCCCCCCTGTTACATTTCGACCAAGCACACGCATCCTCAATTGTATTATTTTTTCCAGAGACGCGTGCTCCACTGTCAGTCCTCTCCCCAGTCCCTGCCTTATCACACGAGCACCCTATTTCAACAGCTTCGAAGCGAATGAACGTCGAGTCTTCCCTACTCTTCGCACCTCGCAATTCAGAAGTTTTTAACGTCTGGCCGTTGAGATGCGTGCCATTGCCATTCTCTTCCGCTTGTGATGACTAGAGGCTGGCACACGCCAGCAGCTGTTACAATGAAGCATTGATGATGGTTTGACCTCAGAACTGCAGAACGATTTTTAAATACGCTGCTGATCATGAAGGTGTCTGTTTTCATCGATCGGCACAGGTTGGTAAATAATTATATACAATCTAGGCCAACCTCATTGACGTACTCCGAAAACGCTAGGAATTGTCCTGATTCGGCTCTTGGTTGTCCGCTGGACCCTATAAACAATGCCTATCTATCTATATATCTATCACAAGGAATATACACCAAACGATACGAAGTCCTAACTTTTTACCAATAATTAAAAAGTCACACATGTCAGGGTCACAGATCCTTTTTCAAATTCATAGTGTGTGTGGCCCAACGGGGAGAAAAGATAAACCCACACAGTCAAAACACACTTTCAAATGCACGGTTTCTGTTTTCATCAGTTTGACGATTTCTAAATATACAAATATATTATAAAATGATATTTTGTTCCCTGATATAAAAACCACGTCTACAATCCTCCTATCATATTTCATTGTGTTCAGCCAAAAGGCGAGTACTTAGTGAAATACTATATTCTGTTCACTAATGGCCGTAATAAAGCCATTTGCAATGGATAGCAACTTACAGACTTCTGTCCAAAACAGAGGTATGACGGCCTAATACCGCCCACACCGAGATTTACCAAGTATCACAAGATCATTGAAAGTAACATGTATCCTGTTGAATTTATAGAGATACGAGTAATCCACAGCGTTATTTATTAATTTTCAGTATTTGCCACCCCTTCCTAGCGCCAAAACCTGAAAATTACAAATATTATGAGATAATTATAAATATCATAGAATAATTACAAGTCTAAAGGGATAATTACAATAATATTGACAAAATTACAAATTTCTACGCGAGGTCATGTTTAATTTTTAGTTTTGGTTCTAGCAATACGTCTGAAAATGCGACAAAATCGAAAATTGTAATTTTCACTTGATAATTACACTTGTTACGTGTTAATTGTAAATATGTCATTGGTATTTGTAACCATGATATTTGTAATTACACATTATATTTTTAATTATCACATGATATTTTTAATTATCACATGATATTTTTAGTTATCAGATTGTGGCGCTAGTAGTCCGTCATATATATGAATTACACAGAACTCGTGTTAATTACCATTATCACGTATACCTGTAAATGCAAGTTTTGGTGCTAGTAAGACGCCTTAACCAGAATTAAGCATCATCACGAAAAAATTATAAGTATCAAGTGGGAATTGTAATTATTATGTCATAATAATAATTTTCGGTTTTGGCGCATTTTTAGGCGGATTGTTAGAGCCAAAACTGAAAATTAAGCATGATCACGCGAAGATATTTGTAATTTTGCAATAACAATAATAATTATTCCTTGATAATTGTAATTATCACATAATATTTGTAATTATCTCATGCTATTTGGAAATATCAGGTTTCGGCGCTAGTAGGCCGTCATACAAAGGATTCCTGCCGTTCACTCAGCTTGAACCGCCCATAACAAAAGGTCAGATCATTAATGCTGCATGACCGTTGATCGATTCCCGCGCGCCTATAGGTGACTAGGGATGGTGTGCTATCGCTGTTGGTTAGAGCACTCGTACCCTATCCTAAACGTTGCGTGTTTCAACCCTACAAAGGAAAAAACTTACGTAACTAAGGAACGATGCGGTTTTGTTTTGTTTCGTATTTTTAAAGTCAAGCGACATGCTCACTATGGGGCGCCATGTGTCCATTTATTCTATGTGACCATTCTATACATAGAATAAATTCTATGCACATAGAAAGCATTCTATACACACAAAAAGCATTCATTAGTTGAAATTCCATTTATAAAAAAGAAACCAATATTGTAAGTCATAGAATAAAATTCTTTGTATAGAATAACATTCTATAATATAGTGTAAAATTCTATGTCCATAATACAATTCTATGTATAGAATAACATTTTATAATAGAGAATAATATTCTATGTATGTAATACAATTCTATATTATAGAATGCACTTGTATGCATAGAATTATATTCTATAACATAGAATGAATTCTATTACAAAGAATGAATTCTATAACATAGAATGAATTCTTTAAAATAAAATAAATTGCATGACATAGAATTATTTCTATACGCATAGAATTCATTCTATAACATAGAATGAATTCTTTAACATAAAATAAATTATATGACATAAAATGAATTCTATGTGCATAGAATAAATTGTATAACATAGAATGTATTCTATAATAAAGAATGAATTCTATATGCATAGAATGAATTTTATAGCATAGAATGAATTCTATGACATAGAATTCATTCTATGACATAGAATGAATTCTATAGGCATAGAATGAATAGTATAACATAGAATGAATAAGATGACATAGAATGAATTCTATGACATAGAATGAATTCTATAACATAGAATGAATTCTATAGCATAGAATGAATTCTATGACATAGAATTTATTCTATAGCATAGAATGAATTCTATGTTACAGAATGAATTCTATGTCATAGAATTCATTCTATGCTATATAATTCATTCTATGTTATAGAATTCATTCTATGCTATAGAATAAATTCTATCTCATAGAATTCATTCTATGTCATAGAATTCATTCTATATTATAGAATTCATTCTATGTCATAGAAATCATTCTATGTCATCTTATTCATTCTATGTTATACTATTCATTCTATGCTATAGAATTCATTCTATGTCATAGAATTCATTCTATGTCATAGAATTCATTCTATGTTATAGAATGAAATCAATATAAAAACATTTTTTTAAATAGTAAAAACTGGGGCACTGTCAAGGTATAGAGAACATTTTGGGATATTGTGATGTTTTGAACATAGCACACTCGTGCAATAATGATTACAGAGCGATTTGTCACTGACATTCAGTTTAGAGTTGACGACATGCAGTGCTTCATCATTTGCGCTCGAAGTGGAAATCGATGAAAGGAAATGTTCTTTTCTTTGCAGAAAGGTTTTACGTCGGAGTTAGAGCATCCAAACGCAGCACAGTACTTCACCATTTTCAAACTCGATCACGCTGTGTTATTCTCGCAGCACGTGGCCGCCACGCCTTTGTGCATAGCGCCCTGGGGGGCCGCTTGGGGTGAAATAGATTTTTTGCAATATTCAGCTTTATGAACCTTTCATTTATTATGTCTCAGAGTTGTATAGCAATATTCGACCTTTAAATATATTAATTATTGCTTTTTATGAGTGTACAGTACGGTTATTTCTTCGGTATTGAGCGAAAAGAACTGATTATTTAATTAGATTTTGTCACTATAAACCCTTACAGAACCTCAGCACATTGTAATGAAAAAAGCAAGCACGCAGGGGCGGAGGGGGGGAGGGTGTGACGTCAATTATTTTTATTGCTAAGCGATCTATTCACACTAATTATACCGTCGAAGTCGTCCGCATCAAGAAACCTAAATGCTTGTTCACGAAATTATGATGTCTGATAAAGCCGCAGAGCGCTTGGTACGTCAGCCATTTCTTCAGTTCTGCGCGCGTGCAAGGCTCCACGTGTCCCTTTATACGTCACAGCCTCGCTTCACATAGAATGACCTAGTTGCGCATAGAATGAGCATTCTATGTTATAGATTGAACATTCTATGTTATAGAATGGATTCTATGTTATAGAATGGATTCTATGTTATAGAATGAACATTCTAAGTTATACAATGGATTCTATGTTATAGAATGAACATTCTATGTTATAGAATGAATTCTATGTTATAGAATGAACATTCTATGTTATAGAATGAACATTCTATGTTATAGAATGGATCCTATGTTATAGAATGAACATTCTATGTTATAGAATGAACATTCTATAACATAGAATGCATTCTATGTGCACCAAATGTTAAAAAACAATTCTATGAAAATAGAATGTATTCAGTGTTGCGAATAAAATCCATTTTATGTTAAAAAATGAATTTTATGTCATACAATTCTTGCTGTGTTATACAATTAATTCTATATACATATAATTCATTTCATTCACATAAAATTAAAAAACACAACTAATAAATTGTAACAAAATTTAGAATTTAAAAAAAGATATTGTATGACACATCACCACATCGCATCATCACCACATCGATCACATCATCACATCACATCACTGCATCACATTGCTTCATCACCATCATCGTGAAAACGCACCACCACATAAAATCACATCATATCAACAAATCATCACATCACATCAGCCGACATCACAGCAGCAGCACATCTTCACATTGCAGCAGACAGCACATATCATGGCATCAGTGAATCACATCACATAATCTAATCACCCCACCCCTCCCACCCATCACATTTGTGGTGCAGTGTGGTGTGATTTAGAGTGATGTAGTGTGGTGATGTGATGTGGTAATGTGTATGTATGTATCTGCAATACAGTTCTATTATGCCTTAAAAGCAGTGAATCAGACCACATCGTCACATAACCTAATCACTCCACCACACCTACCCATCACATTTGTGGTGCAGTGTGATGTAGAGTGATGTGGTAAGGTGATGGGATGTGGCAATGTGTATATCTCTCTGCAATACAGTTCCATGCCATAAAAAATGTTCTCTATACCTTGACAGTGCCCCAGTTTTTACTATTTAAAAAAAAGTGTATATATTGATTTCATTCTATAACATAGAATGAAGTCTATGACATAGAATGAATTCTATGACATAGAATGAATTCTATGACATAGAATGAATTCTATGACATAGAATGAATTCTATAGCATAGAATGAATAGTATAACATAGAATGAATAAGATGAAATAGAATGAATTCTATGACATAGAATGAATTCTATAACATAGAATGAATTCTATAGCAAAGAATGAATTCTATGACATAGAATTTATTCTATAGCATAGAATGAATTCTATAGCATAGAATAAATTCTATGACATAGGATTCATTCTGTAACATAGAATTCATTCTATGCTATAGAATAAATTCTATGTCATAGAATTCATTCTATGCTATAGAATTCATTCTATGTTATAGAATTCATTCTATGCTATAGAATAAATTCTATGTCATAGAATTCATTCTCTGCTATAGAATTCATTCTATGTTATAGAATTCATTCTATGTCATAGAATTCAGTCTATGTCATCTTATTCATTCTATGTTATACTATTCATTCTATGCCTATAGAATTCATTCTATGTCATAGAATGAATTCTATGTCATAGAATTCATTCTATGCTATAAAATTCATTCTATGCATATAGATTTCATTCTTTATTATAGAATTCATTCTATGTTATACAATTTATTCTATGCACATAGAATTCATTTTATGTCATATAATTTATTTTATGTTAAAGAATTCATTCTATGTTATAGAATGAATTGTATGCACATAGAATAAATTCTATGTTATAGAATTCATTCTTTGTAATAGAATTCATTCTATGTTATAGAATACAATTCTATGCATACAAGTGCATTCTATAATATAGAATTGTATTACATACATAGAATATTATTCTCTATTATAAAATGTTATTCTATACATAGAATTGTATTATGGACATAGAATTTTACACTATATTATAGAATGTTATTCTATACAAAGAATTGTATTCTATGACTTACAATATTGGTTTCTTTTTTATAAATGGAATTTCAACTAATGAATGCTTTTTGTGTGCATAGAATGCTTTCTATGTGCATAGAATTTATTCTATGTATAGAATAGTCACATAGAATAAATGGACACATGGCGCCCCATACTCACAATGCTGAACAAACGGAAACTCCGATGGTATGGCCACGTCACCAGGGAAATCAGGTCTTGCAAAAACCATTCTGCAAGGCACGTTGCGAGGAGGCAGAAGAAGATGGAAAATTCAAAAAGAGGTCGGAGGACAACGTTCGAGAATGGACTGGCTTGACACTGAACGAAGCCATAAAGGTTGCTGAGGACAGAGAAAGACGGGAGTACGCTGGTTAAACGATCATCTGTGGTGCCCCAACGATCTTTGAGTTACAGGATATGATATGATAGGTCATAAGTCAAGCGATACACTAACTTGACTTGACTTTTATAGTCATGGCCTCGATGGGCTGGAATTGGATCAGGAGGGCATTAGCCAGGTAGAATGGGTCCGCGATAGCACCAAAGAAAGTGGCTCCTCGATCGCGTAGCGGTAAATAACACACAGCTAGCTATTGTATTATAAATAGATGGGACCGGACTACGTGTTCGGCGAAACGAATCGGGCGCTCAAAGGGTTTATTCTCAAAGGGTTTATTCTCAAAGGGTTTATTCTCAAAAGGTTTATTCTCAAAGGATTTATTCTCAAACCGCGTAAGATTCTGCACGGACATGTAATCTTCCCTTACATGGAAAGGATTTAGGCCTATGATAGATGAACGTTCTGCATATCATAAACTAGTCTTATATCAATGTCTTCCCAGTTCTAGGACTGTAGTTTTCGATGTAAATGAAGATATTATTGGTTCGTTGGTACGCCGTTTGGGAATAAACAGTTCGAGCGGGCGATTCGTTTCGCCAAAGGACGCAGTATGATCCCACCTTTCTCTTTATGATACATAGGATGTACACTACTACTGCTACCATTATGCTATCTATGATACATAGGATGTACGCTACTACTGCTACTATTATGCTATTTATGATACATAGGATGTACCCTACTACTGCTACCGTTATGCTATCTATGATACATAGGATGTACCCTACTACTGCTACCGTTATGCTATCTATGATACATAGGATGTACGCTACTACTGCTACCGTAAAGCTATCTATGATACATAGGATGTACGCTACTACTGCTACCGTAAAGCTATCTATGATACATACATGTAGGATGTACACTACTTCTGCTACCGTTATGCTATCTATGATACATAGGATGTACGCTACTACTGCTACCGTTATGCTATCTATGATACATAGGATGTACACTACTACTGCTACCGTTATGCTATCTATGATACATAGGATGTACACTACTACTGCTACCGTTATGCTTTCTATGATACATAGGATGTACACTACTACTGCTACTGTTATGCTATCTATGATACATAGGATGTACCTTACTACTGCTACCGTTATGCTATCTATGATACATAGGATGTACACTACTACTGCTACCGTTATGCTATCTATGATACATAGGATGTACCCTACTACTGCTACCATTATGCTATCTATGATACATAGGATGTACACTACTACTGCTAACTGTTATGCTATCTATGATACATAGGATGTACACTACTACTGCTACTGTTATGCTATCTATGAAACATAGGATGTACCCTACTACTGCTACTGTTATGCTATCTATGATACATAGGATGTACACTACTACTGCTACCGTTATGCTATCTATAATACATAGGATGTACCCTACTACTGCTACCGTTATGCTATCTATGATATATAGGATGTATACTACTACTGCTACCATTGTGCTATCTACATTACATCACATGTTTAGCGCTTTAGGCCCAGCGGACTCCTCCGAGCCAAATCAGGACCAATTTCGCTGCTACTGCTACCGTTATGCTGTATAATATGATACATAGGATGTACGCTACTACTGCTACCGCTATGCTGTCGACGTCCCATAATCCTTTTGCCATCGCGGATCCATTCTACGTGGTTAGCGCCCGTGTGGTTAGATCCAGTATTTGCCAGCGCTTTACACAGTTCTTGACTTGAAAAGCGCTGTTTAATACGCTGTTCAAATGACAAATCATTGTTAAAGAGTGTTCTCACTATACTCCTGCTTTCTCCAGCCCGTCCATCATTATATTTAATAAGGTGTACAAATCATTGTTAAAGAGTGTTCTCACTATACTACGGCTTTCTCCAGCCCGTCCATCATTATATTGGTAGCAGTCAATCTAAATATGGAAAATAATACTTGGATTTGCTCACGGTCTTATAATAGCCTAATTTACGCCACTTGTTTACCTATAAAATGCGTGTTAGTGGTGTATGTCAGAGTGTGTGTAACCTACGCGCATATAACTGTTAGATATCTGCACTATATTAAATGACCAATACGTTGTAATGTACTATAGGTATGGGCTGTACACAGAGAGCCAAGGGGCATAACTGCAGCTAAGACCAGCAATATTGAGCAACATTTGGACGGGATATAATTCTATCAGTTGAACAGTTTTTGTTGTTGTTGTTGTTGTTGTTGTTGTTGTTGTTGTTGTTGTTTTTAAAGCGATCAACCACGTGGACCTGTAATGAGGAGGTTCCGATGTCGTCGAGGTCACTCTTACATGTTGTGACCTAAATATATTTAGTAGTCTTTGATGTTAAGTGAGAGGTTAAAGGTCAGATTAGCCCGCATGTTTGTTTAAGCCTCGCGAGATAAGCTTTTAGTTCGCATTTGTAGCTCTTTGTTTGAAAACTACGGAATATATTGCTATAGAGGTGTTGTTCTGGATCATGGACATGTCAGCAGTTTCTTATCTATAAGCGATGTTTGAAAGTCCGGGATGTACCTTGTTATTCAACAACAGGCGAAACATTTAAACATGTTGATAACTTTTTCATTAAACTATTTTTTTTAAAAGCTTGTTATTGCGGTTTTTATTTTATTGATTATTGGGTTTAACGTTTTAAAACTTTTCATTTTCATTTATTTATTTTGAACAGAAGTGAATGTATAGAGGGCGATGCATGGGTCTTACGCGTTTACATTCAAGAGGAGTTATGCAGGCACCCCTGTCACCAGTAGTACTAGAACACTAAGTCCTTGAGCAGCTCTTGCACTGGAAAAGCGCGATATATAAAGGGTCAATTAAAAACATGAAATACTTTGACATGAATCGTGATAAAACGATACTTTTTTGTTGTTGTCAATATATTTCCCCTGGGAGTATCCCCACTTTTTGGAAATTGTGTGCTTTAAATTCCCGCTGTTTGTTCTTTCTCATTCCTACTCTGTTCTGTCAATCTACTATACTATCTTCTTCGCTGGACCAGTCACCTAACTTTTTTCCTCTAAACTCTTCCAAAACTCCTCATTTGTGTATGAGGCCTTTTGGGTCAACTTGGGAATATGGGATGCTATCTGCCAAATGGTCACTAGGGCTTCCTATGATTTTATTATTTAGGGATATTATTTGTATGAGTTTTGTTGATATTTTATAATGATGTTTATATTCTATTTTGTTTCTGTAAACGGGGGTTCGATAAAGTAGTGTATAGCCTCAGCGTCCCCTGCTTGAGGTGTCTTTATTGTAAAGTGACCGGCTGGTGCAGTGCCTTCAGTGGTGCCATTACATGTAGGGTTGTTTCAACAGATCTTTTATACAGGTCAGGGGTGAGCCTTCTTTGAACCAAGTTGTAGTCCTGATTATGTGGTCCTGATTCGGCTCTTTGAAGTCCGCTGGACCAGGTAAGCAATGAATAATAATATATATAATTTCATCTTATTTTATTTTTTCTACGCCTGTCCTTAAACTTCAAAATCTACAATGATTTTCACGTTAGCGTTCAACACATTTCAAGCTCACAGAACAAAAATATGTATTTGAATGTAATGTGATGCGAATGTGTTGTGTAAATAATGGGTGTTTCCGTTGTGTGGTGTTGTTTCTTGGTGGTGATCAGCGTGAGTATCAACAGTTACTTTTAAGTGCTCTTTGCCACTTGCTATGTGCATAGTTTGATAATGACAAACGTTTGGCTGTCTATCGGTATTATCACTCTGCAATGCTGTTTTTGTCCCTGTCAACAATCTCAGTGTCTGTTTGTTATGTATTATAAAATAATAACTGTTTGTATAGGGCGCTTTTCCAGCTCCAGAGCTGCTTAAGGCGCTGCTGAAGAACGGATCTCACTCAAAGTCGCCCAAAGTCCCAAATTTCTGCGTGTTTAGCACTATGTGACAACCCAAACAACGGAGCGATCCTGAAACGATGGAGAGGGTAGTAGAACCTAGTGCTCGCTGGGGATGTTTATGAAGCCGGTGGACCTGTTGGTCCGACTTAAGCATAATCTTTAATGTCCGTGCGTTGCATTGCATACTTGACCTCTGTTTATACTCCCGGCCGAATGTGTGTCGAGGATAGAAACGGTGGAAACCAAAACTACGATTCCAATTTGGACCTAATACAGCAAGTTCCTAGTATACTTACCCTTGAGCCGTGACTGAGTATTGGCAAATTGATTTGGCTCGATTAATCGGGGCCAAGGCGAGCCACATTGTATGATGAAAAGAACCACTCACTCCATACCGGATCGGTATTCTCCCGGGTCACCAAGGAACGCGCCTTCCACCTGGACGGAAGCGATAAGTGCGCTACTGATGGACAACGTAGCAGGATCGTCCCGAGAGACAACATCGTCATAGGAACCCGGAATGCCTGGACCCTAACTGCAGAGCAAAAATTAGAAGAACTGGCCCACGAGCTGGACCACTATCGATGGAACATTTTAGGTATCAACGAACTGCTCTGAAAAGGCCTAGGTTAAACAACGACCGACAAAGGCCACAAGCGTTATTTCGGTGTGAGATGACAGGCACGAACACGGCGTTGGATTCTTGGTCCACAAAGACATTCTAGCCACTGTCATGGGTTGCCGCCCAGTCTCCAGTAGGCTCATTTACCATCCGTCTGAATGCAGCCCTTTTCAACATCACCATCATCCAGGCCTATGCCTCAACATCAGACTATGACGACAGCAAAGTGGAGGGTTTGTATGAAACTCTACTTGTACAGGCGATTCTTGACCAAGTGCCGAAGAAGGACATAGTTGTAGTGAAAGGCGACTGGAATGCCAAGGTTGACCAAGATGCGCACAACAGGGGAGACACATGTGGACCCCACTGCAACAACGAGGCAAATGACAGGGGTCTGAGACTGTTGGGGTTTGCCTGATACAACAATCTGATCCTGGCAACCACGCTTGGTCTCCACAAAAATCCAGACGATGGACATGGCACAGTCCCAGCGGGGAGCATCACAACCAGATTGACTACATCATGGTCAATACACGCTTCAGATCAAGCATCAACATTTGCAAGAAGCGCACTTTTCCAGGAGCAGACATCGGAAGTGACCACGATCTTGTGATGAAGTCCTTGCGGCTCCACTTGAAGAGAGTAAACACAGCAAAGTGCACCAGACTGAAGTTCGACCAAGACAAATTGAACAAGAGCAACAGCAAGAATGCCTACCAGAGTGAGAAGTGGCTGACAAGTGTTAAACAGCCCAATGTCTCCACGATTACATTACATTACATGATTATTGCTTTAGGTCCATCGGACTCTTCCGAGCCAAATCATGACCAGCACGATACCTATCAAGTCTGGCATATGCCATACAGAAGAACATGAAGTGTTGGATAGATGGACAGAGTACTGCTTAGACCTTTACAACCACACACCAAAAGAAGACTCATCAGTTCTGGCATGTCCCGAGAACAGAGAAGAGGATGAAATCTTCCCAAATACTCCAAGAAGTGAAGGTAGCGGTGAAGAAGGGGAAGTCAACGGGAGTGAACAACATACCGACGGAATTGCTTCAAGCAGCAGAAGAGGCGATGATTGACGCCCTCACCATTATCTGTAACAAGATCTGGCAGAGTGGAAATGGCGTACCCAGTCGCTTGTCATCATTCTTTTTAAAAAGGGTAACCTTCAGGAGTGTGAAAATTACCGCACCATCAGCCTCATCGGTCATCCCAGCAAGGTCCTCTGAACATAATACTCAAGAGGTTGAAACACCAAGCTGAACAAATCATAACTGAAAAAAGTAGGATTCAGGGCAGGGCGAAGTACCACTGAGCAGATTTTCAACCTTCAGAATGATTTGCGAGAAATGCCTACAGCACCAACAACATCTATACCATGTGTTTGTAGACCTCAAGAAAGCGTTTCACCGAGTCTGGCATGCAGTTATGTGGGCAACCATGACAGTGTACAACATCAGCCCTAACATTATTGAAGTCATCAAAACCTGTATGACAAGGCTACCAGTACAGTCCTCCACAACTGCGCCATCAGGAATTAGTTCAGGACAACAATCAGTGTGCGACAGGGATGTCTACTCTCTCCAACAATCTTCCTAGAGCGCATCATGTAAGAGGCCCTTGAAGATCACGAAAGCACAGTCAGCATTGATGACTTGGATGGAGAGGAACAAGAACTTGAACAGGTGGTACGGAGGCTTGACGCCACCTCCAGAGCCTATGGGGTGGAAATAAGTGCAGAGAACACCAAAATGATGACCAACAACACCAATGCCATCATCATGGACATCAAAATCCAAGGCCATTCCTTCATCACAGTGCATAGCTTCAAATATTTAGGAGCCATTGTATAAGACAGTGGGTTGTGACAGGAAGTCCTCTTCAGGATCGCACAAATAACTGCTGCCCTGACAAGGTTGAAGCCCATTTGGAAAGACAAGACCATCAGTTTACATTCCAAGAAAAGGCTGCTGCGCTCCCTTGTCATCTCCATCTTCCTATACTCTTTCGAAACATGGACCCTCACAGCAGATCTACAACGAAGAATACAAGCATGGAGATGAGGTACTACAGGAGACTTCTTGGCATGTCCTATACCGAGCACATCGCCAGCAACGAAGTCCGACAGACCATCACACAAGCCATTGAACAACACGATGGCCTGCTCACAGTGGTTAAAAAACGGAAACTCCCATGGTATGGCCACGTCACTAGATCATCAGGCCTTGCAAAAGCCATCCTGCAAGGCACGGTGCTAGGAGGCAGAAGAAGAGGGAGACAGAAAATGAGGTGGGAGGACAACATTCGAGAATGGACTAGCTTCACACTGAGAGAAGCCATGAAGGTTGCTGAGAACAGAGAAAGATGGAGTACGTTGGTTAAACGATCATCTGTTGTGCCCCAACGATCTTCGAGTTACGGGATAGGATAGGATAGGAATTGATTACATTGGAATTCATGGAAACCCCTAAACCGTCGAGAGTGCCACTGAAATTCTACACAAACTGAATGTGTACTGGTGCAGTGATGTTGCTAGAAATTTTCAGCATAGACCATTTGGCCGATTCAGTCACAAACCTTTTGGACATTTTGAAAATCTTTCGGCCATCATTTTGACTTCTTTCCAACACCAAACGAGAGGCCACTGACAAGTTTCGGTTTCTTTTTCGGCGGCAATCGAAAACAAAAAATTTTATTGCCGGAAGCACGCCGTTCGCAACAAGGGGAGTTACTTTAACTCCCTCTGCTGATATATGTGTGGTCTGCTTGTCGCTTCCGACACGCGATGTCCCAACAATAACTCATAACACCTTTATTTATCCGATAGGAAATTAATATGTCCAGAAGCAATAACGACATTAGACAAGCAAAAAACGGTCAAAGTGTGGCCGATTGAGGTATAAAACCTTCGGATAGCGGGCCGATCAGAACATGACTCTTTCCGACATTTGGGAATTCTATTGGTGAATAGCCGATTTGCCGACGAAAACGACGTCACTGCTGGTGTGATCAAAGATGCATGCTCCATTATTGCATCGTTGTTGTACAGTGATTTTTCCAGCTCGTTCATTCCTGATCACCGATACCTTTCGGGATGCTGTTTTGAGATTTGGGGAATTGGATCATGTTAGAAAATGGGCGTGCTTTTGATTAATTGATGAATTGATTGTGTGTGTGCGTGTGTGTGTGTGTGTGTGTGTGTGTGTGTGTCTATTACGTTTGTGTGTCTGTGTGACAATTAATGATTTGGGTCACTATCTTTGTTATTTGTATTTGTAACGGTTATTTGTATTTGTAACTGTTATTCAGACCTTGGCGGCTAATGGTCAGGCTGTGGATTTCTACGAACACCACGGCGAGTTTGAGTACATCTACCACAATGCCTATGTAATGCACAAGCTCTTTTCACTGTCTCTTTTTATTTAGGTGCGCGCGCGCGTGTGTGTGTGTGTGTGTGTGTGTGTGTGTGTGTGTGTGTGTGAGTATGGAAGAGAATGAAAGAGGGTGAGAGTTTTTGCTTTTTGTCATACGCAAAGTGGTATGTGGTGATAGTGCTGATGGTGGAGGTGGTGGTGGTGGTGGTGATGATAAGGATGAGGAGGAGGAAGAAGAGGACGACGATGACCTTGATTATGAACAAGCACCATCATCATCATCATCGTCGTCGTCATCATCGTCATCATCATCGTCGTCGTCATCATCATCATCGTCATCAACGTCATCATCATCATCATCGTCATCATCATCATCATCATCATCATCATCATCGTCATCACAATCATCGTCATCATCACAATCATCGTCATCATCATCATCATTATAATTATCATCATCATCATGACGTTGAAGACGAGGAAAAACAAGCAGTCAGTTATCTGTATATGAGGTTTAGGCTGCTGGGCCATAGAACCTCACGCCTCACGCCACACGCCTCACGTCTCACGCCTCACGCGTGAATATAAAAATGAACAGACATGGTATCTCTTGGCGTGGGCCATACAACTTCACACACGCCACACGCCTCACGCTACACGCGTGAAGAGAAAAGTGAGCATGCCCACTTTTTTCGATGCGTGTAGTCACGTTTTAGCTTACCAAAGTGGTCAGACACCAGAAATTAGATCTAAATGGATGGTAAAATGGATGACTTTAGAGTAAATTTAATCGAGTTGGTCCGGGCAAGGCATCTTCTCTGGGACCCACATGTTTCGGATTACAAAGATGAAGACCAGAGAGCACAAGTTTGTGAGGAGTTGAAAAAACTTGTGAATACACCCAAAGGTAACTTTTATACGATTTATTTATTTATTTACTGTAATTCATAGCACAGTCAACCAAAAGGTGGCAGACTTATCTCAGGGCTTGTACACATGTATCCAATTTTCAAGATCTAATTTCAAAAGCACAAAATTCAATACAACTTGTATTTTCCATTTCTTTTAATCTTATTTCTCAATCTAAATTAATCAACACAAAACTGACGCATGAAACGTGTAGCGTGTGGCATGAAGTCCTATGGCCCAGAGCATGAAACGTGAGGCGTGTGGCGTGAGGCGTGAGGCGTGAGGTTCTATGGCCCAGCAGCCTTAGGTGTAGATCATGGGTGTTCCGGCTGTTATTTTGGACCTCCTATTATAATTTTATAATGTTTTGGATTGTATCTCCTAAATTAACTTTTAGCAAAAATCCATGCATGGAAAACCTTATAATCCATGCATGGAAAACCTTATAATCCATGCATGGAAAACCTTATAATCCATGCATGGAAAACCTTATAATCCATGCATGGAAAACCTTATAATCCATGCAGAAATGTTATAGTCCACGCATAGAGAACCTTATAAGTCATGCATAGATAATCATATAATCCACGCAAGGAGAACCTTAACCCTGTAATCGATACATGAAGAACCCTAACTTTATCATCCATACATGGAGAACCTTAACCATATTATCCATACCTGAGAACATTTACCAATTCATGCATAGAGAACCTTATAATCCATGCCTGGAGAAACTTAACCTTATAGTCCATGAGAATCGTAACCCTATAACCCAAGCATGGTGAACCGTAACCTTATAACTCATGCATGGAGGACCTTATAATCCGCTGTGTTTGGTCTCCTTTGGCTGTTAGCTTGACGTCACCCGGCACTACTACCTCGCAAACATTATGCAAGTCCTTGGCTGTTAGCTTGACGTCACCCGGCACTACTACCTCGCAAACACCATTATGCAAGTCCTTTGGCTGTTAGCTTGACGTCACCTGGCACTACTACCTCGCAAACACCATTATGCAAGGAACAGTAGAAGGAATCAGCGCAGAGGAAGGCACAGAAAGAACTAGACAGATGACCTCAGTACATGGGCGGCGCTATGGCCTGTCGAGCCTCCTGACAAATGGCGAAAACTCACCCCGACAGCATCCCCCATGTGTACCCAACGGCCTGCCAAGCTGAGTTATTAGATAGATAGATCTAATTAGATAGATAGATCTCCGCCTCGTCGCCATCTATAAGGAATGTAGGAAGGTATTCTCCATAAGGTTAATAGGCCTAAGTATAATGATTTTTATTAGTGATCTTTTCAGAAACTGCTGCTGACTGTGAACGGCGACTGGTGCTTTTTCACCAGTATACCTGATTACGTCATGGTGGACCAGTTTCGATCCCATATCAAGGTAGGCACTGTGGTTCGCAATGGTTGATTTGATTGAACGAGTTATATGGTTGAATGACTTGATTGAAAGAGTCATTTGGTTGAATGATTTGATGGAACGAGCCATTTGGTTGAATTAATTGACTGAACAAGTCATATGGGCCCTGTGGGTTCGGGCACTGAATAGAATAGACCCAACGTTTCCTGGCGTGTCGTAAGAGGCGACTAACAGGGGTGATGGCAGCACGGCATCACTGGGCGAAAGTTTTCTACACAGAAGTCACCGGCCAGGACGGAGGAACCTCACCTTACTACAGGTTCAACGACCACGTGCTCAGGGACAAGGCGAGCCACACTGTCTTCGTGGATTTCGGCTGTGGCCAACAGCCTTGAGAGGATTGGGCCCCGCCAGGTTTTTCTTGCGCCATCGAAAACTGGTTCAGAACAACAATCGGTGTGCGTCATGGATGCTTCTCTCCAACACTCTCCAACATCTTCCTGGAGCGCATCATGTCAGATGCCCTTGTAGATCACGAAGGCACAGTCAGCATAGACGATAGAGCAATCTCCAACCTCCCTTTTGTGAATGACATTGATGGATTGGCTGGAGAAGAACAAGAACTTGAACATCTTGTACAGAGGCTTGACACCACCTCGAGAGCCTATGGAATAGAAATAAGTGCAGAAAAGACCAAAATTATGACCAATAACACCTATGACATCAACACGAACATCAAAGTCCAAGGCCAAACCTTCAACACAGTGCATAATTTCAAATATTTAGGAGGCATTGTATAAACAAAATGTGTGCACAAACAACTGCTGCCCTGACAAGGTTGAAGCCCATTTGGAAAGGCAGAACCATCAGTATACGCTCCAAGGTAAGGCTGTCGCGCTCCCTTGTCACCCCCATCTTCTTATATGATTGCGAAACATGGACCCAGCAGACCTATAACGAAGTATACTAAACATGGAAATGAGGTGCATTTCCTATACCCAGCACATCACCAAGTCCGACAGACCATCACACAAGCCATTGGGCAACGCGATGGCATGCTCACTGTGGTGGAGAAACGGAAACTCCGATGGTTTAGCCATGCCACCTGAGTCTCAGGCCTTGCAAAGACCATCTGTAAGGTACGGTGCAAGAAGGCAGAATTAGAGAGAGAGAGACAGAAAAAGTGGTGGGAGGACACAAATTCGAGAATGGACTGGCTTGACACTGAATGAAACCATGAGGGTTGTTGAGGACAGAAAATGATGGAATACGCTGGTTCAACGATCATCTGTGGAACCCCAACGACTTTCGAATTACGGGATAGGGTAGGATAGGATAGGATAGAAAGTCATATGGTTGAGTGATTTGACTTGTGTGTTGTTTTCCTCCATTATACATCACTGTACCCTGGATGAGCAAAGTAGTTTAATGGAACTGGCCGAACGCTCGCAGGAGAGTCGGGTTCGAATATACACATATACACATATAATATCTGGCTTTTTATCGGACAGTGGAGTGGTATTGTATTGTATTGTATTGTATTGTATTGTATTGTATTGTATTGTATTGCATTGCATTGCATTTTAGAGTATTGTATTGTACTTCAGGCTCATGCTATAGAAGGTTACACGTTTTTTTAATGTGTGTGTATGGGTATGTGTGTGAGAATGTGTGTGTATGCGAGCGCAGCTCTGTGTGTGTATGCGAGCGCAGCTCTGTGTGTGTATGCGAGCGCAGCTCTGTGTGTGTATGCGAGCGCAGCTCTGTGTGTGCACGTGTGTGGTTCCACAGGTCTTGCCTAACTTGGTGGTTGTGGCTGCTTACAGGAGGAGGTGAAGGAAATCGTGTCCAACTTGGTGCTGGAGCCAAGGAGAGTGGAGTTGGCCTCCCTGGCACAAGTTAGAGATGCCTACAACGACCGGCTGGCAGACTATCACTGCCTCAACAAAACTAACTACTTCCTTCATTTGGACTGTGAGGCTCTTGTTGTTGTTGTTCTTCTTCTTCTTCTTCTTCTTCTTCTTCTTCTTCTTCTTCTTCTTCTTCTTCTTCTTCTTCTTCTTCTTCTTCTTCTTCTACTTCTTCTTGTTCTTCTTGTTCTTGTTCTTCTTGTTCTTGTTCTTCTTGTTCTTGTTCTTGTTCTTCTTCTTGTTCTTGTTCTTCTTGTTCTTGTTCTTGTTCTTGTTCTTCTTGTTCTTGTTCTTCTTGTTCTTCTTGTTCTTCTTCTTCTTCTTCTTCTTCTTCTTCTTCTTCTTCTTCTTCTTCTTCTTCTTCTTCGTGATGATGAACTGGGTGCCTGTGCCTGTCGGTCGTGTGTGGCGAACATCGGAGTAAATTACCTGTGCACTGTTCGTTGTCGCTTGTTGGAATGCATTTTGTATTGGGTAGGTTGGGCGGACGATTGATTTTTTTAGGGCTGAGTGGTTGATGATTGTAATAATAATAATAATAATAATAATAATAATAATAATAATAATAATAATAATAATAATAATAATAACGCTTTAATATATCTCTAGATTCCCTAAATAAATGAACTCAAAGCGCAGGCTCGAACTCTCAAAAATGAAAAGTTAACTTTTTTTATACTGAGAGACCTATCTATCTTTGGCAGTCGTGGAGTGTTCGTTCGAGCCTAGCAGTTGGATGAACCCGTTCTGTGCCTGGACGCCGAGCCTGCAGCACCACTTACAATGGTGGAACTACCACGGTTCGACCCCGTCTGTTATGACTGGCCCGGAGAAAGACCACACCATGGACAGCGGTGAGCTGGCTGATAATTATGGTCACGTCATATCTTTTGAAGCGCTATAAAACGAGCTCCACCCCCGTTGGGGTGCCGGGGGTTTCAGTATAAATAGTATCCCCACTTTCTGGAAATTTAGTGCTTTAAATTCCCACTGTCGCTGTCTTTCTCATTTGCTCTTTCTCATTCCTGCTCTTTTCTATCAATCTGCTATACTATCGTCTTCTTCGCTAGACCAGTCTCCTACTTTTTTTTTGAAAACTCTTCCGGGACAAGACTCCTTGTTTGTGTATGAGGTCTGTTGGATCAGCTTGGGAATATTGGACGCTTTCTGCCAGGTGGTCACTAGGGCTTCCTATGATGTTAATATTTAGCAATGTAGGCATTTTATATGTATGCGTTTTGTTGATAATTTATAATGATGTTTGTAATCTATTTTGTTTTTGTAAACGGGGTTCGATAAGTTGGGGTGAAGCCTCAGCCGTCCCCTGCGTGGGATGTCTTTATTGTAAAGTGACTGGCTGGTGGAGAGCTTTCGGTTTTACCACTAGGGTTGTTTCAGCAGATCTTTTATGCGGATCGGGGGTTGTCCGGTCCTGATTTGGCTCGGTAGAGTCCGCGGGACCTAAAGCAATAATAATGTAATGTAATGTAAACGAGCTCCAATCACAAGGGCGTTACACAGTGGGCGGATCCTCGATGGCGCAACAGTAGATACCACACAACCTTGGTATTATAAATAGAAGGGGATCATCTATTTAATATACAAAGGTTGTTATGGTGTCTAGTCCTGCGCCGACTGGGATCCGCCCAACGTACAATGCCTCTGTGATTGGACCTCGTTTCCATATATATATATAAACACATCTAAAGGAAATCTCGCGCGGAGGGGTCGCGAATGAAGGCACCGTTACGGCGTTAAGCTACGAATTATTTTTGTTCTAAATATTGGTTACAAGGAAAATGAAATCCGTGATGCATATTCTTACCCCTGCGGGCGGCAAGTTTCACTGTCGCTGGGCGCAATCTCCTGTGGTATGGATACTTGGCTAAAGAGTCCCCGCGCTGCTGAGTTTGACTCTATAGCTATTGAATGTTACTGTATCGTCCCAACGGTTTTGTTCTTCAAAGCCCAATCAGGCAGCCTCCATTTTGACTGATCTAGTCCAGTCCTTTCCGATGCGATGTTCACAACTCCATGTGGCAAAGATATGTTCAGCGCGCAGTGAAGAATGCGCAAGTTAAGTCATGGTAAGAGGCGGGTTTGGGGCTTTCCGGCGAAGAAAGTGCAACTCTGTTGAACATTTAATATCCCGCTCTCGGTGCATCATATCCTGCATTGTCTCGGTGGAGGGGACGGGTAAGAACAGGAGGAAGGGTCGCAATGTAATTACATCCGCCGTGACGGGGACATCCTAGCACACGATGCTGGCGTCACTGACCACTGTCCATTTGATATTTGACTGGGCTGCAGTTTCTGGCTGGTACCTGTACATGGAAGGGAATGATGGGGTGGAGGGGGACTCCGCGGTGCTGGTGAGTCCTGTGGTCAGCACGCGTTGTGACCTGTGTCTCAAGTTCTGGTACAATATGTACGGCTCGGACGTGGGAAAACTTCAACTTTCTTTCATAAAGGTAATAGCATCGTCTTCGTCATCGTTGCCATCATCATCATCATCATCATCATCATCATCATCATCATCATCATCATCATCATCATCATCATCATCATCATCATCATCATCATCATCATCATCATCATCATCAATCATTGGAATTGGGAAACTTGAGTTTAAAATTCAGTCTGATTATTTAGAGTAAATCCATATTCAGTAATGGTATAGTCAAAGTAGTAAACCACATTTCCTTCCATCCAGACAAGTCCTGATCCAGACCTCGGCCCGCCAAGCGAGACTGCCTTATGGTCTAAGGAGGGAAACCAAGGTCAAGGTTGGAAGGCGGCGCAAGTCAGCATTACGTCGTCGGCACGTGAGGAGGACAACAACGTGAAGTTGTTGTTCCAGGCCATTAGGGGAGGGTCGCACCTGTCCGATATAGCCATTGACGACATCAGCAGCTCTGTTGGACTTTGCCCGTACTCGTGTGAGTATTTGGACACGGAGGATGATGATGATGATGATGATGATGATGATGATGATGATGATGATGATGATGATGATGATGATGATGATGATGATGATGATGATGTCAGTGAATGGCCGAGTTTCCCGCACGCTCTGACTTTTTTATTTGCGGGATTTGAACCAAAAGCTCAACCCAGTGGAAAGCTTGGCCGGATTTTGGGAATCTTGTGCCTGGGGAGAAGACGTTTGTTGCTTTGGTCCTGTTACCTGGAGCACCACATGCCAATCGCAATCGCCTTAGCTCAGCGGTAGAGCGGTGGCCTGGCACGCCGATGACCCAGGATCGAATCCCGTAGAGGACAAAATCAAAGCGGCCATATTCCATTATTCATCTTAAAAGTATGATTATTGTGGTTCAGTGTTGGCTGAGGTCCTACGTCCTCTTCCATCGTATGGTTATTTATCGTCGTCCGCAGTATAACCAATGGCGGGTGTTAGACGTTAAACTTCGATGCTCATTCATTCATTCAACCTCTCGAAGACAAAGAACTGTATTATGGTATTATGGTACTATGGTATTATAGTATCATGGTATTATGGTATTATGGGGACATTGACGTGGTGGACAGAGAAAGCTGGCTAGCAACATGTCAACCACAGTCTATAATTATGGACATTTTACAACGAAAGGTAGAAGAAAACGTTCACGTGGTGGGTCGACAAAGAAGAAAAACGTCCAGCCAGAGACATCAGTGTTGTTGCCGCTGACAGAGCTTACTGCAAGTAAAGCAAAAATCATCTCAGTATTTTGTGTTTGCGATCTATCCATTTAAATGTTGTTAGACTTTGCTCTCATGGTCAGCATACACACGAAGATGCCTGATGAGTAGTTTCTGCCGTATCATCCCTACTTCGCAATACTGGCTGTCGATTCCTACCCCAATGCTCGGTTCTTCGTTCCTACTCCCAACCTCCGACTCCTTCCCTCAAGGATGTGACAGGTAAGGCGACTGGTCAGTTGCAGGTAAACAGTCTGTGTGTTGCGTTACGCTTGGCGTTGTTGCAGTGCTGGAGTGTTCGTTTGAGGCCGGCACGCTGTGTGAATGGAGGAACAGATACGACAGTGCTGACCAGATGGACTGGAAGATGACCTCTGGCGCTTCCTCTCACCACCCGCTCACAGGGCCCATAACTGGACATGGAGGTAACAATGATGATGATGATTATGGTGGTAGTAGGTTAATTTAGTAATGTCTTAATATACTTTTATCCTGTTTTACTGTTTACTGTTTATTGTTGTTATACTGTCCTTTATCGTCTTGTAACATTTATATCTGGCACCACGTGTGAATTTCTCTTTGATTGAGATAATAAAGTGATCGTATTCGTATTCGTATTAGTTGTGGTGGTGGTGGTGATGAAGATGGTGGTGGTGATTTTGTTGGTGGTGTTTGATGATGATGATGATGATGATGATGATGATGATGATGATGATGATGATGAAAGTGGGAACCGATAGGATAATAATGATTATTAATTGTAATTAATTAGTTGCGTTTTAAAAATACAACATTGTATTTTAGTGTAATGTTGAATGTTTTGCAATATGCACACAGGGTCCGGATCCTATGTCTTTCTCGATGGTGATGATGGACAGCCAGGCTATGTTGCAATCCTGCAATCAACCGTCCTCCATCTGGACACCGACATCTGCCTCCAATTCTACTACTGCCTAGGTGGCGCCGGAGTCGCTGGATTGGAAGTGATTCTGGCTGTCAGCAACTCATTATGTTGTTTTTTTTAAATTAACGTATTTATTGTAATAGCGCGCTTTTCAATCTCAAGAGCTGTTCAAGGCACAGGCCGAAACAGGATTCAGCCGCCAAAAGCGGTCAACTCGCAGCCTTGGGCGAATCGTCTAGCGCCACAAACAGTTGAGCCAATCCTGGGAAAAAAGATCTAGTGCGCATCTGGATATATTTATGAAAGGACATCAGTGTCATGATCTTCAAAGTAATAAAACAACAAACGATATTAAGGGGGACGAAATTTATCACTATTGTTTCAGTTGTAGCTGTATTTGCACCTAACGTTCCAGCCGACGATCCGAAGTGTATTTATTGTTATTCGCTGTTTATTTAGTTAGTGTATTGTGTAATTGTATTTTCAGTTTTATTTTATTTTATTTTATTTTATTTGCTGCGGTCGCAGGATCCGATTCGTCTGGCGATGCACGAACACAAATTATGGGAGATAAACGGGGACCACGGACAAACTTGGCATGAAGCCCGAGTCACGATTACCTCCCCTGATCCTGCCACTCCGCTACAGGTAATACAATACAATACAATACAATACAATACAATACAATACAATACAATACAATACAATACAATACAATACAATACAATATATCTGTATTCATCTCTAAACGTGAAATTACAAGCTAGATTGTGCGTCTGTAAAATCAATTAATCAAACACCATGCCAAAATAACAGATTGACATCACACATTCACGTCGTCACCTGCAAGGTTCTACCCCCACACTCGCTAAATCAAGAAGCCTAAAAGCAAGGCATTGACTGTGTAACAAGAGAAGTCTATAATGCATACATACATCACTAGTAATTATGCTTTAATTACACTTTAATGATACGTTCATTATAACTGCAAATGAATACTATATCACAGACACGCTATCGTTCACCATCAGAATAACTAAAGAATAAAATCGACTGATTAACAAAGTGTAATGACAAACTCGGAATTTTCTTTTCAACAAAGGCAGTTAGAAACTGTTATGGAAAGTGTTCTGGTCTTTCAGCAAAAATCGAAAACTTTGTTAATATTGAGTAGCTTTTTGATGCCAGGTCTGTTGATGTGGGCAAAGCGTTCATAGAGCGCTCAGTGAGTGTCGTCCCAAATAAATAAAAAATACAAAAGTTATTTGCTGTTAATATGTTGGTAAACCTCCAAGGAAACAATTGCCAAAGCTGATAAAAACGATGACGATGATGATGACGATGATGACGACAGATGTATGTTGATGATAGTGATGAAAACAATGACGATACTGCTGCTGCTGCTAATGATGATGATGATGATGATGACGACGACGACAACGTTGATGATGATGATGATGATGATGATGATGATGATGATGATGATGATGATGATGATGATGATGATGATGATATAAACCAACAATCCGCTGGCCATAATTTGTTTGAAATTAATTACATATGCATAATGCTATGCAGTGCTGAATTGTTTTTATTGAGTGACTGTTAACCTGGGTTATGCATGCAGAGAATGTCCTGCGGCTTGAGAAAATCTTTTAGCAGTAGTATTGCGATACATTGATAACATAATGAAACTTATCTGAATAATAATATGTAGCAATATTCCATCTACGTCCATCATTGGTCAAATAGCAGACGGAGAAATTATTTCGATTTTTGTTTGTTTGGGGTTTTTTTGGGGGGTAAAAATTATTATTCAGTAACCTTGACTCTGTCGTTATCTACAATTACACAACATAACATTGACACTGTCGTTTTATGCAATTTCACAACAATGATTGCAGGTTCTTTTCCGGGCCACCCGCGGCCATACCGCGGAGAGTGACGTGGCTGTGGATGACATCACCGCTGTCGTAGGAGCGTGCGACCAACAACACACTTAGCCGCGCTCTGACGCCGTCAAAGTTGTTGAATAAACCGCTGTTGTTGCAGTAGATGTTAGTGTTTTGGATAATATTAGTTACCCTAGGATACTATTAGTTATCCTAGGATAATAAAAGTTATCAAAGTGATGTTGCGTTGACAGTTATGAAGATGTCTTTTGACGGAGGTTTGCTAAACCAAAGTTTGTTGTTCTTGTAGACCGATAAATTATAACGTAAAAACATATGTCCATTTGTTTTGTTGGGTTAATATTGTCATAGCTATATGGAGATTTTGTTCCACAATTGTTTGTTAGCCTCTGAAAGAAAGTTCGAGATCTATCTCGCAGCAAGTAGTCAAATCCCCTAACTTTGTAGAACATTCTATGACGTGACTCGATGCGTATTTCCTATGTCGATCTTTGCTTTGGTTGGTCAATGATTATGTCATTTTCGAAAGATCGCAAGGTTTCTACAATGCACACAATGTACAGGTGGTATTTAAAAATAAAAAGGCTGTTGTCTACGCGTAGAGGGTAAGTTCTGAAAGCATGTGTTGATGTTGTTACTGCCTTTTGCTAAATAAAGTTGGAGATATGATATAACCACTGCTCTGCTTTGTTATTGTGTGAGCGGGTTGCTTGGCTAGGAACTTTACAGTGGCTGTGATGATATCCTGGAGTAGGTATGCTTATCTTACAAGGGGAGTAAGATTTGTAAATAGATGGGGCGTTCAGTTATCTCTATCAGACGTTCTTTACCAAAATTCCAAAGCGATGTGAGAGACTAGATCACGGTGCTTGGTCACATAAAAAAAATTATATTTGTTCTCGGGTTTTAAAGTATCGTTGGCTCACTTTAAGAAATGTTTTTTTTTCTAGTCAAATGACTAGTCTACTTGGTCTCCTTAGAAGAAGGGCTAGTGGACATACAACAATACAAATAGAATGACACCAGTCGTAAGTATGTGATTTCCACTTTTACATGTATGTGTTCAACACAAATCCTAACATGACTTTAATTAAATGTAAATTAATAACTATAACTGTTCAATGTGCTGGGCAATTTCTTTAGCAGTTCTTCATCACCACTTGCTAAGCATTTCTATGTTTGGATGGTCTATTAGTGTTTTCTCGAGAACTAGTTGACATCAGTTGCAGCTGAGAGGGACTTAGCTGCTCAGTTTCTGTGAGTGCTTGAGTCTGGTGGTCATTCTGAGGGAGTCTGGTCACTCTCAGGATGATCGGGCGAGTCTGGTAGATCATGGCCGGACGTGGCGAGGTAGATTCTAGGTTGATCTCCTTCTTTTCCACGGGAACAAGCTTTAGGCGTTTGACTCCACAAACCGTCCCAGAGCTGAACTATAAAATCCAGAACTCTGGCTACAATATTCTATTCAGATATATGGGTATGTGGTGCCCTCTGCAAAGAGTCTATAGCATCAGACACCTGCCGAGTTTCCCATAAGCACACTACTATATCCGAATCTTAAGGCTAAGATATATCAAGCACTATACACAACATGTCAGAAACAATAATCGGTTTCTGTAAATACATGTAACATGAACATACTAATACATGGCAATCAATATAATATATAAACATGCAAGTACTAGAAACTACTAGCGTTAACTTACTTCTAGTCTCTGGGAATCGTGAAACCGTCTCTAGTCTATCACTTTCTTGTTGATGGCCAAGGCTTTTTGTTCACTTCAGTTCGCTCCTTGTTGAGACATTCTTCGTTCCAAGCTTAGCGTGTGACTACCCGGTTAATGTGTGGCGTACAGTGGATATTCAGGAGTCTCTACGTCATCTCCAACCAATCATTTCGTTCTCGCGACTACTGGAATCTTTTCTCGGGATTCTCTACTCTCCTGTCCTGTTTCTGGGCCACTGTCTGTTACGTCTCAACTTCGTGTCAGAGGAGACTCGCAGGGTAAATCTTAGAGTGATATGATTCGCGTGGCTAACTAGTGGTCAAGGGACCCTGGTCAGCTGTTCCCAGTAGGCTAACTTACATTCCGCATAGCGAGTTTGGCTTGATGGTATCGGGAGTGACCGTTTCAAGAATGTTAATTTAACATCTGCGAACCTTCCTTTTAGTGGGCTGGTAAATTAACGTCAGATTTTGTTGAATGCTATCTGTTTATCTCTAAGCTGAGTTACCACATCTTTGTTGTCAACATTTCTGATATTACAGTGGCATATATTCAAGCATGGGGACTTAATCGACATTTGGCGTGTAACACTTTCTATATTTCAGTATTCTATTTTAGCTGAAGCACATGTCGATGCACGAAGCAAGGGTAAAAACTAGTTTAAAACATATAATGGGTATGGGAATGGGTATGTGTGTGTATTATAAAATATTTTTTCCCGATATACATGATGGGGTTATTTGTTTTGTATTGTATCCAATTTACACCAACTCAAGTCATTACTATGATTTATAAACTATTAAATGTACACATTATTATTTTTCCTTCAAATTCAATACTCCAACAACCACTCTTGTGTTGTGAACCTGCTCAATTGAAGCAAGACAATGGCAGTTTTCTGGGGCATAGTTCGCTTTGTAGTGTCGCTTTACAATGTTGTTGTCACGTCCCCCGAGCGGGTTCAGTGACGTCAGCTCATAAAGCGAGTGAAAAGAATAAAACTCAAACAAAATAAACTAACACAAAATGCCAGAGTACAAACACACACTCTTTTATTCAACAATCACAAGCAAACACAGGACAAATGGGAACTAACCTCCCCTCAACCCCTAAACAGACCCCCGTCCCAATGCTAACTAACAATTACCTCCCCTTGCAACAAACCCCAAATAGAACTAAACAACAGCAGTTTCTTTACAAAGTGTATACAGAAAATCAAAATCAACAAATCAATTCAAAATGCAAGTCTTCAAATAATAGGCGATGGCGTTGAATCATAAACTATTAGCTAGACCAAGCTGTGGCACAGAAGTAATGTCTCAATGTTCTTGTCAAGTAGCTCAGAGAGCTAACAGTCTCTTTCACAAAGTGGATGATTCTTCTAACTAAATGGATATGTTTTTAGGTGCGTGTAATGTGAGTCTGTGTGTGCATGAATTAGGCATGAAAACCCCCTGGAAGTGTGTTGCCTTGATACATAGGCAAAACCTGCAGCAGTGTAAGAAATCACCACAACACTACTCTGTCGTAGAGGCAAAGGTACACCCCAGGCTGGTTAGGACCCAGTCAGCGGCAACAACATCAACATCAGTACAGCACAACAGGCAACTCAAAGGCAACAGCGTGGAAATAATGCGTAGAAATAAACACGTAGATGTAATAATCATCATCAGCCCACACCTGTTGACATATACATAGTCTTAACAATATGCCCACCAAATAATAAACACTAAATAATATAACATAACACGCCGTCCTCCGTCCGCCATCTTGACCTGTATAGTTATGAATATCATAATAATAATATAAGATACTATACACAGATTTCAATAATATAAATCACCCTTTGATGCTAAATAATTCGCATCTTCTTTACACACAAATGTTTATATACATATACATAATTATCGCAACCACACTACCATCTCACAGTCCTGATTCATTCCGCCCCCCTTCATCACCACCGTCACCCCCAACAATTATAGCACATCACGATTACCTCCCTTCATCCACACTGTAAACATGCTTCCTTCATAATCATCACTTCATCCTCCTTCAGCATACTACATTCTATCGCTCTCTCCATACATACACCCTCACTCTCTCTCTCCCTCTCTATATTCCCCATCGTCGCCTTTGACCCACTTCCATAACAACAACAGCAACGACATTTTCCCCATCACATATACAATAAGAAAATCATAGGAAAATCATATAAAATCAACAAAATTCATTACACATCCTAAAATACATCCCCTTCCCCACACTCATTACCACTCATACACGTACGCAGTGCTCGGAGCGCGCCACTAGAGAATTGAACGACAGAGTTTGCTTACCTTACAGGCCTCGGCTCGTGACGCCCTTTACCCCAACACCACAACACGACACAACACTGTCACAACATTGGCACAACACAATGGATTAGTCTTTTGAGAGTCTCTTTCTCTTGCTCTTGCACGTTATTTCACTGTCCAAATAACATTTATTCTGAGGATGAGGACACCTTAGCTCTGCTACAGACACTAAGTCTTGGTGGGTGTTCAATCGAGAACCACACGCACCTTAAGTATGGAACTCTACACTCACTGGCGAATGGCAGTTACCATCTTCCTTCGAATTCTACACATCCTTATCCCGACGAGGGCATAAGACCTTGGGTGGCTATAAAACAATACACACACCCTTCCAGCAGTACCCTACACTACGATGACCTCTGTCACAGGGTTGCTGCCTCGTTAGAATTCCTTCCTCACGCAATAGCATCTCAAACCACTCTGCCCTTCAAAATCTGCGCCGGCCACAAGCAAAACAGTCGAGCTCTCGTCAGTATGCACGTTCTTTATTACGCGTACCCCTATTCGAAATTGGCCGACCCCCTGTCTACTACGAATCGCACGGACTTTACGAAACTGAACTTTCATACGCAAAAGTAAATCGGTCACGCTATTCTATGTACAGCAGATATACGGAGAAGTGTAACTTCGTAAAAAGTGTATCTCTCCCTACCATCTGAAAACTCGTGTCGTCACACAACCCCCCCCCAGTTCTTAACACCTTGAAGAACCTTAACTACGACGCGAATTTCTCACTACCCCCTATGCTACCTACTGAGCGTTTCTGCTGAGGAAATCTGCTGGAACGTTGTCCTTCCCAGAAATGTGCTCCACAGACATTGAGAAAGGTTGCAGCTGAAGTGCCCATCTCATCAGTCGGCTGTTGGTGTTCTTCACTTGCTGTAGGTACTGCAGTGGCATATGGTCAGTCTGCACTACGAAAGTACGTCCGTACAGATATTGACTGAATTTCTGCACACCCCACACCAACGCTAGACACTCCCTTTCAATGGTCGAATAGTTCCTCTCGGGTTTCGACAGTTTCTTGCTTGCACACGCAATAGGCTGTAATCCCTGTCCCCTGTCCTGGCTCAAAATGGCCCCTACTCCATCCTCCGACGCATCTGTCTGTAGCACAAACGGCAGGGTGAAGTCCGGCAGACAGCACACAGGGTCAGAGCACAGCTTCTCCTTCAGTGTGCAAAATGCAGCTTCGCATGCTTCGTTCCATTGTACCGCCCCTGGCTTGCCTCCCTTGGTCAGATCGTGTAGTGGTGAAGCAATCGCTGAAAAGTTGGGTACGAACCGCCTGTAGTACCCGGCTAAACCCAAAAATGAGCGCACTTGCCGCTTGGTCGTTGGTCGTGGTGCATCTCGGATTCTCTCCATCTTTGACACCTCAGGACGAATTTCTCCCTGTCCAACCACGTGCCCAAGATACTCTACTCTTCGGAAACCCAGGTAACACTTCGATGGTTTGGCGGATAGCTGCACCTCACGCAACCTAAGGAAAAGACGTGCCAAGCATT
This sequence comes from Oncomelania hupensis, assembly GCA_036898135.1. NCBI lineage: Eukaryota > Metazoa > Mollusca > Gastropoda > Littorinimorpha > Pomatiopsidae > Oncomelania > Oncomelania hupensis. Next base: position 1,300,713 of record CM072515.1, on the reverse strand, counting down.
CCAGGTGTCTCTGCTTGGTAATGGTGGCTACCAACAAGTCGTCGACGAAATTGTCGATCTCCGACATTCCCAGGGGTGCTAATAACTTCCGCATCATGCGAGAAAAGACTGCTCCCGCCGTCTTCAGCCCAAATGGCATTACGGTCCACTGAAATTGTCCCTCTGGCGTTGTAAATGCCGTCTTCGCTTTATCTCCCTTGTTCATAGGCACTTGCCAGTAACCCTTGGTCAAGTCGATCTTGGTGAGATACTTGGCCCCTGACAGTTTGGAAAACAAGTAGTCGATGTTCGGCAATGGTTCCGCATCGAATACGACGTGCTTGTTTAACTTCCGGAAATCAACGCAGAAACGCATCGTGCCCTCCTTCTTCTTTACTAATACGATGGGCGAGCTGTATGGCGAACTGGCCCTTTCAATGACGCCCATCGCTAGCATCGCTTCCACTTCCTTCTTGATGGTCTCGTGATGCGAATGGGGAAGTGGGTACTGCCGCGTCCTCACTGGAATGTCGCTGTCCACACGTATTTCGCACACGTCCAGTGTAGTGCGTAGCGGCAAGTCGGTTAGGACATCCTCAAACTGCCACACCAGCTCCTGCAATTCTTCCCGTATTTCTGGGCAGTTGTCGTCCATCTTCACGTCGCGGGGTGTCTCTGATGCTGTCAAGGTGATTACGGGAATATCCCCAAACACCGGCATAGTTTCCTCCTCCTCTACCCCCTCGTCGTCTACGACGATCGTGGCCATCGTCGCTCTGGTATGAAATTTCTTCAGGAGATTGGCGTGGTATAGTTTGCTTTTCCCACGCATCCTGATCCGGTAGTCGCACCCTCCCACACGTTCGATCACCTCGTACGGTCCTCGCCATGCTAGCTGCAACTTGTTGTGTTTTTCCGGTAACAGCAGCAACACTTGATCCCCCGCGTTGAACAAACGCCGTTTCGCCTTCTTATCGAAGTGCCGCTTCTGCTTGGCTGACGCGGTTCTGAGGTTTCCTTGTGCCAACTTACATGTTTCCTCGATGCGATTACGCAAATCCACCACGTACTGGCTACTCAATTTCACCTCCTCCTCTTGTATCTCCTTGGTCCAGAGGTCTCGCAATACAGCCATCGGTCCCCGCACGGTCTTTCCATATAGGAGCTCGAAGGGAGAGAACCCTGTAGACTCCTGTGCTACTTCTCGGTATGCAAATAGTAGCGCTGGAATGTAGCGGTCCCACGCTGTAGGTTGTTCTGTGGCTAACTTCTTGAGCATGGACACCAGCGTCCCGTTGAATCGCTCAACCAGTCCGTTGCACTGTGGATGATACGGCGTGGTGGCTTTCCCGTGGATCGACAGTAGTCTGTTCATCTCCCGCATGACTTCAGACATGAATTGCGTCCCTTGATCTGTCAAAATTTCCCTAGGAACGCCCACCCTCGACCAAATCTCCCACAGCGCTTCTGCCACCCTCTCTGCCTCTATGCCCTTGAGCGGTACAGCCTCGGGATAGCGTGTGGCATAGTCTACTACCACCAGGATGTACATGTTACCCCGATCTGACTTGGGTTTGATGGGTCCCACAATGTCTACCGCCACCCTCTGAAATGGCTCGTCCACCAGCGGAAGTTGCTGTAGTGGTACCTTCCTCACCCGTCCCCTCGGTACTACCTTCTGACATTCTGGACAACTGGCGCAATACCTCCGTACTTCGGCACACATTCCCGGCCAATAGAATGTCCCCCAGATCCGCTCCCTGGTACGTTTCCCTCCCAAATGCCCAGCCATGGGTGGATCATGAGCCAACTGAAGGATCCCCCCTCTCAACTGTTTCGGGACTACCAGTTGCGTGACCTGGCTACCTCTCTTCGTGTGTACCCGGTACAACACCCCCTTCTTCTTGCGAAACTCAGCTGACGCCCTACCTGACGCTATCGCCCCACCACTCTGTGCCAACGTTCTCGCCTTCGCGAGCGTCTCGTCGGTCTCTTGCATCCTGATTAACTCTGGGGTGCTAACAGAGATCTGAGATGGTCCGACCACTGCTAAGGGTACCTCCCTCTTCTTCTCGGCCTTCACCTGCGCCCGAGTCTGCACTGCTGCAGCCATCGCGCACTCACCTCCGAACAAGGAAACAGGGCTCTTTTCCCCGCTATCAAACGTTACCCAGTTACCCAGGATGATATCGGGCCCGTCCTCGAAAACCACCAGCTCTACTCTTCCCCTGACCAGCGCACAATCCAACTCCACCCAAGCTGTAGGTAGCAGACCCACGTTCGATCGATTCGCCAAGCAAATCTCGACAGTCCGACCCGTCAAATCAGCTGGTTTGACTAACCTGCTCGCGACTGCCCCTATCTCCGCCCCCGTATCTCTCAATACCCGAACGTCCTGCCCGTTCGCCCTACCTTGGCCCCATGGATCATAAGGTTTGATTGCGCACACGCTAGCCCGAGGTGCGGTCTCCGTGGAAATAGTCCGTCCCACTGTAACCTGGCCTACTGTCTGAGGTTTGACCTTGCAGTCCCTGACCACATGCTTCTCCGACCCACATCGGTAGCAACGACGTACCCCACTACCCCCTTCCGTCCTCCCTACCTTCTGACCCTGACTTCCCCTGTTGCTAGGTTGCTGAGGAGTCTCCGGTCGTCTGGGAAAACTGCGTCTCTGGCTGGGTAGTACGGGTGCCGGTGCTGATGCTGCCCGCTTGGCATCTACCACGCGCTGCGCCAACTCTGCTGCGGCATGGCTAGTCTCAGGTAGATTCTCCCTCACGTAAATCTCTAGCTCAGTAGTCATGATGGAGAAAAGCTGCTCTCCAATGAAGGTGTCTAGTACCTGCTCTACGTCGGTGATGTCTTTGCCGGCGAGCGAAAACCACTTCTTCACTAACGACCCTAGCCTTACTACTAACTGAGGAAACGTCTCTGCAGCTTCCTTCTTGGCCTCTCGAAACTGCCTACGATAGTAGTCGGCGTCCTTCCTGAAGCGTTTCAACAGCGCATTCCTCACAATGTCGAAATCCTGGGCTTGCTCAGGCGTTAGACGAAGGTACGTATCTCGGGCTTCCCCTTGTAACAAAGGCGCTAGCCTAACCGCCCATACCTCCCTCCTCCAACCCTGAATCTCTGCCACCCGTTCGAACATCTGGAGGTAGGCCTCCACATCCTCCCTCTCCTCCAAGGGTTTCAGTTTGACTGAGTATGCTGCCCCTCTATCTCTAGCCCTATTCTCCCTCTGATCAGCTCGGTCTTCATCTCTGGCTCTACGTTCCTCCTCTAGCCTCATCTCAAACATCCTCCTTTCCTCTTCCTTAGCCTCTAACCTAGCCTCCATTCGACGGCGATCTTCTTCTCTTTCTTTCCTTTCTTCCTCCCTAACTAACCTCTCTGCTGCCTCCTTCCTCATTCTCTCCCTCTTCTCTTCCTCCCTCTCTCTCCGTTCTTCCTCCCTTCTCATCTCGCTAACCACATAGTGCGCTAGCGCTCCGTCACGGAAACCCAAACTTTCCCCAATCTGTCTAAATCTCTCACTATCACTGAGCGCGACCTCGACTTTGCTCTGTGAACCGGGCGACTTGGCATACATCTTAGGCATAGTGGTCTGAGTACTCACTGCGTAAGGTTCCTCCAACAACCCTGTCACAGAGCCGTCATCCCGGAAGTCCTGCTCCTCCTGCTCGGCCTCCTCCTTACGAGTCCTAGCGTCGCGGCGCATCGCGGCTCGAGCATCCCGCGTAGCCATGTCGGAAAAGAAGGGAAGAACAGATGTTAGTATACACAAAACAAATAACACCTAACTGATACAAACACCTAACAGAATGAATACGCAACACAACAGTCACAGGAGCCGAGGAATCGTTCACCGTCGTACCCCTGAAGGCGAGCAAGTGAACCCTGCAACTCAATTCCCCGTTAATGCTGCACTCCGAGTGTGTTCCCTAGCGCAATACACCCACACTCCCGCCAACCGCCCGCTGCGTACCCTTTCACACAACAACTCAAACACACAACATACACCTCTGGCAATACCCTAACAAAAAAAATGAGTTTATCCCACTTCTGACACCAAAAATGTCACGTCCCCCGAGCGGGTTCAGTGACGTCAGCTCATAAAGCGAGTGAAAAGAATAAAACTCAAACAAAATAAACTAACACAAAATGCCAGAGTACAAACACACACTCTTTTATTCAACAATCACAAGCAAACACAGGACAAATGGGAACTAACCTCCCCTCAACCCCTAAACAGACCCCCGTCCCAATGCTAACTAACAATTACCTCCCCTTGCAACAAACCCCAAATAGAACTAAACAACAGCAGTTTCTTTACAAAGTGTATACAGAAAATCAAAATCAACAAATCAATTCAAAATGCAAGTCTTCAAATAATAGGCGATGGCGTTGAATCATAAACTATTAGCTAGACCAAGCTGTGGCACAGAAGTAATGTCTCAATGTTCTTGTCAAGTAGCTCAGAGAGCTAACAGTCTCTTTCACAAAGTGGATGATTCTTCTAACTAAATGGATATGTTTTTAGGTGCGTGTAATGTGAGTCTGTGTGTGCATGAATTAGGCATGAAAACCCCCTGGAAGTGTGTTGCCTTGATACATAGGCAAAACCTGCAGCAGTGTAAGAAATCACCACAACACTACTCTGTCGTAGAGGCAAAGGTACACCCCAGGCTGGTTAGGACCCAGTCAGCGGCAACAACATCAACATCAGTACAGCACAACAGGCAACTCAAAGGCAACAGCGTGGAAATAATGCGTAGAAATAAACACGTAGATGTAATAATCATCATCAGCCCACACCTGTTGACATATACATAGTCTTAACAATATGCCCACCAAATAATAAACACTAAATAATATAACATAACACGCCGTCCTCCGTCCGCCATCTTGACCTGTATAGTTATGAATATCATAATAATAATATAAGATACTATACACAGATTTCAATAATATAAATCACCCTTTGATGCTAAATAATTCGCATCTTCTTTACACACAAATGTTTATATACATATACATAATTATCGCAACCACACTACCATCTCACAGTCCTGATTCATTCCGCCCCCCTTCATCACCACCGTCACCCCCAACAATTATAGCACATCACGATTACCTCCCTTCATCCACACTGTAAACATGCTTCCTTCATAATCATCACTTCATCCTCCTTCAGCATACTACATTCTATCGCTCTCTCCATACATACACCCTCACTCTCTCTCTCCCTCTCTATATTCCCCATCGTCGCCTTTGACCCACTTCCATAACAACAACAGCAACGACATTTTCCCCATCACATATACAATAAGAAAATCATAGGAAAATCATATAAAATCAACAAAATTCATTACACATCCTAAAATACATCCCCTTCCCCACACTCATTACCACTCATACACGTACGCAGTGCTCGGAGCGCGCCACTAGAGAATTGAACGACAGAGTTTGCTTACCTTACAGGCCTCGGCTCGTGACGCCCTTTACCCCAACACCACAACACGACACAACACTGTCACAACATTGGCACAACACAATGGATTAGTCTTTTGAGAGTCTCTTTCTCTTGCTCTTGCACGTTATTTCACTGTCCAAATAACATTTATTCTGAGGATGAGGACACCTTAGCTCTGCTACAGACACTAAGTCTTGGTGGGTGTTCAATCGAGAACCACACGCACCTTAAGTATGGAACTCTACACTCACTGGCGAATGGCAGTTACCATCTTCCTTCGAATTCTACACATCCTTATCCCGACGAGGGCATAAGACCTTGGGTGGCTATAAAACAATACACACACCCTTCCAGCAGTACCCTACACTACGATGACCTCTGTCACAGGGTTGCTGCCTCGTTAGAATTCCTTCCTCACGCAATAGCATCTCAAACCACTCTGCCCTTCAAAATCTGCGCCGGCCACAAGCAAAACAGTCGAGCTCTCGTCAGTATGCACGTTCTTTATTACGCGTACCCCTATTCGAAATTGGCCGACCCCCTGTCTACTACGAATCGCACGGACTCTACGAAACTGAACTTTCATACGCAAAAGTAAATCGGTCACGCTATTCTATGTACAGCAGATATACGGAGAAGTGTAACTTCGTAAAAAGTGTATCTCTCCCTACCATCTGAAAACTCGTGTCGTCACAGTTGTCATTATTTTGAATTTTAGTTTATGTGTTTTGTTCTGCTTTGTTAGAGTTAGCTTTGTGGTCCATGGCGTTTAACACTACACCAGCTTACAGCAAGTATGTGTCTTTGGTTAGGTGTGTTTGTTCCTACCGTCAACAGAGCTTTGTGGCCAAGTGGGCTAAGGCCGGACTAACTTGCCTTGTCCACAGGCCAGAAACCAATGGCGCCTGACAGGTGTGGGTTCGAGCCAGCATCTGGGCGTTATGTTTTTCCGAATATTATTTACTTTCGACTCGGGCAACGTCTCGGGGGTTTTCTCCGGGTACTCCGGTTTGCTCCCCCAGCAAAAATTTCAAACATTCACAAATAATATTAGGTAGGTAGGGTTTGGGCGCGCCACTGGCTGCGACTACGCCTTCCCCGAGGGAGGAGCCCAGAGTTTCCCAATAAAAAGGGATAATAAATTGCAGCACATAAAGAAAACATTCTATGACAGTTATTGGCACCTACCTTGCAATGTGACGTGTGTGTGTCTGTGCGTGTGTTTTTTGTGTATGTGTGTGTGTATTTGTGTGCGCGTTCGCGCGCGCGCAGTAGAATGATGCAACAATACATGATTTGTAAAACAATATGTAACGCTCTGTACATTATGTCTATCCTATCAAAGGTCGTGTGTTTTGTGTGTGTGTGTGTGTGTGTGTATTTGTGTGCGCGTGCGCGCGCGCGCAGTAGAATGATGCAACAATACAGTCATGATTTGTAAAACAATATGTAACGCTCCGTACATGATGTCTATCCTATCGAAGGTCGTTGGGGCACCACAGATGATCGTTTAACCAGCGCACTCCATCTGTCTCGGTCCTCAGCAACCCTTATGGCTTCGCTCAGTGTCAAGCCAGCCATTCTCCAATGTTGTCCTTCCCTCCCCCACCTCTTTTTGTGTCTCCCTCTTCTTCTGCCTCCTTGAACCGTGCCTTGGATGGTCTTTGCAAGATCTGATGCTCCGGTGACGTGGCTATACCATGGGAGTTTCCGTTTGTTCACCACTGCGAGCATGTCATCGTGTTGTCCAATGGCTTGTGTGATGGTCTGTTACATTACATTATTATTGCTTTAGGTCCAGCGGACTCTTCCGAGCCAAATCAGGACCGGACAACCCCCGATCCGCATAAAAGATCTGCCGAAACAACCCTAGGGGTAAAACCGAAAGCACTTCACCAGCCAGTCACTTTACAATAAAGACATCCCACGCAGGGGACGGCTGAGGCTTCACCCCAACTTATCGAACCCCCGTTTACAAAAAAAAATAGAATACAAACATCATTATAAATTATCAACAAAACACTTACATATAAAATGCCTACATTGCTAAATAATAACATCATAGGAAGCCCTAGTGACCACCTGGCAGAAAGCGTCCAATATTCCCAAGCTGATCCAACAGACCTCATACACAAACAAGGAGTCTTGTCCCGGAAGAGTTTTCAAGAAAAAAGGTAGGAGACTGGTCTAGCGAAGAAGACGATAGTATAGCAGTTTGATAGAAAAGCGCAGGAATGAGAAAGAGCAAATGAGAAAGACAGCGACAGTGGGAATTTAAAGCACTAACTTTCCAGAAAGTGGGGATACTATTTATACTGAAACCCCCGGCACCCCAACGGGGGTGATGGTCTGTGGGGCGGATGGTCTGTCACTAGCGGTAACAAAATCCTACTAACGCCCACCTGTGGACAATTATTACCCTCCCCACCCCCCTTCCATCCCACTTCTTTATCTCCTCTTCCCTCTCCTCTACACTTATCCCTCCCCCATGCACCGCGGTGCGTTGTTATCAGTCTGGTCTAGTTGAGCTTGTTCCAGCTGTGACCGCATTTTCTGTGACTGACAGGGACGCACGCATCTACCCGCGTGATGATATACATCCTCCCCCGTCGCTCCCCGTCCCCTCTCTCTTGCTTTCTACTTCACTGTCCAGCAACACAGCAGACGTTATCGCAATGTCCACACACACTCACACACACAGTTGTAAATAATCAGAACTGGGGTTATTTTAGAATGTAGGACTCAAAAAGTAGTTTTTTTGTGTTTTTTTTTAACCCCAAAGAGCACAATCTTCATCTACAAATGTAAGAATCCGATGCAAAATTGGCTCTATCCGTCTAAAAAGTCGACCTACTTCGTCTCCTATAGGGGACGAAATAGGTCGAACTTGCTTCAACATTTTTCCGAAAAGTAACTGGATTTTCTCCGTCCCGGATAGAGCACTGCCTTGTACTTAAAACACTACAACTGCACTCCCATGCACTAAAAGAGCACTCCCGCGCACTTAGAAAAAAGTGGGGTCCTGGAAACAAAAGGGGTCCTAGCAAATAAATCCATTTGTCACTAAGAAAGACAAGGTCTGGTCCCTATTTGGGCATGAATTCACGTGCACACCCACACACACACCCGCACACACACACATGTCCCTAAGCGGCAAAGATTGTGTAAATATTATTGTCCCCGTCTGTTCCACCTAAATCTGTTAAAAAGTCATTGTGACATTATTACACAATCATCCCTCCCTCTTCTCTCTCTCTCTCTCGCTCTGGGCGTATGTGTGTGTGTATATGTGATAGAGAGGGGAAGAGAGAGAGACAGGGAGAGTGAGAGAGAGAGAGAGAGCGTACCCGTCTAGAATACGTTCAGGTTAGGTGATGTATCTTTGTGAACATTCCTTTAAACATCATTTATGCGCTCATACTTTAAATTGCATTTTGTTTCTTCCAAACTCGTTAGTACAAACAAACCACAAACTGTACCGAATATAGTGTTATTTAATTGGGTATACAGGTACTTCAACTCATGGACAATCAATCAGTATCGTTCCAGTGGTTGGTAAATCGGTCGCTCCGCATGTCCGAATGATCTTTTCTGCTCTTGCTCAATGGTCAAGGTTGCTTAGGTTTGTCCTATTCCGAACACGTTGTGCCCCGTTAGATAAATGATGGCTTGCAGATAGTTCAAAGAGTGGGGCCGGGTAGCTCAGTTGGTAAGAGCGTCTTGCTAGTAACCGAAAGGTCGCTGGTTCGAATCCCGGATTGGTCAACGTGTGATCATATTATTTTCCCCTTTACCAACAACTGACCCGCTGGTGTCAGTATAAATCGGTCCAGTAGTCACCTATATGCGAAAGTGTCGTGTGACTATAATCTACAACAACAGTTCAAAGATCTATCGACCCATTATGAATGCAACCTCCAAGCCTACTCTCGACAGCTTTTGTGAACAACTAGATGACAGTACGTCACAACAATGGACACCATTGTATCACATACTGTTGTCAGTCTTAGCTAGATAAACTTTGACCTTTCTCTATATTATGTTCTTTCTCCCTATCCTCTCTTATTCAACATTATGTTTATTCTACCATCCCCAACATGGGTAACTATCACTCCATCAAAGGGGAATCCACTCCTCCGCAAGGGGTGTGGGATATGCGAACCCTCCGCCTCAATCGTAGTACTTTCCTCCTTCCCTCCAACCAATATATACATTTAGGATTGCTAACACTAAAAATCTTTCTAGAGATACCAGAACTTAAGAGTGTTTCTCATTACAAATGTATTTGGATACTGTCAAAAGCCTTTCTATAATCCACTAACGCGCACAATAATGTATTTCCTTTTAATACGATACAAATGATTTCTTGAAGGGTGCACTTAAGTACTTACCAAACTTACCAAACCTTTCCACGGATGCCATAAATCAAATGATTTTTGTTTTTTCAAAAACCCATAACAAATTTCCTTCAATACTGTCAAAAGCCTTTCGATAATCCACACAAGCTAGTATATGAACTGTCTTTCTACGTCTCGTTATATTGCAAATAACTTCACCTCTAAATAAAAACCCTCCCTGAAACTATGTCAGTATGAAATTTAATAGAAGCTTGTTTTTACATAGGGTCGCGATGTTCTTTTTCGCACAGGTGGGACGATGTCTGTGGACCTCAAGGTCTCAATTCTATGTAAATCCTTTTTATGTTCCCAAGGTACAAGATCTAGTTCTTCCCTTATTGACAAGTTGTGTACTTTTCACGAGACTACTAATCCCTAACCATTTGCCCCTCTTTGTACTTTGAACGTTGGCGTAACATTTCTTCCAAGGGACCATGTTTAACAAAACAGAAAAAAAAAGTTGTCATACGTTTTTGACTTGTCACTGTTTTAAGAACATTTCTTCTACTCAACATGTTGCTACATTTGGAGGCTACGTGGCTTTTGGCCTTTACCTCTGTTATCAGTAATATTGCAAACTCACACGATGTTTGGTGGGGCACAGGGGGATTTAAGTGCACATCAAAGTGCGGGATTAGCACTTTAAATTGTGTGTAATCCTGCTTAATCTTGAAGATATTTGTTTTACCTTCTGCCAAACGCCCAAGGATACTGTTGCCCCGAATGTGTACGTTGGTTTGTTGTCGTAGGCTTGTCTGGTCTACTCAGCATCGGAATGTCAAAACAAGGTGTTACACAATATTATTATTATTATTAGTAGTAGTAGTAGTAGTAGTAGTAGTAGTAGTAGTAGTAGTAGTAGTAGTAGTAGTAGTAGTAGTAGTAGTAGTAGTAGTAGTATGAAGAAGAAGAAGAAGAAGAAGAAGAAGAAGAAGAAGAAGAAGAAGAAGAAGAAGAAGAAGATAATGATAATAATAATGGTGACCGTTAATAAAATAATTAAAACATTTTTTAAAAAGTGTTCTCTTTAGCACCATTCGCGCACCTTGAACAGTTATCTTACAAAAATTGAATGCATACAAGCTAAGTTGACTCAGTTCTGTTACATAAAATGACAACAATGATTACACAACCGTTACCTGAATTTCAGATTCAGCAGATATACTGTATGATAGAACTATCACAAACATTTCTCTGAATTTCAGATACAGCGGACATATAATAGAACTATCACAACCGGTCTGAAGACTTCTCAGTTGGCTTAAACATACTGTTGGACATTAATGTCGTTAATTAATTCGGAAATTATATTGATGCACAAGCACCAATAATAATGTGTCATTCATCTGCGGAATGGATTAGGGACTTGAATGCAGCCATTCTCTTATCTGTCATTAAAAAAACACCCATCGGAAACCTTATTTCTACCTACATTCCAAGGTTACTTCGCGTAGTAAAACAAAGAAGACGAATAAGAAAAGAAGATGCGAAGAAACAGACGAATAGAAGCAGACGGAGAAGAAGAAGAAGAAGAAGAAGAAGAAGAAGAAGAAGAAGAAGAAGAAAAGAAGATGCGAAGAAACAGACGAATCACCCGATACACATGGGTCGAACGCTACCAGAAGCATGATTTTCTAGTCGCCTCAACAGGCCGTAAAGCATGCTCTTATGCTTCGGAGCATGCTTCCTATACGCTTCAAGCGTTATAGTGACGGAAAAAGCGCAATTTCACTGTAAACATATACAATATGTTGCTCTACAACATTCCGCTCTTTCCGTCTCTAAAACCCATTTGCTTTGTTGGATTCTTAAATTATATGAAACCAAGTGAGGACACTATCCGGCGTCAACAAACGGTTCAAAAACATTCTCAAACTGTTGACCTACCTAGAAACAAATACAGTTTGACCTAATTCGTCCCCTAGAGCAGACGAAACTGACATTTTCTATTTTCACGAGTTCATTGGCCAATGCTCCTAGGGCTTGAAGCGTATAGGAAGCATGCTCCGAAGCATAAGAGCATGCTTTACGGCCTGTTGAGGCGACTAAAAAAGCATGCTTCTGGTAGCGTTCGACCCATGTGTAACGGGTGGACGAATAGAAGCAGACGGAGAAGAAGAAGAAGAAGAAGAAGAAGAAGAAGAAGAAGAAGAAGAAGAAGAAGAAGAAGAAGAAGAAAGAAAGAAAGAAAGAAAGAAAGAAAGAAAGAAAGAAAGAAAGAAAGAAAGAAAATTTCTCTTTTATAGCGCACTTACAAGCTCAGAGAGCTTCTCAAGGCGCTGGCCCGTAATATCCAGTAGTCACACAATAGTTTGCTGAAGTCAGGATTCAAACCCACGTAGCCCAAGACGCGCTCATACAAGACGAAGAAGAAGAAGAAGAAGAAGAAGAAGAAATGAAATGCACCCTTAAAGTTGTGTGGTATTGCCAAGCATACAATGTGAACTGTTAAGCCTATTGCGTTCTCAGGATTGCCCAGTGGTCTGAGCGTCAGACCATGCATCTAACGCAGCAAGTGGGACATGCCGGAGGCTTAGGTTAGATCTCGTATTACCCGGCGCCTTGAGCAGCTCTTGAGCTGGAGACTCGGCCTATAACAACCAATACATTCAATATCAAATATCAAACGTCAGTTCTTAAACATATTGTATTCACAGAACGCCAATGGAATACCAACAGTCGGATAGCCCCTATCGATGAAAAATCACTGACATATTGGGCGTCAGACGAGCAGCCCCAAGGCTTCAAGTGGACGCCTCGAGAGGCTTGAGTGAGAACCTGTATCGGCCAACGCCTTGACCAGGTCTCGAGCTGGAGAAAGCGTAATATAAGAACGATTACGCGTTATGTGTTCGGATTTCCGATATCCGTGGGATGACATCGCAAATAACAGAAAAGCTCAGGAGTGATGCGAATATAAGGTGGCCATGGGACACTTATCTTATCTTATCTCGAGGGGCCGGGTAGCTCAGTTGGTAAGAGCGTCTTGCTAGTAACCGAAAGGTCGCTGGTTCGAATCCCGGATTGGTCAACGTGTGATCATATTATTTTCCCCTTTACCAACAACTGGCCCGCTGGTGTCAGTATATATCGGTCCAGTAGTCACCTATATGCGAAAGTGTCGTGTGACTCTAATCTACAAACAAACAAACTTATCTTATTGTTAGTTGGCGGCAGGGAAAGCCCAGTGGTCAGAGCGCACGACTTGTGTGAGTGCGTCTTGGGCGACGTGGGTTCGAATCCTGACTTCGGCAAACTATTGTGTGATTGCTGGATATTACGGGCAAGCGCCTTGAGAAGCTCCCTGAGCTTGTAAGTGCGCTATATAAGAGAAATCTTTTTCTTTTCTTTTATACAGCAGATCACCAACGCCAAACAAACTTAACAAACCCATCTTTAAAATGACGCCAATACGAAATGAGGAAAAAACATTTAATTCACAGCCAATAACCCACAGCAAATGTGTCCCAATACATCAGGCGGATGATATAAAATTTCAAAAATGATATTAGGTCCTGAGACGATTTATAGGTTTATAAACCCGTATTACAGATACGACTTTAGAACAAGCAAATGACTGACAAGCAGTTCAGTGCTAAAGGGTCAGTATTGGTTTCTCAGTCAGTCAATAAACACATGCTTGCCTATTGTTTGAAAATGTTGTGAACATTTTTCTAAACTATTAGTAGGTCTCAAGTAGCCTACATGAAATTATACTATAAAATGAACTAAAAACAAAAAACATTCTCGTTGGAAAATAGGCCTAGTATGTCTAGTGGTTTATTCCTAGCATAAATGTTGAGATACCTGTAGGGGCAATATGCAAAGGTTAGTCTAGCAACAGACTTATTTGGATCCTTTCCTGACTGGTTTATCAGAGGTTTTGGGACAACTTTGGCAGTGACGTAGGTCGGGTAAAACTTGGTTGGGTGGCTAGGAGGATCTTCACTAGAGTTGAAGGGTTGTGGTCAGGCAGAGCTGCGTTCGTCCACCTGTACGTATCCCCCAGCACTGCTTGATTGCACCACAAAGACAAGGTGTAGCAAACAGTATCAGGACAACACTTTACTGGATTTCCGGTAATAAAGTCAATCTGGCAATTTGCTCTTAGAAATAGTAAACGACGCAACACAGTAGACGGACATTATTAAGGCCGTACAAAGAACGCCGTGACTTGTTTTTTTACAACGAAAGTCAGGACAATACTAAACAAACTAGGCTATAAATAAGCTTTGAGTTTTCATCCCAAATCTTCTGCAGCCTCAACATTAATTTTTTTTTAAAAATCTGGAACCTCAAGTGGAATAGATCTTAGATTACGACATTAACAGTTAAGGCTGGTATCGACTTGAGACATTTTCACAACAATAACGACTCGCTGCCCTTTCCTGAAGTGGGAAATATCTAAAGCAGATTCCACAATCATCAGTTGACAACGTCTACAACCGCAAACTAGTTAAAATCTCAAAACGGATAATGGCGCTCATCAAGTGTTGGGTCGCTCTTCTGTTATTTGTAAGTATCCACCTTTTGGTTAATACTGATGTACTTTGTTTCTGTATTTATAAATGTATCATTTTTAATTTCTTTCTTTATTTCGTTCTTTCTTTATGTATTTATATATTTATGTATTTAATAATTACGGTAAATTACGTTTGCTTTATGTATATTGTTATGTTTGAACGTACATTGTGCTTGGAACCCAAGACTACTATAAAATGACAATGGGACTACAGTATGTAAGGTCTTTCAAGTAAGTCGGATTTTGCTGCCTGTCATGTTCATTCAAAATCCTAGTTATTGTACGGGGAACTTCAGTGTAATTACTTTCAGAATTCTAGAATAGTCTTTTTATTTGTTTCATTATAAGACATCCGGCCCCCCCCCTCTCTCTCTCTCCTCATGCGTCCACCTCTCCACGCTCTCACCCCAATCCGCAAATTATTATTTTAAACTAAAAGGAGAAATTCAAAAGCGTATCAAGGAAGGTTTTAAAAAAAACAAGAGACGTCAAGCACTATTTATAAATCAAAATCAAATTAATCGAGACTAAATAAAAATAATGATTAATGTATTTGAGAATAAGTCCAGCTCCTATACTCCCCCCACCCCCACTCCACCCCATAAATCCTGATGAATTCTCCCCCCTTTGCTCCCCTCCCCCCAAACTCTCCCATATTAGAAATATATCATCAACACACAAGCAGACACACACACACACACACACACGCACACACACACACACACTATATTGTAGTATCAATAGAGCTGCAAGTACACACAAGGAAGACTAATAAATCATGAAAATTGAGTAATAATTAAATTAAATGGAAATACTTCACTACTAAACCACGAATGAAATGAACAATAGTGTGCTGAGTTTTAACAAGAACGATGTCATTCGTACTACGAATAACATTCAATTTTGTTTACTCAATTTAAAAAGGAGAATCCAAAAAAAGTATAAAGTACACTCTGCGCCGTAATTATATTTTCCCCTCCTGAGCAGTTGTCTCCCCTTGCTCCACCAAGACTTCCCTGTCCCCGTCCCAGGCCCACCGGGAAATCGGTACGTACGCCGCTTATTGCGCCAGAATTTCTCTCTTTGTTTTTGTGAGCGCTGGGTTCTTGTGTTCAATGGCTGTGCATATGAGATGTTTGTCTGTGTGGTCACACATTCGGATTTTCTCACAAACTAGTGAGTCAACAATCACAGGAACAATTTCACTGGATTTCATCAATGTCTCACTTGGCTGTCCTAAAGCTGAGGGGGTTGTACCGACGACAGATAAGATGATAGTAATCACTGATAATGGCGTTGATGAGGGCGATATTACTCATTAATTATAAAGAATAAAGATACTTAACATCAGTGATGATGATGATGTTGATGATGATGATGATGTTGATGATGATGATGAGGAGGAGGATGATTGAGGATTTCACCCCCGTTGGGGTGCCGGGGGTTTCAGTATAAATAGTATCCCCACTTTCTGGAAATTTAGTGCTTTAAATTTCCACTGTCGCTGTCTTTCTCATTTGCTCCTTCTCAGTCCTGCTCTGTTCTATCAATCTGCTATACTATCTTCTTCTTCGCTAGACCAGTCACCTACCTTTTTTCTTGAAAACTCTTCCGGGACAAGACTCCTTGTTTGTGTATGAGGTCTGTTGGATCAGCTTGGGAATATTGGACGCTTTCTGCCAGGTGGTCACTAGGGCTTCCTATGATGTTATTCTTTAGCAATGTAGGCATTTTATATGTATATGTTTTGTTGATAATTTATAATGATGTTTGTATTCTATTTTGTTTTTGTAAACAGGGGTTCGATAAATTAGAGTGCAGCCTCAGCGTCCCCTGCGTGGGATGTCTTTATTGTAAAGTGACTGGCTGGTGGAGGGCATTCAGTTTTCCCACTAGGGTTGTTTCAGCAGATCTTTTTGCGGATTGGGGGTTGTCCGGTCCTGATTTGGCTCGGAAGAGTCCGCTGGACCTAAAGCAACAATTATGTAATGTAATGTAATGATTGAGGATTGATGATTGATGATGATGATGATGATGATGATAATGATGATGATGATGATGATGATGATGATGATGATGATGATGATGATGATGATGATGATGATGATGATGATGATGATGATGATGATGATGATGATGAAAGCTTCGACGATCCGCATGCAAAATCTTGATGGGTTTTCAGACTGTTGGTCAGCTGTGTGTGAGTGGTCAAGATGATTTCGATCTGACGGGCAGCTCGTCCAGGGACTTTGAGTTCATCTACCATGAAGGCCATGTGAGTCACACTTCACTTCTCTTGCCATCGGGGCGTTAAATAGTTTATTTATTTATTTTATTTTATGTATTTATCTTTTTAGTTTATTTGTTTGTTTTATTTAATGTATTTATTAGAGAGCTTTACTACAACCATTGTTATACTTGTATGTGTCTTGGAAAAAACAGTTTCAGTTGGTTTTAAACACGTTCAGTTATTAGGTTTCTGCGTGGATTGAGGTAGTAATAGAGTTGCCTGCGCTGTTTGCTTTGCTATTGCGCAGTAGTAGTAGTAACATCATCATCATCATCATCATCATCATCATCATCATCATCATCATCATCATCATCATCATCATCATCATCATCATCATCTTCATCATCATTATAATCGTCATCCTCATTATTATTATTATTATTATTATTATTATTATTATTATTATTATTATTATTATTATTGGGTGTGCAGCGTTTACTACTAACTATCCATGGCAGTTCCTGTTACTACACACTGATAGAGTCTGAGATTCACGCTGATTTCATGACCACCGCCTTCCGTACCAAGCTACAGGTAACCATTAATTCGTTCTGTGGACGTTTTCTTTTATAACAATTTTCCACCATAGGAGATGCTTAAGGCGGTGGCCAAAGACGGGATCTAAGTCTAGGCTCCCAAGGCGCCCACTTGATGTCTGCCACGCACTGTCCGACGCACCAGACAACTTTACTAAACGACCTTGACCTGCTCAACCATCCTACATCAAAGACCAGTACCAGCGATGATAATGTGGATGTGGAAGTGGTAGTGCAAGTGATTATGATGACGACGACGACGACGATGATGATGATGATGATGATGATGATGATGATGATGATGATGATGATGATGATGATGATCATGATCATGATCATGATCATGATCATGATCATCATGAGGACGATGATGATGATGATCATGATGATGA
>CM072515.1:1255621-1278121 GCA_036898135.1 Oncomelania hupensis | reverse complement strand
TGTGGAAACTGTCGGGTAACCAAGGTCAAGGCTGGAAGGTGGCCGAGGTGTCGGTGTACCCCGGTATCGACTGGACCTACAACATGCGTCTGTACGTGGAGGCCACTAAAGGCAGTGACATCTACGGCGACATCGCCATTGACGACATCAGCAGCACCGCGGGCATCTGTGTGCCCGACAGTGAGTACACATGCACCTACTCTGTATTGGGTACACCAGCACTATACTAGTGTTGTAGTGAGTACACCTGCACTATGCTGGTATAGCAGTGAATACGCTTGCACTACACTAGTGTAGCAAGAGATCGTTTAGCGAAGGCTCCATACTGTTGCGGCTGACTGTCCCGACAACACGCGCCTTTTGTCATGATCCCTTGATGAAAGCTGGCGATCGTGTGGTCACGTGTAAAAGCTGGCGATCATGTGATCACGTGTGAAAGCTGTCAAGCCCTCTCTCTTCACCGGAAGACACATCTGACTTTGATGTAGTGTGAAAGTTGTTCACTGGCTTGTCAACGTTCTGGCGTAGTAGTACATACTGGCTTGGGCTCCACCACTAACTAGCCCAGCCATAATGTTGAGCATGCTCCACCCCTGTTTATTATTGGTATTATTGTTTTTATTTGTGTTATCCTTTATTATTGTGTATTATTATTATTTATTAACCTGTGTGTCACAACAGAGTTCACTTGTAATTTCGAGGGTGGCATGTGCAACTGGAATCAGGAACAGGAGCAGACAGACCAGATGACGTGGATCATAAACAGCGGCAACACCAGCACTGCCAACACTGGACCTATCCATGCTGACCACACTGACTATACCAGTAAGTATCCCTCCGCCCTCCATCAATCCTTATATCAGCCTCTGTAATCTCAAGCTCTCAACATCTTCCACCCGCTTTCTCTGTCTCTCTCGCAGTCTCTCTGTCTCTGTTTCTCTGTCTATGTCTCTGTCTCTCTCCCTCTGTCTGTCTGTCTGTCTGTCTGTCTGTCTCTCTCTCTCTCTCTCTCTCTCTCTCTCTCTCTCTCTCTCTCTCTCTCTCTCTCTCTCTCTCTCTCCCCCCTAGCATCGTTTTAATCACTGGCTGTTGACCTGTTTCAGATAACACGTTCTACCTGCTGTTCAACGCATCATCCGGGTTTCCTAACCAGGTGGCGCTGTTGCAGTCGGGCCTGCGGCACTTGAGAGAGCCGATGTGTCTAACCTTCCTCTACCACATGCAAGGCAAGGACGTCGGCGAGCTAGACCTCATCCAAAAAAAGGTTAGTGGGTTACCTCCCTTCTCTCTCTCTCTCTCTCTCTCTCTCTCTCTCTCTCTCTCTCTCTCTCTCTCTCTCTCTCTCTCTCTCTCTCTCTCTCTCTCTCTCTCTCTCTCTCTCTCTCTCGTGCTATCAACATCAACACTAGTTACTCAAAACGACCTACAGCTTTTCTGCCTTGCATTTTTTCCCACGTCGACATTACTTTAAACGAAATATCTTTTGACTCAACATATCTAGCTCATGCCTGAAAAATATTCATTATTTATGTTTGAAAATGAATCAGATATTTATGAGAAATAACAACCTACGTATGAAAAGTAATAACTTAACTGTGAACAGTAATGACTTGCGTGTAAAATGCTATAACGTATGTGAGAAGCCAATTGTCGTGTTGCCGCAGTGGACAGGGAGATTTCCTGTGGAGGTGACCTTGTGGAACGCAGAGGGGGACCAAGGGCAAAATTGGAAGCGAGCCCAGGTTACCGTTCCTGCCGTCAGTCCCGACAACCCCGACGTCAAGATGCAGCTGGTGTTCCAGGCTACCAGAGGCTATTCTCCAGAAGCCGACATCGCCATTGACCAGATACAGGGCCTCGCTGGCTCCTGTGACCAATACCCCAACAGCCGTCCTGCCATCAACACTGGTCGCGGATAAAGATGAACATTTTGTGGTGATGGGACCTGATTTTATTTTCTCTTAGCAGGCAAGAGGAACAGTTGATGAGAAGAAATACTATTTTTATTTACGCCCCCCCCCCCCTTTGTTACCTTCCCTCCCTACCTCCCTCCCACCCTCCACACCTCATCTACACAAGCCTCCTCTCCCAATTATTGTTCGGTGGTGATCGCCTGTTTGGTAGAGGTAGCTGGCGGTGTGAGGGTTAAGTTGCGGAGACCCCGTGCACGGCTTGAACCATCAGAAGGTCTCTAAGCTCCTACAGCAATAATATAACAACACTTACAGATGTACAAGGGGAGTAACTGTGAATTTATTGTTGACTCCCTCCCTCTCCCTACCTCACCACCTCACCCGAATTTAAATTGTGGGACAGATTTATTAAATGGGCAATAAGATTTTTTGGATTCAACAATAAAGGAACATTAGGAGGAATACAATTACACATTCAGGAACACATTTGTGGTTTATTTTTTATCACCAGGGAAATAATCAATGTATACACTGGCGTTCCGTGTTACAAACAAATGAATAAGGGAACAAAAAACAAAAACAACAACAAAACAAAAAAACTGAAAAACCGTTTTTTTCTCCAGGCTGCTATTGTAAAGCCCACTTATTGGCCTTCCAAATAGATATCAAGCCAATAATAAATAGATGGTAATAATAATAATAATAATAATAATAATAATAATAATAATAATAATAATAATAATAATAATAATAATAATAATAATAATAATAATAATATTAATAATATTAATAATAATAATAATTTTAAAAAATTATTAAAAAAATATAGATTAGAGCCATTTATCGCAGAGACGATTACATCCAATTTTTATCTTATTGGAAACAGAAAGTGTATGTAGCTATCGTAATTTCTGCTTTACTTGGAAGTAAAGAATTACAATCGCGTTCACACTTATTTTGTTCTCTCTCTCTCTCTCTCTCTCTCTCTCTCTCTCTCTCTCTCTCTCTCTCTCTCTCTCTCTCTCTTTCGAAATGAATCTCTCTGTCTCTCTCTCTATCGTGGAAGACAAGCACATATAACGTGGAAGACAAGCACATATAACATGGAAGACAAGAGCATATAACATGGAAGACAAGCACATATAACGTGGAAGACAAGCACACATAACGTGGAAGACAAGCACATATAGCGTGGAAGACAAGCACACATAACATGGAAGACAGGCACATACAACGTGGAAGACAAGCACATATAACATGGAAGACAAGCACATACAACGTGGAAGATAAGCACATATAACATGGAAGACAAGCACACATAACATGGAAGACAAGCACATACAACGTGGAAGACAAGCATATATAACATGGAAGACAGGCACATACAACGTGGAAGACAAGCACATATAACATGGAAGACAAGCACATATAACATGGAAGACAAGAGCATATAACATGGAAGACAAGCACATATAACGTGGAAGACAATCACATATAGCGTGGAAGACAAGCACATATAACGTGGAAGACAGGCACATACAACGTGGAAGACAAGCATATATAACATGGAAGACAGGCACATACAACATGGAATACAAGCACACATAACATGGAAGACAGGCACATACAACGTGGAAGACAAGCACATATAACATGGAAGACAAGCACATACAACATGGAATACAAGCACATACAACATGGAAGACAAGCACATACAACATGGAGGACAAGCACACACAACATGGAATACAAGCACAAAAACCATGGAAGACAAGCGCACACGTGGAAGTCGAGCACACATAACATGGAAGACAAGCACATATAACATGGAAGACAAGCACATATAACATGGAAGACAAGCACATATAACATGGAAGACAAGCACATATAACATGGAAGACAAGCACATATAACATGGAAGACAAGCACATATAACATGGAAGACAAGCATATATAACATGGAAGACAAGCACATATAACATGGAAGACAAGCACATATAACATGGAAGACAAGCATATATACCATGGAAGACAAAAACCTCATAACATGGAAGATAAGCACATATAACATGGAAGACAAGCACATATAACATGGAAGACAAGCACACATAACATGGAAGACAAGCACATATAACATGGAAGACAAGCACATATAACGTGGAAGACAAGCACACATAACATGGAAGACAAGCACACATAACATGGAAGACAAGCACATATAACATGGAAGACAAGCACACATAACATGGAAGACAAGCACATATAACATGGAAGACAAGCACACATAACATGGAAGACAAGCACATATAACATGGAAGACAAGCACACATAACATGGAAGACAAGCACACATAACATGGAAGACAAGCACACATAACATGAAAGACAAGCACACATAACATGGAAGACAAGCACACATAACATGGAAGACAAGCACATATAACATGGAAGACAAGCACATATAACGTGGAAGACAAGCACACATAACATGGAAGACAAGCACATATAACATGGAAGACAAGCACACATAACATGGAAGACAAGCACATATAACATGGAAGACAAGCACATATAACATGGAAGACAAGCACACATAACATGGAAGACAAGCACATATAACGTGGAAGACAAGCACACATAACATGGAAGACAAGCACACATAACATGAAAGACAAGCACACATAACATGGAAGACAAGCACACATAACATGAAAGACAAGCACACATAACATGGAAGACAAGCACATATAACATGGAAGACAAGCACATATAACATGGAAGACAAGCACATATAACATGGAAGACAAGCATATATAACATGGAAGACAAGCATATATAACATGGAAGACAAGCATATATAACATGGAAGACAAGCATATATAACATGGAAGACAAGCATATATAACATGGAAGACAAGCACACATAACATAGAAGACAAGCACATATAACATGGAAGACAAGCACATATAACATGGAAGACAAGCACACATAACATGAAAGACAAGCACATATAACATGGAAGACAAGCACATATAACATGGAAGACAAGCACACATAACATGGAAGACAAGCACACATAACATGGAAGACAAGCACATATAACATAGAAGACAAGCACACATAACATAGAAGACAAGCACACATAACATGGAAGACAAGCACATATAACGTGGAAGACAAGCACACATAACGTGGAAGACAAGCACATACAACTTGGAAGACAAGCATATATAACATGGAATATAAGCACATATACTATGGAAGACAAGCATATATAACATGGAAGGCAAGCACATATAATATGGAAGACAAGCATATATAACATGGAATATAAGCACATATACTATGGAAGACAAGCATATATAACATGGAAGGCAAGCACATATAATATGGAAGACAAGCATATATAACATGGAAGGCAAGCACATATACTATGGAAGACAAGCATATATAACATGGAAGGCAAGCACATATAATATGGAAGACAAGCATATATAACATGGAAGACAAGCACATATAATATGGAAGACAAGCAAATATAACATGGCAGATAAGCACATATAATATGGAAGACAAGCATATATAACATGGAAGATAAGCATATATAATATGGAAGACAAGCATATATAACATGGAAGATAAGCATATATAATATGGAAGACAAGCACATATAACATGGAAGATAAGCACATATAATATGGAAGACAAGCACATATAACATGGAAGACAAGCACATATAACATGGAAGATAAGCACATATAACATGGAAGACAAGCACATATAACATGGAAGATAAGCACATATAATATGGAAGACAAGAGCACATAACGTGGAAGACGAGGTAAAATAAATGCCTGAGACATCTAAGACAATAAAATTACATATTTTGTTTGAAAAAAACAACAACTAAAGCACACACACACAGACATACACACGCACACACACGCACACACATGCACACAACCGTGTAGAAACGCCGTTGTGATGACTTTCATGAAACTCTACATACGTTACTTTGACATTTTTACAAATTTGTCCTTTTATTTTTTAAAGCTATCCCTAACCCTACCTCTAACCCTAACCCAAACCCTAAACCCTAACTATAACCCCAATCCTTAACCTAACCCTAAGCCTAACACCACCCTAACCCTAACGGAACACTGTTTTGACATCAAAATAACGGGGTCCGTCAAAAGAAAGTACGTAGAGGATCAAGTGTATGTCAGAATAAAGGCGTTTCTACCTAGCCACCCACCCACCCACCCAACCACCCCCCCCCCCCCCCCACACACACACACACACAAACCGTTATAAATAGCTTCAAACTGCGCGTTTGCACGCGGATAGATAATGGAATGCGGGGGGGAAAAAACCTCATTAAGTCAGTTTCCCTGTGACACCTATCAATAATGTTGTGATGCGAAGGGGCGGGGTGTAACTACGAGGAAGAAGGAAAGCAAGCAAGGGATTGGGTTAACGGATATCAAGGTGACCTTGCATCATTGAGCTATTTTCTAACCCAAAACGTGTTGGAAGAAAGAAATATTCCCAGTCGTGCGGGGCCGGGTAGCACAGTTGGTAGAGCGGCTTACTTAGTAACCGAAAGGTCCTTGGTTCGAATCCCGGATTGGCCAACGTGTGACCATATTATTTTCCCCTTACCATCAATTGGTTCGCTGGTGTCAGAATAATGTGAGTCGCCTATACGCCCGGTGTCGTTTGACGATAATCTATAGTTACATTTACAACCCCCAGTTTCACTTTGAAGAACACCATATTGCCAGTACTACTAAAAAATTCCCGCAAGGGGCGAACTTATGCGACTTAGGTACGAGGGTTTTCTCCTGGGACTCCGGTTTCCTTCCTCCCTTTAATAATGGTATGGATGCAACCTAAATGTTACAATATAAAAATTCCATTTCCTTTCCGTCTTCTATTAGCTGGACCCTGTAAGCAATCAATGACTAACTAACTAATAGCTGAACCCTGTAAGCAATCAATGACTAACTAACTAATAGCTGAACCCTGTAAGCAATCAATGACTAACTAACTAATAGCTGAACCCTGTAAGCAATCAATGACTAACTAATAGCTGAACCCTGTAAGCAATCAATGACTAATAGCTGAACCCTGTAAGCAATCAATGACTAACTAACTAATAGCTGAACCCTGTAAGCAATCAATGACTAACTAACTAATAGCTGGACCCTGTAAGCAATCAATGACTAACTAACTAATTAATAGCTGGACCCTGTAAGCAATCAATGACTAACTAACTAATAGCTGGACCCTGTAAGCAATCAATGACTAACTAACTAATAGCTGGACCCTGTAAGCAATCAATGACTAACTAACTAATAGCTGGACCCTGTAAGCAATCAATGACTAACTAACTAATAGCTGGACCCTGTAAGCAATCAATGGCTAACTAACTAATAGCTGGACCCTGTAAGCAATCAATGGCTAACTAACTAATAGCTGGATCCTGTAAGCAATCAATGACTAACTAATAGCTGGACCCTGTAAGCAATCAATGACTAACTAATAGCTGGATCCTGTAAGCAATCAATGACTAACTAACTAATTGCTGGACCCTGTAAGCAATCAATGACTAACTAACTAATTGCTGGACCCTGTAAGCAATCAATGACTAACAAATAGCTGGACCCTGTAAGCAATCAATGACTATCTAACTAATAGCTGGACCCTGTAAGCAATCAATGACTAACTAACTAATAGCTGGACCCTGTAAGCAATTAATGACTAACTAACAGCTGGACCCTGTAAGCAATCAATGACTAACTAACTAATAGCTGGACCCTGTAAGCAACCAATGACTAACTAACTAATAGCTGGACCTTGTAAGCAATCAATGGCTAACTAACTAATAGCTGGACCCTGTAAGCAATCAATGACTAACTAACTAATAGCTGGACCCTGTAAGCAATCAATGGCTAACTAACTAATAGCTGGACCCTGTAAGCAATCAATGGCTAACTAACTAATAGTTGGACCCTGTAAGCAATCAATGACTAACTAACTAATAGCTGGACCCTGTAAGCAATCAATGACTAACTAATAGTTGGACCCTGTAAGCAATCAATGGCTAACTAATAGCGGTCTTCCGGCCTTTACACCACATGTTTGAGTGAAAGATGTTTGTTGTGTGTGAGAGAAAACGATAGAAGCATGTCAGCGTGTTTGTTGCTACAGGTCGCCGCGCTTTGAGCCTGATTGGTCATTTGGGAGAAAGCGCGCATATAGCATCCCGGATTATTATTAGCCTATTATTATTATTATTTTTTTTTTTTAATTATTATTATTATTATTATTATTATTATTATTATTATGATGATGATTATGATGATGATGATGATGATGATGATGATGATGATGATGATGATGATGATGATGATGATGATGATGATGATGATGATGATGACGATAAGGTGATAGCCGACTACGTATGTGTTAATGTTAGAGAGGGTTAGGCTTGATGTTACAGTCATCCGATGTTGACTGCATTGTTTGAGGTGGACAGCTGCAGAATGTTGGTGTTGATGCTGACTGCATTGTTTGAGGTGGACAGCTGCAGAATGTTGGTGTTGATGCTGACTGCATTGTTTGAGGTGGACAGCTGCAGAATGTTGGTGTTGATGCTGACTGCATTGTTTGAGGTGGACAGCTGCAGAATGTTGGTGTTGATGCTGACTGCATTGTTTGAGGTGGACAGCTGCAGAATGTTGGTGCTGACGCGGACTGACAGGATATTAACGCACTTTGGCACTCATATATTTCAAGTAGCATTAAGTATCACTGGCGATCGGATGACAACAACGACCATGA
This sequence comes from Oncomelania hupensis, assembly GCA_036898135.1. Taxonomy (NCBI): domain Eukaryota; kingdom Metazoa; phylum Mollusca; class Gastropoda; order Littorinimorpha; family Pomatiopsidae; genus Oncomelania; species Oncomelania hupensis. The sequence goes on along the minus strand of CM072515.1, from coordinate 1,269,362 downwards.
CTAATGAATGCAGTTCCATCCATTCCCGTATTCTCATAAACCAGGCGATGGTTTCATAAAGACTGAATGAATGTATGAAGGATCGAATCAGTGATATTCGACCTAAGCTGGAAGTACGCTATTCTTATCAAAACTGTTATTAGATTGTCCGTGGCCACATGCGGTGGTGATGACACGACAAGGATTTGATCGATGAAAAACGATATTGACTGAAAGACTAGTGCAGAGGCTACTGCCTGTCTGTTACACGTTTTCTTTTATCGATGGTCGATTCAGCCCCAAATGCTTGAATCTTGATAAGTGTAACTCCAATTCGTTTATCCACGCAGCCTGTTTACTCAGCAACAAGGCAGGAGTCGTCGAATAAAGCATTCCAAATTTATTCAGCAAACATCAATAACTGCATACAAGATAGCTTTCCGAAAAATCACTACAAAAATCCCTTTTCAAACAGACTGTGCATTACTTATATAGCCTCTCTCCAAACGAGAGGAACTCGAGCATTCCAGCATGATACAATAACACCCAAACAAAACAAAATAAAATAAAATAAAAATCTTCCTCACCGGAACTACGAATCTACATAATTCGACTAGCTGTTACCCGTAAGGTCTGGACAATTCAATCAATAATTAACAAATTATTCCAGAAAATTCTCAATTTTGTCAACATAATACAAAGCTTTTGTCAGCAACAGCGCAAAATCAAATAAAAGACTATTGTACCACCCAAAACTCAGATTCGCAGTCAACCTCACATGAAACCTCACCAGACTAAGGGGCCAGTTACTAAGTCCACAGCAAAGTTTCAATCACAGTCTATCAGTAACTTCTGGTGTGATCGCATGCAGACTCAAGCTACCCGTCCTCTTTACTCCTCTGTCGTTAACGGGAATCATCAACGCTACCACAGCCTTAGTGACCCAGTCCTTTGTAACCAAAGGCATCTACCATTGATGAAGACAGGTGACAAAAACCCAAGGCCAGGACACACCAATGTCCTCGGTTTTCAACAACCTAATCAACATCAACAGCTATTGCATCCAGACCGGCCCTTGAACCTGTCTTGCCACAGCCAGTCTGCACCTTTGAATGACATGGAGAGAAAGCTTTTGTTTAGTTTCCTTTCACGTCTACATATGGGGACCTAAATGGCTCTTGTATTCCCAGTGATGCCAGTCCAATTTGCCTGCCCGAAAAAATTTTTAATTATTCATTGTGCAGTTATTTTTAGTACAACTAGTAGTTGTACCTCCACAGTCAGAGTACTCGGTATTCAAAGTATATGTTATAAGTGCAACATCTATGACCATTGCTTTGCCATCTCGCCTTCTTAAATCACTGAACGTAGTGTATAACATCTATTTCACTGCTATTCAAAGTTCAGTGTTCACTATTTTATTAAAACTGCTTTGCAGACAAACAAAAGTCAAAAGAAGGAAAAAAACGCACGAAGAAGGGGCCAGCGAAGGGTCTGAACAAGGGGCAACAGAAAGTCAAAACAAAAAGGGTAGAGAGTGCCAAAAAACGGGGCCACGGAAAGTCTAAAGAAGGATGAAACGCCTGTAGAAGGAGCTACAGAAAGTCAGAAGAAAGTAGATGGGTCTGATGAAGGTCCCACAGACCAAAGGAAGGTAGAATAGTCTGAAGGAGGGGCCACAGAAAGTCAAATGAAGTTAGATAGGGCTGAAGATAAAACCACAGAGTGTCAAAAGTACAAAGATCGAGCTAAATAAATTGCTACAGACAGTTTCAAAAAAATTAAAAGAGACAAAAAAGATGTATCTGAAGAAGGGGGTCACAGAAGGTCAAAGGAATGTAAAAGGGTCCACAGAATGTCAAAGGAATGTAAAAGAGGTCACAGAAGGTCAAAGGAATGTAAAAGGGGCCACAGAAATTCAAACGACCGTAGAAAGGGGTAGGAGGGGTCACTGAAAGTCAAAGGATGGAAGAAGGGGCACTGATCAACTGGAGATGGTCCGGCACGCCTGAGAGTCATTGGTCGCACAGCAAATGCTGAAGGTAGGTGGCCACAGAATGACTTGTCTTGGCCGAGTAAAAACAATCCAAACTCCGGAGGGAAAAACAGGAAGACTCGAAGGCCTACGAAGACGCTGCCATGTCAGATGAAGAAAAAGTCAAGTCAAGTCAAGTCAAGGAACTTTATTCCACAATAACATGGGAAAAGGTGTTGTGTCACAGTGCATACATGGCAACACAAACAACCCAAACCAACAACAACACAAAATAAAAAATAAAAAACTACAAGATATTACAACACCCCTCTCCTCAGTATAACAGCTAGCTAAACACAATCTCTCTCTCACCCGAACACACACACACAGACACAGTACCTATACATGTATATACATACTCATACACACACGTACATACACACACACCCACACCCACAATCACACAAACATACATATAGTAGTAATGTAATGAAATAAATGATCTGAAGAAGAACAATAAACTATCCTGTACTATCCTGTTTTATCCTATCCTATCCTATCCTATCATATCCTATCCTATCATATCCTATCCTATCCCGTAACTCGAGAGCCGTTGAGGCACCACAGATGATCGTTTAACCAGCGTACTCCACCTTTCTCTGTCCTCAGCAACCCTCATGGCTTCGCTCAGTGTCAAACCAGTCCATTCTCGAATGTTGTCCTCCCACCTCTTTTTCTGTCTCCCTCTTCTTCTGCTTCCTGGCACCGTGCCTTGCAGAATGATCTTTGCAATCGGAGTTTTCGTTTTTTCAACACTTTTTTTTTGTACACTGACTGTATGGTGTGAGTGTGGCTGTCAATGCCATTGGCAATTTTTGCCATTTTTTGGTAACACGGACATCAAAGTCCAAGGCCAATCCCTCAACACATTGCATAGCTTCAAATATTTAGGAGCTATTGTATCAAACAATGGGTCCCGACAGGAAGTCCTCTCCAGGATCGCACAAACAACTGCTGCCCTGGTGAGATTGAAGCCAATTTGGAAATACAGGACTATCAGCCTATATTCCAAGGTAAGACTGCTGCGCTCTCTTGTCATCTCCATCTTCCTATACGCTTGCAAAACATGGACTCACACCAGATCTACAACCAAGAATACAAAGCATGTAGATGAGGTGCTACAGAAGACTTCTGGGGATTTCCTATACCCAGTACATCACCAACGATGAAGTCCGACAGAACATCAAACAAGCCATTGGACAACACGATGACCTGCTCACAGTGGTTAAAAAACGGAAACTCCCATGGTATGGCCTCTTCACCAGATCATCAGGTCTGGCAAAGACCATCCTGCAAGGCACAGTGCAAGGAGGTAGAAGAAGAGGGAGACCGAAGAAGAGGTAGGAGGACAACATTCGAGAATGGACTGGTTTGACACTGAGCGAAAGAATCAGGGTTGCTGAGGACAGGGAAAGATTGAGTACGCCGGTTAAACGATCATCTGTGGTTGTGGTGGCCCTATGACCTCTGAGTTTCGGGATAGGATAGGATAGGCTGCCAATGATTGTTGTACGCTGACTGTATTGTGTGAGTGTGACTGTCAATGATTGTATGTACGCTGACTGTATTTTGTGAGTGTGACTGTCAATGATTGTTTGTACGCTGACTGTATTGTGTGAGTGTGACTGTATTGTGTGAGTGTGACTGTATGGTATGAGTGTGACTGCATTGTGTGAGTGTGGCTGTCAATGATTGTTTGTACGCTGACTGTATTGTGTGAGTATGACTGTCAATGATTGTTGTACACTGACTGTATTGTCTGAGTGTGGCTGTCCATGATTGTTGTACACTGACTGTATTGTGTGAGTGTGACTGTCAATGATTGTTGTACGTTGACTGTATTGTGTGAGTGTGGCTGTCAATGAGTGTTGTACTCTGACTGTATTGTGTGAGTGTGACTGTCAATGATTGTTGTACACTGACTGTATTGTGTGAGTGTGACTGTCAATGATTGTTGTACACTGACTGTATTGTGTGAGTGTGGCTGTCAATGATTGTTGTACACTGACTGTATTGTGTGAGTGTGGCTGTCAATGATTGTTGTACTCTGACTGTATTGTGTGAGTGTGGCTGTCAGTAATTGTTGTACACTGACTGTATTGTGTGAGTGTGGCTGTCAATGATTGTTGTACACTGACTGTATTGTGTGAGTGTGGCTGTCAATGATTGTTGTACACTGACTGTATTGTGTGAGTGTGGTTGTCAATGATTGTTGTACACTAACTGTATTGTGTGAGTGTGGCTGTCAATGATTGTTGTACACTGACTGTATTGTGTGAGTGTGGCTGTCAATGATTGTTGTACACTGACTGAATTGTGTGAGTGTGGCTGTCAGTAATTGTTGTACACTGACTGTATTGTGTGAGTGTGGCTGTCAATGATTGTTGTACACTGACTGTATTGTGTGAGTGTGGCTGTCAATGGTTGTTGTACACTGACTGTATTGTGTGAGTATGACTGTCAATGATTGTTGTACGCTGACTGTATTGTGTGAGTGTGGCTGTCAATGATTGTTGTACACTGACTGTATTGTGTGAGTGTGGCTGTCAATGATTGTTGTACACTGACTGTATTGTGTGAGTGTGGCTGTCAATGATTGTTGTACTCTGACTGTATTGTGTGAGTGTGGCTGTCAATGATTGTTGTACACTGACTGTATTGTGTGAGTTTGGCTGTCAATGATTGTTGTACACTGACTGGATTGTGTGAGTGTGGCTGTCAATGATTGTTGTACGCTGACTGTATTGTGTGAGTGTGGCTGTCAATGGTTGTTGTACACTGACTGTATTGTGTGAGTGTGGCTGTCAATGGTTGTTGTACACTGACTGTATTGTGTGAGTGTGGCTGTCAATGGTTGTTGTACACTGACTGTATTGTGTGAGTGTGGCTGTCAGTAATTGTTGTACACTGACTGTATTGTGTGAGTGTGGCTGTCAATGATTGTTGTACACTGACTGTATTGTGTGAGTGTGGCTGTCAATGGTTGTTGTACACTGACTGTATTGTGTGAGTGTGACTGTCAATGGTTGTTGTACACTGACTGTATTGTGTGAGTGTGGCTGTCAATGATTGTTGTACACTGACTGCATTGTGTGAGTGTGGCTGTCAATGATTGTTGTACACTGACTGTATTGTGTGAGTGTGGCTGTCAATGATTGTTGTACACTGACTGTATTGTGTGAGTGTGGCTGTCAGTGATTGTTGTACACTGACTGTATTGTGTGAGTGTGGCTGTCAGTGGTTGTTGTACGCTGCCAAATAATATTCTGAGCTGTTTGTTGGAACAATCTAGAAAGATTCTTATTCTGAAGTGGACGCCTGTGTCGGCTTGAGTTAGATCCAGTTTATGCCAGCTTCTTCAGCAGCGCTTAAGCTGGAAACAGCGCTAAACCAATAAATAAAAAAATATATATTAAAAATTACAAGATCAACTTGTGTAGAAAAGATTTTGCTATTCATTTGGGAACCAGCTCTACCGAGAGGGGGCGCTTTTTTCACCAGGAAAGGTTTTATTATGTGGACACCTGTGGCCGACAATGGGATGGGCTTTTATTGAACAGCGAGAAACAACGTTGTCTTGTGCAAATCAATGCGCAGTCTATTAATTATTTTGACAACCTTTCTCCCTCCATGGACAACAGTCGATGATAATTCGGCGTCGCGGATGATGCTTTGGTGACACACCTCATTAATATTTCGTGGGTCATTGGGGTTCTGTTTTACCATCTGTGATTCTTAGATCGTAATGAAAAACGTAATATTATAATCATGTGTGTATTTGAGAATTAACACCAGTGTCTCTTTTCCTAAATTAATTAAAGCGTGCCTGAACCCAAGACAAAAACATGTCTTGTTTTATTGACACCTAGAGATGACTGACTTGTTTCACTTCGTTTTGCTCTGTTGATTATGACTTTCAGTCTGAACGTCGTGTCCCAGAATACTTTTAAAAAACTCGTCTGCCATAATCAACGCAAAAATTATCTGCCATTGCAAAGCGTGGTATAGTTGGCGTTATAGGCGAGAGCAAGAAGACGCGCCACGCACTAGTGTAGGAGAATAGTTCCCCTGACTGCATAAGCTACCATGGTAAGTAGGCCAACCAAGGGTATCCCTCAAAGGGGTCACATCTTTCGGCTGCCGTTGTACCTCTCGGCGACGGCCAGACCAAAACTGCATATAGTGCCGTTTTTATTGTCATGTATTATAATTATTGTGTATCCTTATCACTCCCTCCCCCACCTTCCCCCCTTGTCTGGCTATACGCCCACCTCCTCCTCCCCTCCCCCCCTCGCTCCCCTGGGCTATGAGCCTTTTTTGATATTTGTTGTTTCATTGTTTGTTTAATAAAAGGACACAGTTCCAAAGTAAACTTTATATTATACGCTTATCGGAGAACTTTGACCCCAATAAGTCGATTAGTAACCTCTTCTACTTGTAATGATGCTATCTAGAGTTACAAAAGTGGGGAGAGGGGGGAGGGGAAGAGAAACAGTTTGCTTCACACACGTTTCAAACCATCACCCTCACTTTTATCACCCTCACTTTTAATATTGAGGTACCACTCCTATCGGAGAGCTTTCACCCGCTATACCACTACCTACCCCACACACCCTACCTACCCTCCACCCCCTCCATCTCTCCCAATGTCGCGACTGCTCTTTGAAAATCTGACACCACTAATTTTTTTCAAATTATTGATCGCTCCCAGGATACAAGTGTGGATGTAGCGAACTGCTGTAAGATGTTTAGGTAGACCTAAATGAATGTTATGTTTATTCCACGGAGGATGTCATCTAAGGATTATATTCAGTATGCCAATAAACTCCAGCCTTATCTCTTTAAGCTTCATTCGTAAGGGTGCCGGGGGTTTCAGTATAAACAGTATTCCCCGTGGGGGTGCCGGGGGTTTCAGTATGAATAGTATCCCCACTTTCTGGAAATTTAGAGCTTTAAATTCCCACTGTCGCTGTCTTTCTCCTTTGTTCTTTCTCATTCCTATTCTGTTCTATCAATCTGCTATACTATCGTCTTCTTCGCTAGACCAGTCACCTACCTTTTTCCTTTTTCTTGAAAACTCTTCCGGGACAAGACTCCTTATTTGTGTGTGAGGTCTGTTGGATCAGCTTGGGAATATTGGACGCTTTCTGCCAAATGGTCACTGGGGCTTCCTATGATGTTATTATTTGGCAATGTAGGCATTTTATATGTATATATTTTGTTGATAGTTTATAATGATGTTTGTATAATGATGTTTGTATTCTATTTTGTTTTTGTAAACGGGGGTTCGATAAATTAGAGTAGAGCCTCAGAGTCCTCTGCGTGAGATGTCTTTATTGTAAAGTGCCCGGCTGGTGGAGTGCCTTCAGTGTTATCACTCCGGTTGTTTCGGTAGATCTTTCATGCGGATCGGAAGTGAGTCCTCTTTAACTTCAGCAAAGTTGTGGTCTTGATTTTGAGGTCCTGATTCGGCTCTTTGCAGTCCGCTGGACCCTGTAAGCAATGAATAATTAATTAATTAAATTTCTTTAGGCGAGACAGCTTTATCACTGGTGTTGCGTACAAAGGTTTTGTGTCTCTTGTTCAACTCGTCAGCAGTCTCTTTCTGAACACAACCTTGTTCCAACTACCAACAATGCAAGGACTATTTTTGGCAATGTTTTCCCTTTTCAAAAGTTACTTGTCTTTCAGTTTCCATTGCCCTCCAGCCAAATTGTGGAAACGTTTTTTTTGTTTGCATGACGATATTTTTCCTGATGATTTCATACAAGCGTCTTCTTACGCTTTGGAGAATCAGTCCCTTGACATTGAGGAAGCCCAGCTGATACAGTGACGAGCTGAGAACACAGCGACATGGCCATGGGTATCGATGGCACTAAGCTACAAAGGCTAACCATGGGCAGCAGAGAAGGGGAGTTAGATCTTTCCTATCATTGTCTCGTTCCACGGATGACGGCATCTGCTGAGGGTTATATCTCACACGTTGTCACTAAACTCCAGCCTTATCTGTTTAGGCGAACCACCTTTATCACTGGTGTTTTACACCTTTATCACTGGTGTTTTACACCTTTATCACTGGTGTGAGCCACCTTTATCACTGGTGTGAACCACCTTTATCACTGGTGTGAGCCACCTTTATCACTGGTGTTTTACACCTTTATCACTGGTGTGAGGCACCTTTATCACTGGTGTTTTACACCTTTATCACTGGTGTTTTACACCTTTATCACTGGTGTGAGCCACCTTTATCACTGGTGTGAGTCACCTTTATCACTGGTGTGAGCCACCTTTATCACTGGTGTGAGCCACCTTTATCACTGATGTGAGCTACTTTTATCACTGGTGTGAGCCACTTTTATCACTGGTGTGAGCCACTTTTATCACTGGTGTGAGCCACCTTTATCACTGGTGTTTTACACCTTTATCAATAGGGGTGAGCCACCTTTATCACTGGTGTGAGGCACCTTTATCACTGGTGTGAGCCACTTTCATCACTGGTGTGAGCCACTTTTATCACTGGTGTGAGCCACCTTTATCACTAGTGTTTTACACCTTTATCACTGGTGTGAGGCACCTTTATCACTGGTGTGAGCCACCTTTATCACTGGTGTGAACCACCTTTATCGCTGGTGTGAGCCACCTTTATCGCTGGTGTGAGCCACCTTTATCACTGGTGTTTTACACCTTTATCAATAGGGGTAAGCCACCTTTATCACTGGTGTGAGGTACCTTTATCACTGGTGTGAGCCACCTTTATCACTGGTGTTTTACACCTTTATCACTGGTGTTTTACACCTTTATCACTGGTGTTTTACACCTTTATCACTGGTGTGAGCCACCTTTATCACTGGTGTGAGCCACCTTTATCACTGGTGTTTTACACCTTTATCACTGGTGTGAGCCACCTTTATCACTGGTGTTTTACACCTTTATCACTGGTGTTTTACACCTTTATCACTGGTGTGAGCCACCTTTATCACTGGTGTGAGCCACCTTTATCACTGGTGTGAGCCACCTCTATCCCTCGTGCTTTACACACACTGCCTGTCTCCCATAAATCAGTGTTTCAATGTTCAGTCTATGTGTTCAAAGTGTGTGTGAATGTTCAGTCTGTCTGTTCAAAGTATGTTTGAATGTTCAATCTGTCTGTTCAAAGCATGTTTGAATGTTTAGTCTGTCTGTTCAAAGTATGTTTGGATGTTTTCAGTCTGTTCAAAGCATGTTTCAATGTTCAGTTTGTTCAAAAGTATGTTTCAATGTTCAGTCTGTCTGTTCAAAAGTATGTTTCAATGTTCAGTCTGTCTGTTCAAAGTATGTTTGAATTTACAGTCTGTTCAAAGTGTGTTTGAATGTTCAGTCTTCTGGCACTTGTGCACTAATGTTGATTCTTCAGACGAAGTCCAGCTCAAGAGCTGCTCAAGGCGAGCGCTGGGCCTTAGGCACCTCATCTAACGCCTCATCTAACGCCTCATCCAACTGAGCACAATCCTGGGCGACCGGGGAGACGGGAGAAGGGACCTAGTGCGTGCTGGGTGTATTGATGTGGCGATCACTCGCCCACCTAGGACATGAGAGGGTTCCTACAGTCCCTGTAATGGAATGCGTACGTGCACAGGCTAGGCTGAGTCCCTAGGACTCTGCACATCTGTCTCCCTTACAAAAATAGCTCAGTGACTTTGATGGATTGCCTGTTTTGACGTCTCTCCGCTTTCATTATTTGGGTTGAAACTGGTTGATGTGGCTCATTGCTCGTGTTGTTTATTTCATGGCTTGTCCCTTCTTTCATGATTGCTGCAATCTGCTGTCAAGAAGCCACAGCCCGAAGAAAAGAAACCGAGTCGATAACTCCCATTGATATTGTTTCATAGACGTGGGAAATGAGATATGGGCTGATGCATTGCATTGTCGTTACTCATTTCCCACAGGCGCGTATACCGAAGGGCTCACGTCGCCAATCAACGCTCGCACAGCCACGCGTCATCAATTTCCAGCGATATGCGGGTACGCACCTGCCTTCAGGAAATACGGTCACACGCACATCAATGAACTACAAGCTAATCAGCTTCTAGTTCACTGATGTGCGTGTGACTGTATGTCTTGAAGGCCAATGTTGCCTCAGCTCTAAATCATTTCTCCCCTTTCTCCCCAAAATGTTATGCTACTCCAAGTCTATGACACACAAAATTTGATGGAACACATTTCTGGGTAACAAATGCCTGGGGGAGCCCAGGACTGAGGGATTATTGTTCTGGGGGAACTGAGCCCTGGGGCTGGAGCAACATAAGCATACTCACGTTATTCACCATTGACACAGAGCAGCTGTCAACCATTGCTGTTCATTAATAATTATGATGATGAATTCATGAAGACAACGGCAGCAGTGGCGACGATGAGGATGAGTCTGGTGCTGCTGATTATGATGAGGAGGACGACGAAGACAAAAGATGATGATGATGATGATGATGAGGAGGAGGAGGAGGATTTATTTGATTGTTAATTTGATGTGAACGTGTTCTGGACAGCCTGACAAACAATACACGTGCATAGTCAACACGTAAGAAATATTTTGGTGCGGAAGAATTCCAACGGCAACCATTGTGATAAATTGAAGAAATATCTGCCTAATAAGAGTTGAAAATCATTCCCCACATACGCAAGTGCATTAATCAACTGAAGAAAATCATTGTCTCGCATGACTGGAGGTCCGCGGGAGGTTTATTATAATCTGCGTTCGTGTACCCCATCCACTGTCCAAAGACAACGCGCGGTAAAGAGAATTTGACAGAAGATAAGGTCCAGAGAAGAGTGTTTATATGGGAGGGGATGGGTGGGGCACAGGATGGACACTGAAAACCATGATAACACAAGGACCGGAGTGGGAGCGGGGGTTGGGGGGTAAGATGGAGGCCGATAGCAGAAGTGAGGGTGCTGCTTGGTTAAATGAAAAACGAAACTTCCAAGTTACACAAGTGTGTCCTCAGTGTGGAACCAGATTGACAACATCATGGTCAAGACACGCTTCAGATCAAGAATCATTATTAACAGGACACGCACTTTTTTAGGAGCAGACATAGGAAATGACCAAGATCTCGTGATGATGTCCTTGCTCCACTTGAAGAGAGTAAACACAGCAAAGTGCCACAGATTAGTTCGACCTCGACAAACTGCAAGCCCAGGAGATGGCAGAAATATTCCAAACTACAACTGGAGGGAATTTGCACCATTGCTCATTTTGGGAGCTGGTGAAGTAGATGTCAACACCTTCAACTCAGCCCTGACCGATGCATCCACTGAATTCCTTGGCAAGCATCGCCCAAAGAAGAAACCGTGGATCACATCTGAACTTTTGGACTTGTGTGACAAACGAAGAGAGATAAAAAAAAAAAGAACACCTCACAGGGAGCCGATGCCTGCAGAAAAATCAACAGTGACATCCGAAAAGGCATGCGCACAGCTAAGGAGAACTGAATAGAAGATTGTTGCCAGGAAATAGATAACAATCTGAACAAGAACGACAGCAAGAAGGCGTACAAGACTGCTGTGTAGCGGCTGACATGTGTAAAACAGCCCAAGGTCTCCGCGATCCAAAGCAAGTCTGGCATATGCCTTACAGAAGAACAAGAGGTCTTGGATAGATGGGGAGAATACTGCTCTGACCTTTACAACCTCACCAAACGGAGAACCGTCAGTTCTAGCATGTACCCTGAATAAAGATGAAGAAGAAATCTTCCCAAATCTCCGAGAAGAAGTTGAGGCAGCAGTGCAATTGCTGAAGAAGGGGAAGCCAGCGGGTGTGGACAACAAACCCACGGAATTGCTTCAAGCAGGAGGAGAAGCGATGACTGACGCCCTTACCATTATCTGTAACAAGATTTGGCAGAGTGGGGTGTGGCCTCCACCATGGACCCAGTCGCTTGTCATCTCTCTTCACAAGAAGGGTAACCTTCGGGAGTGTGAAAATTACCGCACCATCAGCCTCATCAGCCATTCCAGCAAGGTCCTCTTGAAAATAATACTCAACAGGTTGAAACCCCAGGCTGAACAAATCATAGCTGAAGAACAAGCAGGATTCACAGGAGGACGGTACGTTGAACAGATTTTCAATTTCAGAATAATCTGCGAGAAATACCTACAGAACCAACAACATCTTTATCATGTGTTTGTAGACTTCAAGAAAGCATTTGACAGAGTATGGCATGCAGCTCTGTGGGCAACCATGAGAGCGTACAACATCAGCCCTAAAATTACTGAAGTCATCAAAAGCCTGTATGATCTGACAACAGCGGGAACTGTTTCAGAACAACAATAGGTGTGCGTCAAGGATGCATACTCTCTCCAACACTCTTCATCATCTTCCTAGAGCGCATCATGTCAGATGCCCTTGCAGATCACGAAGCCACAGGCAGTATATGGGGTAGAGCAATCTCCAACCTCCAATTTGTGGATGACATTGATGGATTGGCTGGAGAGGAACACGAACTTGAACAGCTGGTACAAAGGCTTGACGCCACCTACAGAGCCTATGGAATGGAAATAAGTGTAGAGAATACCAAAAACGATGGCCACAACACCAATGGCATCAAAACGGACATCAAAGTCCATGGCCAATCCCTTAACACAGTGCATAGCTTCAAATATTTAGGAGCCGTTATATCAGGCGATGGGTCCCAACAGGAAGTTCTCTCCAGGATCGCACAAACAACTGCTGCCCTGACAAGGTTGAAGCCCATTTGGAAATCAGGACCATCAGTCTACATTCCAAGGTAAGGCTCCTGCGCTCCCTTGTCATCTCCATCTTCCTATATGCTTGCGAAACATAGACTCTCACAGCAGATCTACAAAGCTTGGAGAAGAGGTGCTACAGAAGACTTCTGAGCATTTCCTATACTCAGCACATCACCAATGGCGAAGTCTGACAGACCATCACACAAGCCATTGGACAACACGATTACATGCCCACAATGGTGAAGAAACGCCAAACTCCAATGGTATGGCCACGTCAGCAGAGCACCAGGCCTTGCTAAGACCATCCTGCAAGGCACGGTGCAAGGAGGCAGAAGAAGAGTACACTGGCTAAACTATCATCTGTGGTGCCCAAACGACCTTCGAGTTACGGGATAGGATAAGATAGGATAGGTTGAGGAGGCGAAGAAAAATGAAAGGGAGGAGAAAGAGAAATATAGTTCCTTAGCTCAAACCGCAGACACGTGTTATTATTATGCTATCAGGCCCCCTTGTTTACTTCGCGGCCATCTGTGACTATTGCAGCTCATCGATGTTAATTTGAATGATAAAACAATCATAGTTGCTCCCCTCCAGCACTGAGGGTATAAAGCCTGCAACGTTCTTCACTTTCCTTCAGCTGAGGTTCCGAGCACTAACTGAACACCATGAGACTGTTTGTTGCTTCTCTCACTTTTGGTAAGTTAACACCCGTTTTTATTTCTCTGTCTAAGGAACAGCAGACATTTCTGTTAGTTGTTATGCCAATATGATTGTTGTTCTTCTTCTTCTGTGTGGGCAGCCAACTTCAATTTGTTGAATAAACTGGTGTCACCTTAGAGGCTGCGTCAAAAGTGAAGTCTCACGTGAATGTGCCGGGGTTTCTGTATAAATACTACCCCCACTTCGCGGAAATGTAGTGTTTTCAATTACCACTATTTCTGTCATTCTCTTTTGTTCTTTGGCCTTCTTAATCTGTTCTATCAATCTACTTTCTTCTTCTTA
>CM072515.1:1240621-1250621 GCA_036898135.1 Oncomelania hupensis | reverse complement strand
TTCCCTGTCGTTGATGTCGTCTTCAGTGATTTGGGCAGGGATATTAGTGACTGGTAGCTAAGCACCATGCCTGTCTCACTTATTGGAACAGCGGCAAATTGCACGTGCCATCCGCTACAGTTTGAAACAGTGCCCCAACGAGATAGCTTTCACATGTGTCATCACAAATGTCGCGAAGTCTCCTGGCAATTTTTTGTTTTTCTTTCTCTCAGCCGAAACGCCCAAGTATAATAACACGTGCTATGGCAACGGCTACAAGCTGTACCAGTTCAATGGGAAGAGGAAGGAAGACTTAAGTCTGCCCTGCAAGTACCACGCTGTCCGTCAAACGTGCGGACCCTACTACTTCCGAGTAACTCCCGGCAACATCTACCTTTACCCTACGTATGTATTGCAGTGATAATTGTCATTGGGGCTATTTCTAGTTTACGATAATAGTCGTCCATCGCCCCTCTCACATTCCCTCCCAACACCATTGTGGGCCAAATTGGGGTCGCTTTCTTGGCCAAAGCGCCGTAGCCGCTGATCAGCGACACTATAAAAGAGCGGCGATCTGAAGAGAGTTGCTAGTATCCTCTGAATGGACGACGACGATGATGATGACGATGATAATGATAATGATGATGATGATGATGATGATGATGATGATGATGATGATGATGATGATGATGATGATGATGATGATGGTGATGATGATGATGTTGTTGTTTTAAGATGTACTCTATGTATCAGTGGCCATACATTCCATATAAACCAAAGTTCCTTATAGTAAGAAACTTACTTTCATGTGTATTTTGGTGTAGGAATCGTCTGGACACTATTTGGTTGGGAATCCATAAAGATAATAATGATTCTTGGGAAGGACGCACCACTAACAAAATCGCCGTCAAGGTCAGTGTGTGTTATCTCTTTCTTTTACTTGTGCGTCGCTATGGAAAGACAGATCAGCGCTTTTTGTAACCAATCGCTGAACTTTGTATGTGGTGATATAACGCGTAACAGTGACTAACCACGGTGTGTGAATGTGACATCTCTCTCTACCTGTGCAGTTCTTCAACGGTTACAGCAAGGAACTGTTCAATAAGAAGGAAGGAAACCTGCAAACCAAGGACCTGCTGGTCTTCGGCAAAGATGGGCGTTGCACCTGGGTAGAGGATGTGCACAGGCAGTTCTTCAGACTGGAATTCTGCCCCTGGGATCCCGACAGCAGCGTGTTCAAGCTATCCTCCTTTAAGTTTGTGTGTACAGCTCCAGACTTCCAGCCCGAACCCTATCTCGATCAGTTATGCGGTACGTGTACAATACAATACAATACAATACAATACTTTGTGAGCGATACAAAATGAGGAAGGGCGACAAAGATGAGGAGGAGGTGCAGAAGAATGATGATGATGATGATGATGATGATGATGATGATGATGATGATGATGATGATGATGATGATGATGATGATGATGATGATGATGATAATGATGATGATGATGATGAATGAGGTTGAGTATGATAATGGTTGTTGATGATGACGTAATTATGCTGATGGTGAGGTTGATGATGCATGAGATTGATGATGATGATCATGGTAATGATGTTGATGGAGGCATCAACATGGACATCACAGTTCGAGGTCTATCCATCAACACAGTGCATAGCTTAAAGTATCTAGGAGCCATTGTATCAGACAATGGGTCCGACAGGAAGTCCCCTCCAGGATCGCACAAACAATTGCTGCCCTCACAAGGTTGAAGCCCATCTGGAAAGACAATATCATCAGTCTACATTCCAAGGTACGGCTCCTGCGCTCCTTTGTCATCTCCATCTTCCTATATGCTTGCGAAACATGGACCTCACAGCAGATCTACAACAAAGAATACAAAGCATGGAGATGATGTGCTACAGAAGACTTCTGGGCATTTCCTGTACCAAGCACATCACCAAGTCAGGTCAAGTCAAGTCAAATAATTGTATTGCCAAGATAAAACACAAGAAATATGTCTCAGAATCGAGATAACACGCATGCTCACACACACGTACACACGCACACCCACACACAAACCCACACACACACGCGCACCAACAACGAAATCCGACAGATCATCACACAAGCCATTGGACAACACGATGACATGCTCACAGTGGTGAAGAAACGGAAACTCCGATGGTATGGCCACGTCACCAGAGCATTCAGGCCTTGCAAAAACCATCCTGCAAGGCACGGTGCAAGGAGACAGAAGAAGAGGGAGACAGACAAAGAGGTGGGAGGACAACATTCAGGAATGGACTGGTGTGACTCTGAACGAAGCCATGAGGGTTACTGAGAAAAGAGAAAGATGGAGTACGCTGGTTAATCGATCATCTGTGGTGCCCCAAGGATAGGAGAGGATAGAATAGCTGAGAATGATGAAGAATGAGGTTGATGATGATGATGATGATGATGATGATGATGATGATGATGATGAATGAGGTTGAGGATAATGATGATGGTTGTTGATGATGATGATAAATGATGTTGATGGTGGTGAAGATGATGAATGAATTTGATGATGATGATGATGATGATGATGATGATGATGATGATGATGATGATGATGATGATGATGATGATGATGATGATGATGGCAGGTGGCTGGCGCCGGACTGAGGTTAAAGATCGAAAGACGGAGCTGGGTCTGGAGGATCGTCAACAAGCCATATTCTACGATGTCTTGAGGAGAGAGGACACTGTACAGACGTCAGTTCACGCAGACACGCACTCACAGACACACGCAGACACACGCAGACACATGTACACCCACATATGCACCGACACATCTCTACACAAACAACTCGCATATGCATATAAAACACACACACACAACACACATGGTGTTACAGTGTTTAGGAGGATGGACTAGCAATTTTTAATATCATAATTATTTGTTCTTGTTCTTCTTTTTTCTTTAAGTAAGAAGAAGATGAAGAAGACGACGACGACGACGACGACGACGAAGAAGAAGAAGAAGAAGAAGAAGAAGAAGAAGAAGAAGAAGAAGAAGAAGAAGAAGAAGAAGAAGAAGAAGAAGAAGAAGAAGAAGAAGAAGATGAAGAAGAAGAAGAAGAAACCACAATAGTCCATAAAGCCAAACCAATACAACATAACAGTTGCACATTTTGGAGTTCAACTCTTGCAGGCTGGCAAACACGTGGACAATGTTGTGATGTTCTTTTAAAATATAATACCGTACAAAACTGTACAATACAACACAACACAACACAACACAACACTACACAACACAACACAACACAACACACTGAAACGTTATTGTCCTATTAAAAAAACAACAACAAATGTGCCTGTAGTCTTTTGTTAATGGTTAATAATGTAGATTATAGTCCAACAACACCGGAGCGTATAGCCGACTACTGGCCACAGTACTCTGACACCAGCGAACCAGTTGATGGTCAGGGGAAAATAATAGGGTCAGACGTTGGCCAATCCGGGATTCGAACCAGGGACCTTTCGGTTACTAGTAAGCCGCTCTACCCACTGAGCCACCCGGGCCCACAACGAGTGTTGTGCGCAGGACAAAGAGCTGAGCTGTGTGCATCCGGTTTGTTTTGTCTCGTTGTTGTGCAAATAGCGTTCTTTTGGCTTAATACAAGTAAGTTGCTATCACACCCTGTTTTTTCCATCCAACTAAAACAATCGCAGTTATCATCCGAATTAATAATAGTGATGATGATGATGATGATGATGATGATGATGATGATGATGATGATGATGATGATGATGATGATGATGATGATGATGATGATGATGATGATGATGATGATGATGATGATGTGACAGGGATGCGGCCTGCATTGCGGCTGAAGAAATCTTCAACAACAATTGCACGGAAGAGCAGAGAATAACGGCTTTGAAAATCTGCTCCGAGATTGTGACCAACAGCCGCAACAGGAAGTGTGTCACAAAGTACAGCTGCCAACCAATGGACCCACTTGTGGTCAGTACAGTACAATACAATACAATACAATACAATACAATACAATACAATACAATATATGTTTTGTATGGGTCTCAAAACGAGCGATTGAAGTGGTAGTATTAGCACATACAAACATCGTTAATTTTTAAATGGAGTGCTTCCCAAATCAATATTAAAGGGATTGAGGAAGCAGGAGTACCCGGAGAAAACCCTGACTGGTCTCGTACCTAAATCACATAAGCGCACCCCCTTCCCCACATTCGCCCCCTCTCCCTCTCCGCCTTCCCCCCCCTTATCCCATCCCCCCTCTTCCTCCCGTTGCTGCAGAGTTATAACCGCCAACTTTGGGATTAGGAACCCGGCATTTAAGCAAGAATGCTAAGCAGGCCATCTAGGGGGCTAACCGCGATGTAAGCTGAGCTGTTACATTGCACATAGTATTTGACTTCTAAGCGTGATTGGTTGCAGGACTGCCTTAGGTGGGTGTGCGGCGATTTCAAGAACGAAACAGCTTGCTACAATGTCGCTGCCGCCATCGACATGTGCCCGCCCTTCAATCAAGGCAACTTGACCGCCCTGGTCAACCAGGCCAAGTGCAACCTGGATTTCATCTCCATCGTGGAAAAGAAAATTGTAATTAGTTAAAGATTACGCTCTGGATTAGTATCTTGTATCTTTGCAAACACGGTCACATCAAACGTCAGCTCAATGAAAAATCTGTATCTTTGAAGGCTCGCGAAACTTCAGTTTAATTAAAATTAGTTTGTATCGTTGAAGACCGCGACCATAGTAGCACTTTTATGATTGAAGTCTCAAACACTGACAAGCTCCCTAGTATGCCTCTACTGTATTACTACGAGCATTGGGGTTTAACGTCTACACCCACCATTGGCGATATGGCAGACGGGGATAACCATCCCAGGGAACAAGGGTAGGGACCAAACTACTACCAAACTACACCACACTTCTATTAAAATACTTGATATTGTCTGTTTCCAAAGACTCTTAACCAAAATGTTTTAAACCATTTTGAAGAGTACATCATACTGAGCTACCCTATGCTGATGACTGTGTGACGCGTATCTGATCAGATCAAGGTTTGGCAGGTATACTTCCAACCTCGCAGATTGTCATCGCTAGACTCTATAAACAACGCATTGAGAATTACGTTTTCATTTGTTTTAATTTTTACGAAATACTTTGTTTCTCTTGTCTATCAATAACATGTGTGTTAGTTAATTTGTTAGTCGGTATGTGTGTATGCGCATCTCTCTGTGTCTGTCTGTCTGTCTGTGTCTGTCTGTATCCTTCCCTCTTTCTCTATCTGTCTCTCTCTCTGTCAACTCTGAAATTCGCAAATTGTCATCGCTTGTTGGTGGCTAAAAGAAACAGCTTCGTGATGTGGTCATAGTCAAAACTGAACTGGAAAACGAAATAGAAAACTTGAAATCAAGAGTCTCGGAGCAAAGTAGCAATATTGAGGAGCTTCGGAATGATCTTTCATCTTGTAGCCTTTTTGCTGTTTCTGATCGTATTATGTCACCATCATCTTCACAGCCATCACTGAACACTTCCATTGATTCTGCAGCTGAATCAACTCCCTCTTCATCTACTAACACTGCATCCGCTCATTGCAAACCCACTTACCTGGAAGTAGCAGCTGCACATAATCCCATTCATGATAAAGTGCAAGGCGCATCAAGGGGTATACCGATTTTAGAACGCTTCAGTTCTAGCAATGCAAAACATACGCCAATGATGACAGCATCATCAAAGTCGCTAGTGCCCCAGTTGATACCACTGTTCTATTCATGCCACCACATGTCACTGAGCGAACTAAATCTCCCAGACTGAAGTGAGTCCAGTTGTGCAAGGGTCATGCTCATCGTTTTCTACAAGCAGAATTCCTGTACAGATCTGAAAAAGCCAATCATATTCTGGCAAGAAATCCTCTTTCACTGATAAACTCTCTCAGGAGACTTTAGGCCAACCATCTACTGACTACATCATATTTGGAGACAGTACGCTGAACAAACTGAACCCTCAAAAGATGAATACTGGCGAGTTCTCTGCTGTACAGAAGGTCTCTGCTTCAGGACTCGGTGCACGTTCTCTGACTTGTTGGCTACAGTCTCAACAACCCTGTCCTCACGTCTCACGTGTGGTTACCCACGTTGGTGTCAATGACTGCAATGGGGGCATTATCAGGCTTGCCCAGTGGTTGTCCCTTATCAATGCACTGATCACTGTCTTTCCATCAGCCCAACTGATCCTTTCATCTATGCTATTCTATCCTATCCCGTAACTCGAAGGTCGTAAGGGCACCACAGATGATCATTTAACCAACGTACTCCATCTTTCTCTGTCCTCAGCAACCCTCATGGTTTCGCTCAGTGTCAAGTCAGTCAATTCTCGAATGTTGTCCTCCCACCTCTTTTTCTGTCCCCCTCTTCTTCTGCCTCCTTGCACCGTGCCTTGTAGGATGGTCTTTGCTAGGCCTGATGATCAGGTGACGTAGCCATACCATCGGAGTTTCCGTTTCTTCACCACTGTGAGCATGTCATCGTGTTAACCAATGACTTGTGTGATGGTCTGTCGGATTTCGTCGTTGGTGATGGGCTGGTTATAGGAAATGCCCAGAAGTCTTCTGTAGCACTTCATCTCTATTCTTTGTATTCTTCGCTGTAGATCTGCTGTGAGGGTCAATGTTTCGCAAGCGTATAGGAAAATGGAAATGACAAGGGAGCGCAGCAGCCTTACCTTGGAATGTAGACTGATGGTCTTGTCTTTCCAAATCACAGCACCCCTCCTAATCTGAACTAAACAGGATCCTAAACTGATATCTATCACTTGCTGCACACTTCCAGCCTTAAAGGACTTCTCACATTGCTCGCAAACTTCAATCAGTGGTCATTTTTTCCTGATGCGATATTAGAGTATAGCAGCATCAATTCAATTCAATACAACTTTATTTTATCCACATAGGGCAATTACATTTAGAAGCAGCTCTTTTTTTTTTTTATTTAAAGATTGTAAAAGTTTTAAAAACGGTGAAATGTAAAAAAATGTATTATTACATTTACACACACCATTGGCATGCATCACGACATATAAACAAACATTAAACCAAACAAACAACAACCCCCCCCCCCCCCCCCACACACACACACACACCACACACACATCACACACCACACACACACACAAATCAAACACAACATGAAGAAATAGTTGGAAATAAAAACATGAAGGTAATGAAATAAGGTAAGAATATCAAATCAATCAGTCGATTAACAATCAGTACATCCCTGAACCGGGCCATCGTCAAGAGTTTTTTTTTATTGCATTAGGAGGGCGGGGAAGATGTTAAGCGGAGATGATCGCATCAAGTTTAGCAATCAAATTGCGCAAGGAATAAACTTTGGAAGCGGCGATTACCCTTACAGGCCGGTAATGCAAAACGGCGCCCGGATGGTAGCACTGAGAATTCACTCGCCAGAACATGCTCTGGTCTACAAATAATTCTGTTCGCCTTCTTGACGATTTGCCGATCGCAGAAAGAACCCAGGTCTCTCTGCCTGACACCGATGATCTTTGAACAGACATTGACAATGCTGGACAAGCTATTCCTATCCCTCACAGTCAGATTGTGGAACCAACAAACAAACGAAAAAGTCAGCAAGCTCTCAATGAGAAAGACTTCGGTTTCCGGAGAAGGTACAATCGCTGTTGGCACCGTTTGACAATACACTGTGTGTTCACATCCCATTTAAGCTTGCTGTCAAAAACTGTGCCCAAATACTTATATGTGTCAACAATCTCGACATCCTCATTATGAATAACACTTGGCTGGACCACCTCTTTGACTCTCCTAAAGTCAAAAATCATCTCTTTCGTTTTAATGACATTAATATCCAGAAAGTTCTCATCGCACCAATCCACGAAGTCAGTGAGGGCAAAATCATGATCTCCGCCTGGTCCTTGAAATAAAGACAACAAAGCTGAGTCATCGGTAAATGTTATCAGAAAACTATTTTCAGCAGTGCTTCTACAGCTGTCAGTGTACATTATTAAAAAATAATGGCGACAGAACACAACCCTGTGGAAAACCTGTGGAAGTAACCAGAGTATCTGACAACGAACCATTGACACATACTCTCTGTTGTCTATTAAAGTCCAGAGTACAAGCTGATGACTGAGTTTAAAATCAGAAACAAGTCTATCAACCAGAATATGAGGCTGCATTGTGTTGAACGCAGAGGATAAATCTGCAAAAAGCAGTCTGGCATGCGCCTTAGGCTTCTCCAAATGGGTATACAGAGTGTTCAAGATAAACAACTTGGCATCCTCCACCCCACCCCCTCCCAGCCCTATAGGCAAACTGAAGGGGATCAAGAGCGGTAACAGTCGCAGTAAGAATGAGGGTTTTTATGATTTTCTCCAAAATTTTCACAACAATAGATGTGAGAGCGACAGGCCTAAAATCATTGGGTTGTTTGGGGTTGGGTTTCTTGGGTAGAGGCACGACATTAGAAAATTTCCAAATATGAGGAATCTGACCAGAATTTACAGACTGCTGAAAAAGGGGCTGAAAGACGCCTCCAAGTTGATCAGCACAATAACGCAGTGTTTTACTATAAATCCCATCAGGGCCAGGAGCTTTACTGACATTTATAGACTTAAACAGTCTAGTAACACACTCCTGAGAAATCTTAATATCATGTATTGGGTCTGGGATAAGTGAGTGTCTAAAATCCGAAACATCAGCAGAAAAATCAAGCCTCTCAAAACGATTATAAAAAGCATTCAAAACATTTGGTACAATCCTATCCCTCACGCCCTCAAGTTTGACAATACTTTATATAAACGAGTCCACCTTCTGACTGACAGATGACATAGTCTTAATCTCTTGCCAGGCAGCCCGAAGGTCACCTCCACCATACTTGGCTTCTATTTTATTTTTATATTCCCTCTTAGCTTTTTTAATGCAGTCACGAACTTCCCTATTAATCATCTTCTTTTCGTGGCTAGTCCCTGCCATTGGATGTCTTTGTAAAGTTACCGCCAAGTGGAGTGCTTTCAGTGTTACCATTAGGGTTGTTTCAGCAGATCTTTTATACGGTCCAGTGGTGAGCTCTCTTTCAACCAAGTTGAAGTCCTGATTCGGCTATTTGCAGCCCGCTGGACCCTTTAAACAATAACTAACTTTAAAGCAGATTGTTTGTGACGGTTTGTACATCCTAAAATAACATTTCCGCTAAATCAATCTGTTCAGACTGTCTGTTGCAAGTGTGTTTGAATGTTCAGTTTGTTCAGAGTATGTTTGAATGTTGAGTATGATGAATGTGTGTTTGAATGTTCAGTCTTCTGGCACTTGTGCACTAATGTTGATACTTCAGACGAAGTCCAGCTCAAGAGCTGCTCAAGGCGAGCGCTGGGCGATACAGGATCTAAGGCGCCCACCCGCTGCCTTAGGCGCCTCATCTAACGCCTCATCCAACTGAGCACAATCCTGGGCCACCGGGGATGGGGGAGAAGGGACCTAGTGCGTGCTGGGTGTATTGATGTGGCGAGCACTCGCCCACCTAGGACATGGGAGGGTTCCTAACGTCCGTGCAGTGGAATACGTTGGTGCACAGGTTAGGCTGAGGTTTATACTCTCAACCCAAGGACTGTACACATCTGTCTCCCTGTACAAAAACAGCTCTGTGACTTTGATGGATTGCCTATTTTGACGCCTCTTAATTCGGTTGAAACTGGTTTTTGTGTCTCATTGCTCGTGTTGTTCATTTAATGGCTTGTCCCTTCTGCCATTATTTCTGCAATCTCCTGTCGACGCCACAGCCGCGAAGAAGAGAAACCGAGTCGGTAACACCCCTTGTTATTGTTTCTTAGACGTGGGAAATGAGATATGAGCTGTTGCACTGCATTGTCGTTACTCATTTCCCACAGGCGCGTATACAGAGGGGCTCAAGTCACCAGTCAACGCTGGTACAGGCACGCGTCAAGGCACGGTTGAAAAACACGTACGCGCA
>CM072515.1:1235621-1238121 GCA_036898135.1 Oncomelania hupensis | reverse complement strand
AGGCGACTAACAGGGGTGATGTTAGCACGGCATCACTGGGCGAAAGTCTTCTACACAGAAGTCACCGGCCAGGGCGGAGGAACCTCACGTTACTACAGGTTCAACGACCACGTGCTCAGGGCCAAGGCGAGCCACACTGTATTCGTGGATTTCGGCTGTGGCCAACAGCCTGGAGAGGATTGGGCCCTGCCAGGTCTTTTTTTGCCCAAGACACAACACATGATGAGGCTATCCACTAATTCCATGCCGGATCGGTCGTCGCCCGGCTACACAAGGACCGCGCCTTCCGTTGGCCACCAGGACGGAGGTGAAAAGTATGCTACTGATGGACAAATTAGCAAGATCCGCACGAGAAACAACATCGTCATAGGAACCTGGAATGTCAGGACCCTAACTGCGGAAGGAAAATTAGAAGAACTGGCCCACGAGCTGGACCACTATCGATGGAACGTTCTAGGTATCAGCGAACTGCGCTGGAAAGGCCTAGGTGAAACAACGACTGACAAAGGCCACAAGCTCTATTTCAGCGGTAGAGATGACAGGCACGAACACGGCGTTGGATTCTTGGTCCACAAGAACATTCTAGCCACTGTCATGGGTTGCCGCCCAGTCTCCAGTAGACTCATTACCATCCGTCTGAGAGCAACCCCTTTCAACATTACCATCATCCAGGCCTATGCTCCAACATCAGACTATGAAGACAGCGAAGTGGAGGATTTTTATGAAAATATACAGGCGGCCCTTGACCAAGTGCCGAAGAAGGACATAGTCATAGTGCAAGGCGACTGGAATGCCAAGGTTGGCCAAGATGCGCACCACAACTGGGGAGACACATGCGGACCCCACTGCAACAACGAGACAAATGACAGGGGTCTGAGGCTATTGGAGTTTGCCAGATACAACAATCTGGTACTGGCAAACACGCTTGGTCTCCACAAAAAATCCAGACGATGGACATGGCACAGTCCCGGCGGGGAACATCACAACCAGATCGACTACATCATGGTCAAGAAACGCTTCAGATCAAGCATCAACATTGGCAGGACACGCACTTTTCCAGGAGCAGACATTGGAAGTGACCACGATCTCGTGATGATGTTTTTCCGGCTCCATTTGAAGAGAGTAAATACAGCAAAGTGCACTAGGCTGAAGTTCGACCTGGACAAACTGCAAGACCCGGAGGTGGCAAAAATATTTCAGGCCACAATTGGAGGGAAATTTGCACCACTGCTTATTTTTGGGGCAGGCGAAGTAGATGTCAACACCATGACCAATACCTTCAACTCAGCTGTAACAGATGCCGCCACTGAGATCCTTGGCAAGCACCGACCAAAGAAGAAGCCGTGGATCACACCTGAACTTTTGGATCTGTGTGATAAACGAAGAGAGTTAAAAAAGAAAAAGAACACCTCACAGGGAGCTGATGTCTACCGCAAAATCAACAATGACATCCGAAAAGGCATGCGCACAGCAAAGGAGAACTGGATAGAAGATCAATGCCAGGAAATAGAGAACAATCTGAACAAGAACAACAGCAAGAAGGCCTACCAGACTGTGAAGCGGCTGACAAGTGTTAAACAGCCCAAAGTCTCCACACTATCCAAAGCAAGTCTGGCATTTGCCTTACAGAAGAACAAGAAGTCTTGGACAGATGGACAGAGTACTGCTCTGACCTTTACAACCATACACCAAATGGAGACCCATCAGTTCTAGCATGTCCCGAGAGCAGAGAAGAAGAAGAAATCCTCCCAATTCTCCGGGAAGAAGTTGACGCAGCAGTGCAATCGCTGAAGAAAGGGAAGTCAGCGGGAGTGGACAACATACCAGCGGAACTGCTACAAGCAGGAGGAGAAGCGATGACTGATGCTCTCACCATTATCTGTAACAAGATCTGGCAGAGTGGGGAATGGCCTACACCATGGACCCAGTCGCTTGTCATCACTCTTCCCAAAAAAGGTAACCTTCAGGAGTGTGAAAATTACCGCACCATCAGCCTCATCAGCCATCCCAGCAAGGTCCTCCTGAAAATAATACTCAACAGGTTGAAACCACAAGCTGAACAAATCATAACTGAAGAACAAGCAGGATTCATGGCAGGGCGAAGTACCACTGAACAGATTTTCAACCTCAGAATAATCTGTGAGAAATACCTACAGCACCAACAACATCTATATCATGTGTTCATAGACTTCAAGCAGGCATTTGACCGAGTCTGGCATGCAGCTCTATGGGCAACCATGAAAGTGTACAACATCAGCCCTAAAATTATAGAAGTCATCAAAAGCCTGTATGACAAGGCTACCAGTGCAGTCCTCCATAACAGCGTCATCGGGAACTGGTTCAGAACAACAATCGGTGTGCGTCAAGGATGCCTACTCTCCCCAACACTCTTCAACATCTTCCTAGAGCGCATCATGTCAGATGCTCTTGCAGATCACGAAGGCACAGTCAGCATAGGGGGCAGAGCAATCTCCAATCTTCGTTTTGCGGATGATATTGA
>CM072515.1:1048121-1230621 GCA_036898135.1 Oncomelania hupensis | reverse complement strand
TACTATTGGTGTTGTGTTCCAACTGTTGTGTATTTTACGCCTTCAGTCTTTCAAGTTTTACCTTTCTGTCTAAACTTGTGTAATTGCATAAGAAGGGCCTTTTGATGAATGCGTGTATAAGTGAAATTCCTATCCTGTCCTATCCTGTCCTGTAACTCGGGTGTCGTAGGGGCACCACAGATGATCGTTTAACCAGCATACTCCATCTTTCTCTGTCCTCAGCAGCCCTCATGGCTTCGCTCAGTGTCAAACCATTCCATTCTCGAATGTTGTCCTCCCACCTCTTTTTTCGGTCTCCCTCTTCTTCTACCTCCTTGCACTGTGCCTTGCAGAATGATCTTTGCAAGGCCTGAGGATCTGGTGACGTGGCCATACCATCGGAATTTGCGTTTCTTCACCACTGTGAGCAGGTCATCGTGTTGTCCAATGGCTTGTGTGATGGTCTGTCGGACTTCGTCGTTGGTGATGTGTTGGGTATAGAAAATGCCCAGAAGTCTTCTGTAGCACCTCATCTCCATGCTTTGTATTCTTCGTTGGAGATCTGCTGTGAGGGTCCATGCTTCGCAAGCATATAGGAAGATGGAGATGACAAGGGAGCGCAGCAGTCTTACTTTGGAATGTAGACTGATGGTCCTGTCTTTCCAAATGGGCTTCAACCTTGTCAGGGCAGCAGTTGTTTGTGCGATCCTGGGGAGTACTTCCTGTCGGGAACCATTGTCTGATACAATGGCTCCTAAATATTTGAAGCTATGCACTGTGTTGAGGGATTGGCCGTGGACTTTGATGTCCGTGTTGATGTCATTGGTGTTGTTGGTCATCATTTTGGTCTTCTCTGCACTTATTTCCATTCCATAAGCTCTGGAGGTGGTGTCAAGCCTCTGTACCAGCTGTTCAAGCTCTTGTTCCTCTCCAGCCAATCCATCAATTTCATCCGCAAAACGAAGATTGGAAATTGCTCTACCCTCATGCTGACTGTGCCTTCGTGATCTGCAAGGGCATCTGACATGATGCGCTCTAGGAAGATGTTGAAGAGTGTTGGAGAGAGTAGGCATCCTTGACGCACACCGATTGTTGTTCTAAACCAGTTCCCGATGGTGCTGTTATGGAGGATTGCACTGGTAGCCTTGTCATACATGTCTTTGATGACTTCAATAATTTAAATAAGTGAAATTGGAAAATTAAAAGCTGTTTACAAACTAATCTCAAGTTTGTAGGAATCTTGTGAGAGTAAAGATAATTATTGTATAACACGCACCCACAGCTTTATAACAACCTGCTACAAAAGGCTACAGGTACATTTGTTATTGTTTTGTTTTTTAAATCGGACAATAACGTTTCAATGTGTTGGTGTTGCGTTGTATTGTATGGTATTGTATTTTAAAAGAACATCACTATATTGGCCAAGTCTTTGCCAGCCTCCAAAATGTGCCCTGTATTGATTTTACTTTATGGACTTTAGTTTGATTTCTTCTTCTTCTTCTTCTTCTTCTTCTTCTTCTTCTTTTTTTTCTTCTTCTTCTTCTTCTTCTTCTTCTTCTTCTTCTTCTTCTTCTTCTTCTTCTTCTTCTTCTTCTTCTTCTTCTTCTTCCTCCTCCTCTTCTGCTTTATCTTTTTCTTACTACGAAAAAGAAGAACAAGAAGAACAAAACAATTATATGAAAAATTGCGGGTCCCTCCTAAACACTGCAACACCATAGGTGTGTGTGTGTGTGTGTGTGTGTGTGTGTTTGTGTGTGTGAGAGTGTGTGCGTGTGTGGGTTTATGTATGTGTGTGTGTGTTGTATGCATATGCGAGTTGTTTGTGTAGAGATGTGTCGGTGCATATGTGGGTGTGCATGTGTCTGCGTGAGTCTGTGAGCGCCTGTGTGCGTGAACTGACGTTTGCTCAGTGTCGTTTCTCATCAAGGTTTCGTAGATTATCACTTGATGACCATCCGCCAGACCCAGCTCCTTCATTCGATCTTCAACCTCAGTCGTACGCCAGCCACCTGCCATCGTCATCATCATCATCATCATCATCATCATCATCATCATCATCATCATCATCATCATCATCATCATCATCATTACCATCACCAACAATCATCATTATCATCATCATCCACCCATTGCACATAGCTACGATCGAAAGAAAGTATACTTCAGGCACACGCTGCGCAGCAGGCCAAAGTATGTCCCTTGTCCCTTGAAGGGATACTTTGGCGAGGTTAGCAGCCTGCTCAGTTACAGTGTCGTTGAAAGACTAGAAACGGAAAAGTGTTTCGTCTCCTCTAGGCGACGAATTAGGTCACGCTGTATTTGTTTCTAGGTCAACTGTCTTTTACGAACCGTTTGAGAATCTTTTTCGACCCGTTTATTGACGCCGGATAGTGTCCTCACTTGGTTTTATACAATTTAAGAATCCAAGACGGCAAATGGGTTTTTGGGACAAAAAAAGAGCATTTTTGTAGAGAAAAGGGTTAGGGCAAGGGCTAGGGATAGGTCTACAACTAACCCTTACCCGAACCCTTGTAGCAATATTCCGCTCTTTCCGTCACTTTTAAACAGTACAGCGGTTCGCATCCGCGGCTAGCAGCGAGCCCAAAGTATACTTTGAAGGGATGGAGGGAATACTTTCACCTGCTGCTAGCGGGAGTTTTGGCGATACTTTCTACCGATCGCAGCAATGTGTATTACCTCCATCATCATTATCATCATCATCACCATCATCATCATCATCAACCTCATTCATCATCTTCATCACTTTCAACATAATTTTATCATCATCATCAACAACAATCATCCTCATCATTATCATCAACTTCATTCATCATCATCAACCTCATTCATCATCATTCTCACCATCAACTTCATTACCATTATCATCATCATCATGAACTTCATTCATCATCATCATTACCATCGTCATCAACAACCATTATCATCATCAACCTCATTCATCATCATTATCATTATCATCAATTATCATAATCATTCTTCTTCACCTCCTCCTCATTTTCATCGTCCTTCCTCGTTTGGTATCGCATCACATTGTACTGTACTGTATTGTACTGTACTGTACTGTATTTTATTGTACTGTACTGTATTGTATTGTACTGTACTGTATGGTACTGTATTGTTTGGTATTGTATTGTATTGTACTGTATTGTACTGTATTGTACGGTATTGTATTGCATTATACTGTATTGTATTGTATAGCATTTTATTTTATTGTATTGTATTGTACACGTACCGCATATTTGACCGAGAAAGGGGTCGGGCAGGAAATGTTGATCGAAGCACGCCCACCAAAAGTAGGAATCTGTGAGCACGCGGCTGTAGAGATCCGAGGGCATGAATTTCAGTCTGAAGAGCGTCCTGTCCACATCCTCTACCCAGGTGTTATATTCATCTTTGCCGTACACCAACAGGTCCTTGGTTTCCAGGTTTCCTTCCTTCTTATTGAAAAGTTCCTTGCTGTAACCGTTGAAGAACTGCACAGGTAGAGAGAGATGTCACATTCACACACCGTGGTTAGCCACTGTTACGCGTTACGTCACCACATACAAAGTTCAGCGATTGGCACAACCAAAAAAAATCGCGCTGATCTGTCTTTCCATAGCGACGCACAAGTAAAACAAAGAGATAACACACACTAACCTCGACGGCCATTTTGTTTGTGGTGAATCCTTCCCAATAATCACCATTATCTTTATAGATTCCCAACGAAACAGTGTCCAGACGATATCTACACGAAAATACACATGAAAGTAAGTTTTGGTATATATGGAATGTATGGCTACTGATACATAGAGTACATCTTAAAACATCATCATCATCATCATCATCATCATCATCATCATCATCATCATCATCATCATCATCATCATCATCATGAAGCTAAAATTGATAACGGTAGAATAAAACAAGATGGCAAGACATTCAAAATAGATATTGACACGCATTGACAGCCACGCACATTTTGCAAGTCTTCAAAAGTTAGCATAGTGAAAAGTGTGAATGGTCGACGGGCAGACGTGGCTTGACTTCAGCCTAAAGAACAATATTAAAACATAAAAGTATGGGTCTCTGTGACCATTCTGCAAACACAAATCCATTCACGACGACAGCATAAACTGTGCACCCAATCATTCCATCGCGCGGACTTTAAAGATCCTGACGCTTATGTCCTACAAAGGGTGAGTCCATGATAACAGGAAAAAAGGAAATAATACTAATAATACTAATAATAATAATAATAATAATAATAATAATAATAATAATAATAATAATAATAATAATAATAATAAGGGATGCTATATACGTGCTTTTCCCTTAATCTCTAATCCGACTCAAAAGCGCGACGATCTGTACCAACATACACTCTCACCTACACAACAAACACGCCTCTATCACTGAAACATGTGGTGTAAAGTCAGGGAGATCGCTATTAGAATACGGAAAGAAAATCGAATTTTTTTCAAATTTTAGACTGTTACACGGTTGTTGTTTCTCAATAGATGATTCAGCCTCTATGCTTGAATCTTGATAAGTGTAACTGGAATTCGTTTATCCACGCAGCCTGTTCACTCAGCAACAAGGCAGGAGGAAAATCACTTCAAAGATAGTCCTCAAAAATCATCATAATGTAAATCTCTTAATCACTCACACAAGCAGACAGTGTGTTGCAATCGCGAAAAAGTTCGAACATTCCAGCATGACGCAATAACACTCAATCAAACTAAAACTCCTCACCGGGACTATGCACTGTCTTACGTCAGTATACTAGGAGAAGCACTTAGCTACCACCAGATCTATCTCAAATCTTCGGTCGATAGTAAACAAATAATTCTCGAAAATTCTCAGCAATATCGACCGCCAAAATCTTACAACATTAATACAAAGCTTGTTCTAGCAACAACGCAAAATCAAATCAAAGGTAAATACATTCTATTATTGCATGTTTTGCAAAACAAAATGATGGTGCCTCCAATGCCATTATTGAAGGTAGAGATGAACCCAGAGTACCCGCAAAAGTTCTCTCCTTGCGGTAATCGAACCCGCCACCTTCCGCAGAGAATACCGGAGACTTACCCATTGCGCCACGAGACCACCCCGACTAAATAAATACAAATCCAGCACTAGGTGACTTTTTGTCATGACATCATCATCATCATCATCAGCAGCAGCAGCAGCAGCATCGTCGTCGCCTTCTATTCAGAGGATAATAGCAACTTCTTCAGATCGCCGCTCTTTTAGTGTCTCGCTGTTCAGCGGCTACGGCGCTTTGGCCGAGAAAGCGACCCCAATTTGGCCCACAATGGTGTTGAGAGGGAGTGTGAGAGGGGCGATGGACGACTATTATCGTAAACTACAAATAGCCCCAATGACAATTATCACTGCCATAAATACTTGGGGTGACGGTAGATGTTGCCGGGGGTCACTCGGAAGTAATAGGGTCCGCACTTTTGACGGACAGCGTGGTACTTGCAGGGCAGACCGAAGTGTTCCCTCCCCCTCCTGTTGAACTGTAACAGCTTGTTGCCCCTGGCACCGCACGTGTTGGAGTACGTTATGGCTGAGAGAAAACAAAAAAAGAATTACCAGGAGACGCAGCGACATTTGTGATGACACAAAACCCTAACCCTGTGTCAAATCTTTGCGGATGATACCAAAATATATAATGATGCAGGTAAGAGCGATGATCTGCAAAAAGACCTTACAAAGCTACAAGCTTGGACAGAAACATGGCAATTACATTTTAATGTTGGTAAATGCAAGGTGCTACATGCAGGTAAAAATAACCCCGAACATGAGTATGTGATGCAAAGAAAGGAAGAACGTTCACGTGTAGAAAAGTGTGAAGAGGAAAAGGATTTAGGGGTTGTCTTTGACAAATACTTATCTTTTGATACACACATCCAGACCTGTGTTAAGAAGGCAAACCGAATGGTCGGTTTAATCAAAAGAACTTTTACCTATATCGACAAACAGGTATTTGTAAAATTATATAAGGCAATTGTTCGACCCCATCTTGAGTATAAGAACATAATATGGTTTCCAAAACTAAAGAGACAATCAGTAGCCATTGAGAAAGTCCAAAGACGGGCAACCAAACTGGTTAAAGAGTGTCGTAACATGAGTTATCACGATAGACTTAAGAATCTAGATTTACACTCTTTGTATGGACGAAGAGTGAGAGGAGACTTGATTCAAACTTTTAAAATGTACCATAAAATTGACGACTTGTACTGGTCTGACTTTTTCTCAACACCTAGTTGCAATTCAACGCGAAACGCGGAGGGGAAGATATTTGTAAACCACTGCAGAACTAACACTAAAAAGCTTTCTTTTTCCAATCGTGTTGCTACTAACTGGAACGAACTACCCATTTCTCTTAAGAATGCACCTTCAATTAACTCTTTCAAAAACCAGTTGGATGAGCTGCCTAAGTAAAAAAAATATTATTGTTCTCTTATTTTGATGAACGGTAAAGCGTTTAGGAAAATTGCATGCACTATCAGACCCATGTAAATCATATGAAAGACGGGACATTCAGAAAGGCCCGAGGGCCTGTTTTGTCCTCAACATACTACTACTACTACTACTACTACTACTACTACTACTACTACTACTACTACTACTACTACTACTACTACTACTACTACTACTACTTGTGACATCGTTTCAAACTGTAGCGGATGGCACTTGCAATATGCCGCTGTTCCAATAAGTGAGATAGGCATGGTGCTTAGCTACCAGTCACCAATATCCCTGCCCAAATCACTGAAGAAGACGACATCAACGACAAGGAACTGGATCGTCACTTTGAACCCCAAAAACCGTTCAGCAGAAAGCAGCAGTATAGATAAAAAGCCGTGTCTGATCAGGTAAGCATTGTTCACTACCTGTGCTTGCTATTTTGGCAAGTTTACAGATCCCACAAGCCCATAGCCTCGATGGCCCTAGAGACCAGGTTAGTTAGTTAGTTATTCATTGCTTACAGGGTCCAGCGGACTAAAAAGAGCCGAATCAGGACCATAAAATCAAGACCACAACTTGGCTGAAAGGAGATTCACCCCTGATCCGCATAAAAGATGTGCTGAAACAACCCCAGTGGTAACACTGAAAGCACTCCACCAGCTGGTCCCTTTAAAATAAAGGCATCCAACGCAGGGGACGCTGAGGCTAAACTCAAATTTATCGAAGACCCGTAACACACACAAAAAAATAGAATACAAACATCATTATAAAATATCAACAAAACATACATATAAAATGCCTACATTGCTAAATAATAATATCATAGGAAAGTGTCCAATATTCCCATGCTGAAACAACAGACCTAACAAACACATGAGAAGTTTTGTTCCTGAAGAGTATTCAAGAAAACAAGTAGATGACTGGTCTAGCGAAGAAGAAGATAGTATAGTAGATTGATAGAACAGAGCAGGAATGAAAAAGAACAAATGAGAAAGACAGCGACAGTGGGAATTTCAGCTATGCAGTGTTCTTTTCCCTCTCTCAAGTCACAACAGCTGTTGATCTATGAAAGCCCACCCGCTAAGCCGGGTGACGTCACGAGATGCTTCAGCTAAGTGTCGCCCGGTCTCGGCAGGGACAGCTCAGTGGTCAGAGCGCACGACTTTGTGTAAGTGCGTCTTGGGCGATGTGGGTTCGAATCATGACTTCAACAAACTATTGCGTGATTCGTGGCCAGTGCCTTGAGAAGCTCTCTGAGCTTGTAAATGAGCTATATAAGAGCCTATTTTTTGTTGTTGTTGCTATTTTAATAATAATAATAATAATAATAATAATAATAATAATAATAATAATAATAATACAGGATGCTATGTACCCAAGGCTTAAAGCGCGGCGATCTATACCAACATACACGCTCACCTCTCTCATTTACCCTCACACACACCAAATACACATACATCACTCAAACAAGTGGTGTAAAGGCAGGGAGATCGCTGTTAGAATACGGAAG
Organism: Oncomelania hupensis; assembly: GCA_036898135.1. Lineage (NCBI taxonomy): Eukaryota > Metazoa > Mollusca > Gastropoda > Littorinimorpha > Pomatiopsidae > Oncomelania > Oncomelania hupensis. The sequence continues at coordinate 1,222,649 of CM072515.1, read as the reverse complement.
AAAATAGAATTTTTATTTTTGAAATTTTTATATTGACTGCATCTTGTACCATTATTGAAGATGGGAAGCGAATGCAATATCGATGCGATTACGTAATGCTTCAACCAAATCTGCCATCCGCAGCGGGTAGGGAGGCATCCCATCCTATCCTATCATATCCTATCCTATCCTATCCCGTAACTCGAAGGTCGTAGGGGCATCACAGATGATCGTTTAACTAGTGTACTCCATTTTCCTCTGTCCTCAGCAGCCTTCTTGGCTTCGCTCAGTGGCAAGCAAGTCCACTTTCGAATGTAGTCCCCCCACCTATTTTTCTGTCTCCCTCTTCTTCTGCCTCCTTGCACCGTGCCTTGCAGGAGGGTCTTTGCAAGATTTGATGCTGTGGTGATGTGGCCATACCATCGGGGTTTCCTTTTCTTCACCACTGTGAGCAGGTCATCGTGTTGTCAAATGGGTTGTGTGATGGTCTGTCCGATTTCGTTGTTGGTGATGTGCTGGGTATATGGAATGCCCAGAAGTCTTTTGCAGCACCTCATCTCCATGCTTTGGATTCTTCGTTGTAGATCTGCTGTGATGGTCCATGTTTCGCAAGCCTATAGGAAGATGGAGATGGCAAGGGAGCGCAGCAGCGTTACCTTGCAGTGTAGACTGATGGTCTTGTCTTTCCAAATGGGCTTCAACCTTGTAAGGGCAGCAGTTGTTTGTGCGATCCAGGAGAGGACTTCTTGTCGGGACCCATTGTCTGATACAATGGCTCCTAAATACTTGAAGCTATGCACTGTGTTGTGCGATTGGCCTTGGAAATTGATGTCCGTGTTGATGCCATTGGTGGTATTGGTCATCATTTTGGTCCTTCCTGCACTAATTTCCATTCCATGGGCTCTGGAGGTGATGTCAAGCCTCTGTACCAGCTGTTCATGTTCTTGTTCCTCTTCAGCCAATCCATCAATGTCATCCGCAAAACGGAGGTTGGAGATTGCTCTATCCCTATACTGACTGTGACTTTGTGATCAGCAAGGGCATCTGACATGATGCGCTCTAGGAAGCTGTTAAAGAGTGTTGGAGAGAGTAGGCATCCTTGACGTACACCGACTGTTGTTCTGATTTAGCTTCCGATGGCGCTGTTGTGGAGGACTGAACTAATAGCCTTGTCGTACAGGCTTTTGATGACTTCAATAATTTTAATGCTGATGGTGTACACTCTCATGGTTGCCCACAGAGTTGCATGCCATACTCGGTCAAACGCTTTCTTGAAGTCTACAAACACATGATATAGTCTAGTTGTTGTTGGTGCTGTAGGTATTTTTCGCAGATTATTCTGAGGTTGAAAATCTGTTCAGTGGTACTTCGTGCTGCCCTGAATCCTGCTTGTTTTTCAGCTGTGATTTGTTCAGCTTGGGGTTTCAACCTGTTGAGTATTATTTTCAGGAAAACCTTGCTGAAATGGCTGATGACGCTGATAGTGCGGTAAATTTCCCATTCCTGAAGGTTACCCTTTTTTGGGAAGGGTGATGAAAGGCGACTGGGTCCATGGTGTAAGCCACTCCTTACTCGGCCAGATCTTGTTACAAATAATGGTGAGGGCGTCAATCATAGATCCTCCTCTTGCTTGGAGCAATTCCGCGGGTATGTGGTCCACCCCCGCTGACTTCCCATTTTTCAATGATTACACAACTTCTTCTCCATAGTTTTGTCAGCGGGTCTAGCTTATTAACTTTCTTGATGTCTTTTCCAACTTCTTTCTTTTCTTTCTTTAGGTAGATTAACGTCCCCGGACACATCAGCGTATAGGGGACTAATTCCAACTTACTTTTTTTTGTCTCGTTTTATTCCTTGCTCTTGAATGGCTGTTGTACGATGCTGGCCATTTTGAGAGAATTTAGTATACACGTTATCCTGAGACGTGAGAGAGAAAGAGAGAGAGAGAGAGAGAGAGAGAGAGAGAGGGAGAGAGAGAGAGAAAGAGAGAGAGAGAGAGAGAGAGAGGTGGGTGGATGGGGGGCGTCTCGGGTAGTCTGGAACTTCTTTTGTCTACTTACCCCTGTAGCCGAAAACAGCACCGCAGCCATTCGTAACCACAATGCTGCGGTCGTCGGGCCCGATGCGAAAGGTCTCGCCTTCAACACATTTGGGTGGGTCAGACAGTTCCTTCAACATCTTGATCTGCACACACCGCCTCTTTGGTCATTCTCATAATAAACACATAACACACAGACCAGCAAAACTGCCATGCTTCCACAGCACAGCGTGGAGCTGCAGGGCAAAATATGTGCCTGTCTGCATCATCATCATCATCATCATCATCATCATCATCATCATCATCATCATCATCATCATCATCATCATCATCATCATCATCTTTCTTCTTCTTCTTCTTCTTCTTCTTCTTCTTCTTCTTCTTCTTCTTCTTCTTCTTCTTCTTCTTCTTCTTCTTCTTCTTCTCCTTCTTCTTCTTCTTCTTCTTCTTTTTCTTTTTCTGCTCGTCACCAGCTTGTTAATCAGATCAAAACATGTTTAGAAAAGAATTAATAATATTTACAGAAAAGTTTGGAACTACCCAAAATCTAAACAGACATACCCGTTTAATATTCATACCAAATCATTTTCCTATTTGATTTAGAAAATGTTTTTACAAACGTTCAGCCATATTGTATTGTATTGTGTTGTACTGCGATGTATTGTGTTGTGTTGTATTGCATTGTGTTGTACTGTTTTGTTTTGTATTGTATTGTGCTGTTGTACTGTGTTGCATTGTTAGTTCTTCAAAATATTAGTGGTCTTTACCTTATTCAAGAATTCAATTCCATTTAAGCCTAATTTATTGCCAAGTGAATAATACACAAGGAATGCCTTTGGTCAATGCTGCAGCACCACACACACAAAAGCACATATAAAACATAGTGAACACGTGAACAAGCATGACAACAAATCACAATAATAATGATATGAAGATAAAGTCATAAAACAGATGAACTGTACACAAGGGCGAATATATGTATTTGCTAGTCAACACAAACACACGCGCGCGCACACACACACACACACCTACACACACGCACACATACACACATTGCTGAATCCTAGCCATCCAGTTTTCACTCTCCCTCCATTCGACCTCGTGTTACTTTAAAATTAGCACGCCTGTGCGCAGCCAGTAGGCCTACTTGTACGAAACGAGCCCTGAAGAATAGTTACTGGCTCTCCCAACAAATAATGGCGTCAGGATGTGGATAGGCAATGGGCCGAGACCTGGATATATAGGATAAATTTGATAAACTGTGGTTCTGGAGGAGAAGGACTACACTGTTGAGTGCACTGACGCTGGATACACTGATATTGGGTACAGAGAAGAAAGAAGAGGCAGCTTAGCATAGGAGGTAAGGGAATAGTATGTTCGGTATGCGGAATTGTATGTTTAGCCTAGGGTAAAGGGAGGAGCTGTCAAGGGAGGAGCTGTCAGCAGGAAACACGAGTCCCATTTGGCACAAACCGCAGCATCCGTCACCCCCCCTCCCTCTAACCCCCCCCCACCACCACCCCAGCAACACACGCGTAGCAGGCACACCAAAAAAACAACAAAAGTCATAATCACAGCTTTAACTACAGAGTCACAGTAGCAGATAGATCTATTGCCAAAAACCACAGTACACAAATATCACAAATACATATGCATCAGTTTTATCACAAACACTGCACCATACGCATCAATAGGAGTAACAAAGTGTCTTTATAAAATATGCATACGAGATACCACAGATAAAACAACAAGAGACAACAATAAAACCTAATTCAACAGAAACAACTAAAAATAGTCTAACAACACGATGAAGTACAGCATGAGTGATGGCTCTAATGTTAGCTGCCTGGGGTCGAATTCATGGCCCGTTAAATTATAGGCGATGGTTAACGTTACCAACATTGGTTTTGTAACCAACAATGGTATCGTTAACCATCGTTTAGCAGATCGCTATTCATGAGCGAATGTCCACCCATTGGTACGTAACCAAGGCTATTTTTGGGCTGTGCGGGAATATCCGTAAGGGGGCATTATTCAAGCAGCTGTTTTCCTTAATCTTTCGTCAACAAAATATAAAAATGGCTGTGGCAATGGCAAAGAGAAAAGCAAACTTTTCGTAAACTGAAACTAATGTTCTCCTTGAGAACGTTATAGAATTTAAACATATACTGATGGCAAGTTTATCAACTGATGTCACGAACCGCCTGAAAAACGACTGCTGGAAAAAAATCGCCGAAAGAGTGACTGCAGTTGGTAGTGCGAACCGAACAGCCGAAGACGTGAGAGAGAAGTTTTATAACATTAAAAAATACTATCGGAATCGTGCAGCCGCACGATTAAAGTCTGGCAATGGTGGCGTGATTAGCAAGCCTACCGACAGCATGCTGGATATCATAGTGAGCAAGGAGAGCGAGCTTTTTGTTGGGGTGAAAGGTGAGAAATCACTTTTCATCACTTTGTAGTTTGTAATGTTACATTTTGGTTTTAGACTGAGGTGTCAATTTCTGCCGTTTCTGGGTAGTTTGGAACTTGAAATGTCTTTATTTCGTAGGGTTGCATTACCCTACGAGTATAAACTATACAGATACACAATAAGCCTACACATCACCAGTCAAAATCCAACAACAATATTTTAATAATAATAATAATAATAATAATAATAATAATAATAATAATAATAATAATAATAATAATAATAATAATAATAAACCGTTTTATTAATATGACAGATTAATTATTAAAGGTGCCAGAGGCATAAAAACGAAGAGTGAGACACACATGTAAAAGTGGTGACAAAACGTCTTGCCGATCACACAGTTTCAGTCTGTCTACCGCGTTCGTTAACGTGATGATGTCATGCCGACGAAAACGAAATTTTGATACCAGTTCCACATCATCAAATTTGTCAAGTGGATTACTTCTGTCGCGAAATACTCTCTCTCTCTCCTCGGAGCTCGTCTCTGTCGAAGTTGCCACCAAACGATGGCCGCCATTTTTAACCAGTGTTCCATTGGTTATCGGGTGGTCCCCCCTCCGTTAAAGTAACCATGGTTAGCAACCGTCGTTAACTCTGCTAAGGCCTCATGAATTTAAAATTTCCAGCTTAACCAACGTCGTTTATTTTACCAACATTGGTTAAGCCTTAACCAACGGTCATGAATACCACCCTAGAGCACCATTGTAAACAGGGTGGAGTATTTCATAAAGGGTTTCCATGGGGGACACTAGTATACAGATCTTGTGTTCCATGCTTAGCTGCAGATTACTCCACAGTGAACAGTGAACAGGGGGGATGAGGATAGGGAGGTAGGTGCAAGGGTAGAACGCAGAAGCCACACACACACACACACACACACACGTATTGTGTAAATTGTGGGGTGTTTAAATATCAATGTATGTGCATACACACACACTCACACACAAGCACCCCCCACCAACACAATGGGGCGATTAGCCCATCTTAAGATTAAGCAGTTTAACTGTTTGTGGGGAAAAAACTATTGAGAGATCTTGATGCGGTGCATCGAGGCATTCTCAATTTACGCCCCGAGGGGAGCAGCTGGAAGAGCTGGCTGGCTGGTTGGAGTTTGTCTATTATTTATATTCTGAGCTCTGCGGTTGGCTCGGAGCAGATACATTGATTCAATTGAAGGGAGAACGGTCTCAACGACTTTTGATGCCTGTCATACAACACGTCAAGTCTGTCCCTGTTCTGACTGCTTGCACTACAGTGCCATACCATGACTGAGAAAGTGAGAACGCTCTCTACTATGGACCGGTAGAATAGTGACAGGACCGACATTAGTGATGCTAGATAATAACTACCAAAAATCTAAATAAATATATGAACTACTACTACTACTACTACTACTACTACTACTACTACTACTACTACTACTACTACTACTAAAAACATACCTTTTAATGTATTATTATAATAATATAATATTTTATTATTATAGAGAAAACACATGGTATTGTATTGGATTGGTTGGTATTGTTGAATGCCATGATATTGCAAAACATAGTTTAGTTTTGTAGAATGACACTGTGTTGCATTGTGGAGTGACTTTGTATTGTATTGTAGTGTTATGTATTGTAGAACGACATATTGTATTGTTTGGGATTATCACATTGTATTGTATTATAAAATGTTTTATTGTATTGTATTGTATTGTTTCAGATCTTTCTCACCGATTCAACCAGTTTTGTTCCATTTTCGACTACGCATTTCTGATAACTGTTGTCGCCACTGGATTCGCACGAGATCTTTGTCAGTGCCTTCACGCCAATAAACAGCACCACTGCAAAACCAAATTACAACGATTTTGCAAAAGCATTTGACATTCAAAACACATGTTTATAAAGGTACCCCATTGATGTTGCTAGAAATTTTCAGCATAGGCCATTTGGCCGATTCAGTCACAAACCTTTAGGACATTTTGAAAATCTTTCGGCCATCATTTTGACTTCTTTCCAACACCAAAAGAGAGGCCATTGATAAGCTTGGGTTTCTTTTTCGGCGGCATTTCGAAAACGAAAAGTTTTATTGCCGGAAGCAAGCCTTTCGCAACAAGGGACGTTACTCTAACTCTCTCTGCTGATGCATTTGTCGTCTGCTTGGTGCTTCCGATACGTGATGTTCAACAATAACTCATAACACCTTTATTTATCCGATAGGAAACTAATATGGCCAGAAGCAATAACAACGAAACAGACATGAGACAAGCAAATAAAAAAAGGACAAAGGGTGGCCGATTGAGGCGTAAAACCTTAGGACAGTGGGCCGATCAGAACATGACTCTTTAGGACATTTTGGATTTTTATCGGTGAATGGCCGATTTGCCGACGATAACGACATCACTGGTACTCGTGCTGGCTACAAGAATTTCTGACCATTCGATACATAGGCCTTAATCTGTCTCTGTTATGTTTAAACTATCTGTGTGCAATTACTTGAGATATGCTGTTCATATTCCTTAAAGCACGTAACCATTAGACTTAGCATTACATTCTCTATAGGAATATATAAACTTTAGTTTTGATTTATGTAGCAGCTTTGAAGGGGGTAGCGCGATGTTTAGAATAGAGCGATGCATATCACGTTGATAAAGACACTGCGCTGTTATAGGCTAAGCCTCAACGGATATCGTCCCTCGGTTTGCGTTTATACTGATATATAATTTGTATATTATTCATTAGTCTTTCGCGCATTTTACTTAAAATAAAGATTAGCAAGGGAGGTAAAATCCGGTACCTCAAGCAGTACGCGTAACATCGTTTTTCGTAGAGCCAGACCAAATGGTCTGGTAAATATGTATGATGAGGGCTTTTTAGCCCAATTTTATTGTCCTTAACGCTCATGCAATAGGACGTTAAGCTTCGTTTTTCGTTCGTTCGTTTGGGGGGAATGACAGAATCGGTACTAGTTCGAAATTAAACGGCATTCGGAAGGATGAACACCCTAAATTTTAGCATTTTATTATTCAATGAATGCAAAAGAATGGAATTGAATATACATTGTTTATTTTTTTCTCATCTCTTTTTAAATTGTTTGATGGAAGTGGGCTTTCTACCCAGAGCGCCTGGAAGAGAGAATGTGTATGGCACCCCGCCTCGACCGCATGTATGGAAGTGGATCCCCCTATAACCCCATTTATTTGTTCATCCCCTGTTACGTGTCCCACCTTGGGGGACTTTTAGTCAAGACTTTTTCCCCAATAAGAATATTTTTTGCTATTTTTTAGTTATAAAACTTTTAATCAATATATTAATTGTAAATTTACCATTTTTAAGAAAAGTCTTAAGTTGTGGCACCCCTCCTCCCCCCCCCCCCTACTAGAAATTAGTTTTAAATATATGGGCTTTACATCCATATAGTCAAAATTTGTACATATGGTGTCTTATATTTTACAAGTAACAAGCTGATTTGTACGTATAATTTTAAACAATACATAAGATCTAACACCTTAGTTTTAACTCTCAGCATATTCATCGTCTCCTGCTAGCGTGCAAATGTAATGTATGACCTCCCGCTTCCTTATCACCACGGCTTTTAAACGTGTAACTTCTTATCATTTTAGCCATTGTATTTACGTCCCTTATACGCTCAGGTGTCTGGGGACATTATTCTATTCAACCAACCAAAGTTTGGGGGGGAGGGGGGGCATAGAACAGAGAGAAAGGAAAGAAAGGAGAGAAGAGAAAGGGAGGAGAGAGGAGAGATTCCAATGATGATACGATCGTCGACCGCTGTTGACCTGTTATCTCCACGAGCACTGCCTTAGCTCTCTGAATATGATGCTCTTCCAATAAAGACAACACTTTACACGGTCATCAACGGACTGGCGTTCAAGAGAGAGAGAGAATGTGTGAATGAGACTTCTTCATCCTACTTCCATCACTTCACTTCGCTTCTCTCCAACCACAACCTGCCCACCATTACAAATAGGTAAATAATTCTTTTTTTTTTTATTTAGCAACAATGCCTTATTTAACTATAACATGATTTATTTACCTAAGCAATATATTGTTTAGGTAGCTAATAAGTTTTTTACGAAGAAAACATATTATTTAGAGAAATCTTACATTGTTTGTAAGCAAACGATTACTTAGAAAATATACTTTTAAGCAAAGACTATTTAGCTAAAAGTGATGAAAATAACTATTGTACACAGGGGATTCCATAGATACAGGATCTACCCCAAGCCGCCCGAGACGTCCACTTTGGGCGCATGTTCTGTCGCCCAGACAACTGAGCATAATTCTGGTCGACCGGGATGGGGGAGAAGAGCTTGCTAGGTGTATCTGTGTAGCCGTCTAGGACATGAGTGTCAGGATCTTTTAAAGTTCGTGTGATGGAATGCCTGCGGCCTCTGACTAGATCTCTTTTTATACTCTTATCCGAAGGAGCAGGGGCACAGTGCCTCAAGATGTTGTTAAATGATAAAATCTAAGAAATATTTTAGGGATTAGTAGTAGGCCCTGTGCCTTTTAGAATAGCGCACGTTGGTAGACAATAGCAGCAAAGACAAAACACTGTTTTAAGAAAACGACCTAGATCAATGGCGTCTCCTACTTCACTTGTTTAGTTAGTCTAGTCATTGTTTATAGGGTCCAGCAACTGCAAACAGTCGAATCAGGACCACAACTTGATCGAAAGAGGACTCACACCTGATCCGTATGAAAGATCTGCTGAAAGAACACTAATAGTAACACTGAAGGCACTCCACCAGGCGGTCACTTGACAAAAAGTCATCCCATGCAGGGGACGCTGAGGCTGTACTCTTAATTTATCGAATTATCGTTTACAAAAAAATGAAAAAAATATAAGCATCATTATTAAATATTAACAAAACACGAAGCTCTATTATCCATTTGGCAGAAAACGTCCAATACCTCCTACAGTAGCTGACCCAACAAACCTCATACACAGTTTTGACAACTATCAGAAATGTCTGCTGTTCATGAGACAGAGAAATAAAAACGGGTGTTAACTTACCAAAAGCGAGAGAAGCAACGAACAGTCTCATGGCGTCCCGTTAGTGCTCGGAACCTCAGCTGAAGGACAGTGCAGAAAAGTGGCAGGCTTTATCTTCTCAGGGCTGGAGGGCAGCAACTAAGATTACTTTATCATTCAAATTAACATCGATGAGCTCCAATAGGCACAGATGGCCGCGAAGTAAACAAGGGGATCTGGTGGCATAATAATGTTTAAACAACGGATAGAAGAAAAGAAAGAAAGAAAAAACAAAACAAACATGTGTCTGCTGTTTGAGCTAAAGGACTATTGTTTCTCTTTCTCCTCCCTTTTCTTTCTCCTCCCCTTCTATCCCCACGCAACCCGCTCACAGCCCTCGCCCCTACTCATTGGGACATATCCTATTCTATCTTACACTATCCTATCCTTTTATATCCTATCCTATCCCGTAAATCGAAGGTCGTTGCGGCACTGCTGATCGTTTAACCAGTTTACTTTCTCTGTCCTCAGCAACCCTCATGGCTTCGCTCAGTGTCAAGCCAGTCCATTCTCGAATGTTGTCCTCCCACCTCTTTCTATGTCTCCTTCTTCTTCTGCCTCCTTGCACCGTGCCTTGTAGCATGGACTTTGCAAGGCCTGGTGTTCTGTTGACCTGGCCATACCATTGAAGTTTCCGTTTCTTCACCATTGTGGGCATATAATCAAGTTGTCCAATGGCTTGTGTGATGGTCTGTCGGACTTCGCAATTGGTGATGTGCTCAGTATAGGAAATGCCCAGAAGTCTTCTGTAGCACCACCTCATCTCCATACTTTAAATCTTCGTTGTAGATCTGCTGTGAAGGTCCATGTTTCGCAAGCGTGTAAGAAAATGGAGATGACGGAGCAGCAGCCTTACCTTGGCATGTAGACTGATAGTCCTGTCTTTCCAAACTGGCTCTAACCTTGCCAGGGCAGGAGTTATTTTTGCGATCCTGGAGAGGACGTCTTGTCGGGACCAATTGCCTGATATAACGGCTCCTAAATATTTGAAGCTATGCACTGTGTTGAGGGATTGGACTTGGATTTTGATGACCGTGTTGGTGCCATCTTGCCCCCTCCTTCCCCTCCCCCAACGCACACTCCCACTCCGGCCCTTGCGTTATCATGGTTTTCAATGTCCACCCTGAAACCCACCCACCCCCTCCCACATAAACATTCTCCCTCTGGACCTTATCTTCTGTGAAATTCTCTTTACTGCGCGTTGTCTTTGGACAGTGGATTGGGTACACGAACGCAGATTATAATAAACCTCCCGCGGACCTCCAGTCATGCGAGACAATGATTTTCTTCAGTAGATTAATGCAGTTGCGTATGTGGGGAATGATTTTCAACTCTTAGTAGGCAGATATTTCTTCAATTTATCACAATGGTTGGCGTTGGAATTCTTCCACCCCAAAATATTGCTTACGTGTTGACTATGCACGTGCATTGTTTGTCAGGCTGTCCAGCACACAATCACATCAAATTAACAATTAAATAAATCATCATCATCATCATGATCATCATTGTTATCATCGTCGTTGTCATCGTTATCATCAGCAGCAGCAGCATCGTAATCATCAGCATCTTTTGTCGTCGTCGGCTCCCTTCTCATCATCAGCAGCACCAGCCTCATCCTCATCGTCGCCACTGCTGCCGTATAGCCTTCATGAATTCATCATCATATTTATTAATGAACAGCAATGGTTGACAGCTGCACTCTCTGTGTCAATGGTTAATAATGTGAGCATGCTTATGTTCCTCCAGCCCCAGGACTCAGTTCCCCCAGAACAATAATCGCTAAGTCCTGTGTTCCCCCAGGCATTTGTTACCCAGTAATGTGTTCCCTCAAATTGTTTGTGTGATAAACTTGGAGTAGCATTAAACCTTGTGGAGAGAGGGGAGGAAGGGGAGGGGGAGGCAATGAAACAGACCTGAGACAACTTTGACTGAATAATCAGCTTGTAGTTCACTGATGTGCGTCTTGAAGGCACGTGCATACCCTCCTGCCACTGACCTCGGTCACGTGGTCTTAGCGGTTCCTGTACTTGTTTAAAGTGCTATCAGCTTCCTGGAGCTGGATCAGCTTATCTCTGCCCAGAGAGGGCGGATGGCGGCTTTGGAGCTGTCGGCGACCTTCAGTGGCGTAGACGTCTTGTCTCTCTTGGCCTGGGCCCTAGTAGTAACGGCACCGACGATCTCTGGTCGGCAGGGCTGAGCCGGAGTAGCCACATTGTCCGGTAGCAGTTCTGTAAGGTCTCCATCGGGAAACGGCAATGGATCCTCCTCCACAACTTCGACACGTTGGGTTGAGGCAGGACTCCATTCTGAATCGGGGTCGTCGGGACGTCTCGCGCCGTCGATATTCCCGATCATCAATTCATACAGCGGCTTCTTCAGGCAAACCGCTTCTACTTCACCTATGTAGAAAGGGGTGCTGACTTGAATGTCCATTTAGAATCGCCAGTGAACTGTTCTTTAGCGATTAGGTCTTCTCTGACGATGACCCCACTGCAGCCAGAGTCTCTTTTGATTGATTGATTGATTGTTGCTTTAGGTCCAGCGGACTCTTCCGAGCCAAATCAGGACCGGACAACCCCCGATCCGCATAAAAGATCTGCTGAAACAACCCTAGTGGGAAAACTGAATGCCCTCCACCGGCCAGTCACTTTACAATAAAGACATCCCACGCAGGGGACGGCTGAGGCTTTACCCCAACTAATCGAACCCCCGGTTACAAAAACAAAATAGAATACAAACATCATTATAAATTATCAACAAAACACATACATATAAAATGCCTATATTGCTAAATAATAACATCATAGGAAGCCCTAGTGACCACCCGGCAGAAAGCGTCCAATACTCCCAAGCTGATCCAACAGACCTCATACACAAACAAGGAGTCTTGTCCAGGAAGAGTTTTCAAGAAAAAAGGTAGGTCATTGATCTAGCGAAGAAGAAGATAGTATAGCAGAGTGAAGGACAGAGCAGGAATAGGAAAGAGTAAATGAGGAAGACAGCGACAGTGGGAATTTAAAGCACTAAATTTCCATAAAGTGGGGATACTATTTATACTGAAAACCCCCGGCACTCCAACGGGGGTACTGTTGCCGCAGTGAATCTGTCTTGCCTATAAAGGAAAGACAGGTTTTCAACTGCGGCTTTCACTGTTCCCTTTATAGGTTTGAACAATCTACAGTGGCAAGATTGCTCATGACCCCAAGGGGTCCAGAGTCTCTTAGAACAGTCACTTCATGATTTCCGACGCGTCCCTTGGAAACGGGCATGTTCTGTACGGTCACAGCTGCGCTGGCGACGACGGGGATGGAGTTTCCGTTGGCAAGGAGAAGTTGGCCATCGGTCATGCACTCTTGCACGTCCGCAGGAGTAGCAGTGCGCTCGGTCTCACTCGGAAGAATGACGCTCCCGCCGCACACTTGATGGTGACCTAAAGCAATAACCTTGTATTGTATTGTACTTGATGGTGAGATCTACTGGTTTGCCGTTGATTGGAGAAACGTCTCTGTCGGTTGCCCGCCGCTGCGTTGTCCGTATTGCTCTGCTGACCGCTATTTCTGTTTGGAGGACAGTTGGCAGCTCTGTGGTCTGTAGCGTTGCAGATAAAACAGCCTCTTGAGTGCCCTTCCCTTGGAGGTGGTGTGGAGTCCGTGTGTCCGTGTGTCTATGGCTCGTCTGACTTCCCTGGATCTGGTTCCCATGGTTTCCAGTCTTCTGGAAATGTTTCGTCGCCTTGGGTGGCCCCAGCGTCTTTACGTGAGCGATAAGGTATCTTTCAGCAACCTCAGTCACATCTTTAAGCGTCTGCAGCTTTTGTAATTCTAAGTGGGTTGCCAGGTCCTTGTGACAGGCATTGAGAAATTGTTCCTTCACGATCAGGTCATGGAGACTGTCGAAAGACTTCCTTTCGCCTGATAACTCCACCCACTTGTGTAGCTATGACGACAGGCGCTCCACAAACTGCTTTGGCGTCTCGTCTGACAAAGGCCGGCATTCACGGAAGCGTTTACGGTAGCCCTTCTCTGTAAAGTTGTAGGCCTCTTTCAAGACGTCGTAGTATTTGGCGTCAGTGTTCGACAATCTGGTGTAGACTTCGAGTGCTTGCCCCGTCAGAAGTGCACTTAGTCGAATCGCCCAGTCTTGAAATTGCCAGTTAGAGCTTTCGGCAAACCTTTCAAATCTCGCCAAATAACTGTCAATCTGGTCCTTCCCGTCGACGAACGCCTGCAATTTTGGAGCCATGTGGTCGCTGATGACTTGTGGCGCATGGTGATTGGTTTGGATTCGCGCCAACTCTAGCTGGTACTGACGCTCAGCCTCTCTTTCCTCTCTTTCTTCTTGGCGACGCTGCACTTCGAGCTCTCTTTCTTCTCGGCGACGCTGCTCTTCTATTCTCACGCCGTCTCTGTTCTTCTCATTCTAGACGCTGCTGTTCAATTTCTCTTTCTTGTATTCTCTCATGAGACTTGACGTACTCCGTCAGCTGCTTGCCTTTTAGATTCATTCCAATTCCTTTCTGCCAGAAATCAGCCATCTTGGTGCTTTTCTGGAAAGTTCTTGACTGTTCTGTACCTTTCTAGATTGTTCTAGATCAGCACGCTTTCTGCAGTAGCGCTGATGCTTGTCACTTGTCGCCTTCGCTGACGCAGGCCCCTCTGTCCTCGTCGTATGCGAAACTGCACCACGCTGGTGTTGATGTTTACGCTCCTGTGCTGAAGTAGACGCGACGTCCGCTCGTCGCCCTCTGTAATACTGACGATGTAGCTCCGAGACTGTCCCTCGACGTAGTCTTGCGGCAGCCACGTAGTCCCAGTCTGTTGTTCGCTCACGAAGCAACTCCTCAGCGACTACACGCCCTTGCAGTCAACCCGAATCTATCGGTGATGTAGTCCCAGTATGTTGGCCCCTCCCGACGCAACTCTTTGGCGGCTACCCTCGATGATTGCCTCTCGTAACGTTGACTCGCTTGTTGTAGCAGTTGAACCCTTGGCTATGACGTGGATATCGGCTATCGGTTTGGCCCCCCAAAATGTTACACTCGTTTGATGTTGGTGGTTTTTTTTATCAGTAGTTGATTCAGCCCCAATGCTGAAGTCCTGATAAAGTGTAACTCGGATTCGTTTATCCACGCAACTCGTTCAATCAGCAGCAAGGCACCGAGTCGTCGTATGAAGTTTTCAAACTTTATTCAGCGTACATCAACAACTGCATTCAATCGCCTTTCCACTTTTTCTTCTTCTTACTTTTCACAGAGCACCGAATATATAGTTTTTCTCGCACCTCGAGATAACGTCAGAATGTTCCCGATGGGCTTTACAACCAATCAAACTAAAGTTCGTCATCACTGACTTACGTCATACAACATTCTTTTCGGTCCAAGAATGTTCTCAAATATCTAAACCTAGCGCGAAGTTTCGATCGACAGTAAACAAGCAAATCTAGAGAATTCTCCAATAATATCGACCAACTAAAATTACCAACGTTATACAAAGCTTCTTCTAACAACAATGCAAACTCAAATCAAAGGTAAATACACTCTATTATTGAAAACTTTGCAAAGCGAAACGATTAGATCTATCGTGCGCGTTTCAGACATACTATCCTTCGCGTTTCAACGTAACAATTTAGGAGCCGTAATATCAGGCAATTGGTCCCGACAAGACGTCCTCTCCAGGATCACACAAACAACTCCTGCTCTGACAAGGTTGGAGCCAAATTGGAAAGACAGGACTATCAGTCTACATGCCAAGGTAAGGCTACTGCTCCGTCATCTCCATTTTCTTACACGCTTGCGAAACATAGACCTTCACAGCAGATCTACAACGAAGAATTCAAAGCATGGAGATGAGGTGCTATAGAAGACTTCTGGGCATTTCCTATACTGAGCACATCACCAATTGCGAAGTCCGACAGATCATCACACAAGCCATTGGATAACTTGATTATAATGCCCACAATGGTGAAGAAACGGAAACTCCAGTGGTATGCTAGGTTAGCAGAACACCAGGCCTTGCAAAGACCATCCTACAAGGCACGGTACAAGGAGGCAGAAGAAGAAGGAGACATAAAAAGAGGTGGGAGGACAACATTCGAGAATGGACTGGCTTAACACTGAGCGAAGCCATGAGAGTTGAAGGACAGAGAAAGTAAACTGGTTAAACGATCATCTGTGGTGCCCCAACGACCTTCGATTTAAGGGATAGGATAGGAAAGGATAGGATACTATCCTATCCTTTCCTATCCTATCCCTATCCGATAGGGTAAGATAGGATAGGATAGGATAGGTCCCAGTGAGGGGGCGAGGGTCGTGAGCGGGTTGTGTGGGGGGTAGAGGGGGAGGAGAAAGAGAAATATAGTTCTTTAGCTCAAACAGCAGACACGTGTTTGTTTTGTTTTTCTTTCTTTCTTTTCTTCTATCCGTTGTTTACACATTATTATGCAACCAGATCCCCTTGTTTACTTCGCGGCCACCTGTGCCTATTGCAGCTCATCGATGTTAATTTGAATGATAAAGTAATCTTAGTTTCTGACCTCCAGCCCTGAGAAGATAAAGCCGGCCCCTTTTCTGCACTTTCCTTCAGCTGAGGTTCCGAGCACTAACGGGACGCCATGAGACTGTTCGTTGCTTCTCTCGCTTTTGGTAAGTTAACACCCGTTTTTATTTCGCTGTCTCATGAACAGCAGACATTTCTGATAGTTGTCAAAACTGTGTATGAGCTTTGCTGGGTCAGCTACTGTAGGAGGTATTGGACGTTTTCTGCCAAATGGACAACAGAGCTTCTATGGGATTATTTAATAATGTAGCCATTGTATATGCACGTGTTTTGTTAATATTTAATAATGATGCTTATATTCCTTTTTTTGGAGAGTGGGAGGGAATGGAGGGGTGGGGGGTAAACGAGAATTCCATAAATTAAGAGTACAGCCTCAGCGTCCCCTGCATGGGATGACTTTTTGTAAAGTGATCGCCTGGTGGAGAGCCTTCAGTGTTACTATTTGTGTTCTTTCCGTAGATCTTTCATACGGATCAGGTGTGAGTCCTCTTTTGACCAAGTTGTGTCCTGATTCGACTGTTTGCAGTTGCTGGACCTATAAACAATGACTAGACTAACTAAACAAGTGAAGTAGGAGACGCCATTGATCTAGGTCGTTTTTTGAACACTTAGTGTTTTGTCTTTGCTGCTATTGTCTACCAACGTGCGCTATTCTAAAAGGCACAGGGCATACTACTATGTCCTAAAACATTTCTTAGATTTATTCATTTAACAAGATCTTGAGGCACTGTGCCCCTGCTTCTTCTGATAAGGGAATAAAAAAGAGATCTAGTCATGGGCCGCAGGCATTCCATCACACGAGCTTTTAAAGATCCTGACGCTCATGTCCTAGACGGCTGAGTGCCGGCTACACAGATACTAGCACTAGGACCCTTATTCCCTATCCCCGGTCGACCAGAATTATGCTCAGTTGTTTGGGCAACAGAACATGCGCCCAAAGTGGACGTCTCGGGCGGCTTGGGTTGGGTCCTGTATCTATGGAATCCCTATGTAAAATATTTTTCATCGCTTTGAGCTAAATAGTCTTTTCTTAAAATTATATTTTCTAAGCAATCATTTGCTTACAAACAATGTAAGATTTCTCTAAATAATATGTTTTCTTCGTAAATAACTTATTATTTACCTAAACAATATATCATTGTTTAGGTAAATAAATCATGATATAGTGAAATAAGGCATTGTTGCTAAATTTTAAAAAAGGAATTATTTACCTATTTGTAATGGTAGGGGGGTTGTGGTTGGAGAGAAGCGAAGTGAAGTGATGGAAGTAGGATGAAGAAGTCTCATTCACACATTCTCTCTCTCTCTCTCTCTCTCTCTCTCTCTCTCTCTCTCTCTCTCTCTCTCTCTCTCTCTCTCTCTCTCTTTCTCCTGAACGCCAATCCGTTGATGACCGTTGAAAGTGTTGTCTTTATTGGAAGAGCATCATATTCAGAGAGCTAAGGCAGTGCTGGTGGAGATAACAGGTCAACAGCGGTCGACGATCGTATCATCATTGGAATCTCTCCTCTCTTTCTCTCTTTCCTCTATGTTCCGTGCCCCCCAAACTTCTTTGTTGTTTGTTTGTTGAATACATTATTATTCTGATAGAGAATTTAATGCTATGTCTAATGGTTATGTGCCTTAAGGCATTTGAACAGTATATCTCAAGTAATTGCACAGAGCTAGTTTAAACCTAACAGAGACAGAATAAGGCCTACGTATCAAATGGTCAGAAATTCTTGTAGCCAGCACGGGTACCTTTATAAACATGTGTTTTTGAATGTCCAATGCAAAAACCCCCGTTGGGGTGCCGGAGGTTTCAGTATAAATAGTATCCCCACTTTCTGGAAATTTAGTGCTTTAAATTCCCACTGTCGCTGTCTTTCTCATTTGCTCTTTCTCATTCCTGCTCTTTTCTATCAATCTGCTATACTATCGTCTTCTTCGCTAGACCAGTCTTCTACCTTTTTTCTTGAAAACTCTTCCGGGACAAGACTCCTTGTTTGTGTATGAGGTCTGTTGGATCAGCTTGGGAATATTGGACGCTTTCTGCCAGATGGTCACTAGGGCTTCCTATGATGTTATTATTTAGCAATGTAGACATTTTATATGTATGTTTTTTGTTGATAATTTATAATGATGTTTGTATTCTATTTTGTTTTTGTAAACGGGGGTTCGATAAGTTGGGGTGAAGCCTCAGCCGCCCCCTGCGTGGGATGTCTTTATTGTAAAGTGACTGGCTGGTGGAGAGCTTTCGGTTTTACCACTAGGGTTGTTTCAGCAGATCTTTTATGCGGATCTGGGGTTGTCCGGTCCTGATTTGGCTCGGAAGAGTCCGCTGGACCTAATGCAATAATAATGTAATGTAATGTAATGCATTTGCAAAATCGTCGTATTTTGGATTTGCAGTTGTGCTGTTTATTGGGGTGCAGGCACGGACAAAGATCTCGTGCGAATCCAGTGGCGACAACAGTTATCAGAAATGCGAAGTCGAAAATGGAACAAAACTCGTTGAATGGGTGAGAAAGACCTAAAACAATACAATACAATACAATACAATACAATACAACATTTTATAATACAATACAATGTGATAATCCCAAACAATACAATATGTCGTTCTACAATACAATACCACTCCACAATGCAACACAGTGTCATTCTACAAAACTAAACTATGTTAAGCAATACCATGGCATTCAACAATACAACACAGTGTCATTCTACAAAACTAAACTATGTTAAGCAATACCATGGCATTCAACAATACAAACCAGTCCAATCCAATACCATGTGGTTTCTCTATAATAATAAAATATTATATTATTATAATAATACATCAAAAGGTGTGTTTTTAGTAGTAGTAGTAGTAGTAGTTGTAATTTATTTATTTATTTAGATTTTTGGTAGTTATTGTCTAGCATCTTTAAGGTAAAGACATTAACATTTTGAAGAATTAACAATGCAACACAGTACAACAGTACAATACAATACAATGAATCACAGTACTACAGTACAATACAATGCAACACAGTACCACAGTACAGTACAATAAAATGCAACACAATACAGTACAATATAACAATACAATACAAAACAACACAGTACAACACAATGCAATATAACACAATACAATACATCGCAAAACAACACAATACAAATTAATATGGCTGAACGTTTGCAAAAACGTTTTTTTTAATCAAATACGAAAATGAGTTGGTATGAATATTAAACGGGTGTGTCTGTTTAGATTTTGGGTAGTTCCAAACTTTTCTGTAAATGTTATCAATTCTTTTCTAAACATGTTTTGCTCTGATTAACAAGCTGGTGACAAGCAGATGAAGAAGAAGAAAAAAGATGATGTGCGGTGTGTGCAGATTGAGGTGGTGAAGTACCTGTCTGAACAAGAAAAATGTATTGAAGACGAGACCTATCGCATCGGGCCGGACGACCGCAGCATTGTGGTTACGAATGGCTGCGGTGCTGTTTTCGCCTACAAGGGTAAGTAGACAAAAGAAGTTCCAGACTACCCGAGGTGCCCCCCATCTACCCACCTCTCTCTCTCTCCCTTTCTCTCTCTCTCTCTCTCTCTCTCTCTCTCTCTCTCTCTCTCTCACGTCTCAACATAATATTTATAACAAATTCTCTCACAATGGCTAGCATCGTACAACAGCCATTAAAGAGCAAGGAATAAAACGAGACAAGAAAGGTAAGTAAAGTTGGAAAAGACATCAAGTAAGGTAAAAAGCCTTGACCCGCTGACAAAACTATGGAGAAGAAGTTGAGGCAGCAGTGCAATCGCTGAAGAACTTCGTCCTGCCCTGAATCTTGCTTGTTCTTCAGCTATGGTGTGTTCAGCTTGGGGTTTCAACCTGTTGAGTATTATTTTCAGGAGAGTCTTGCTGGGATGGCTGATGAAGCTGATAGTGCGGTAATTTTCGCACTCCTGAAGGTTACCTTTTTGGGGAAGATTGATGACAAGCGACTTGGTCCATGGTGTAGGCCACGCCCCACTCCGCCAGGTCTTGTTACAAATAATGATGAGGGGGTCAATCATAGATTCTCCTCCTGTTTGAAGTAATTCCTCGGGTATGTGGTCCATTCCCGCTAACTTCCCCTTCTTCAATGATTGCACTGCTGCCTCAACTTCTTCTCCATAGTTTTGTCAGCGGGTCTAGGCTTATTAACTTTCTTGATGTCTTTTCCAAATTACCCGATGATTAACGCCCTCACCATTGGACCCAGTCGCTTGTCATCACTCTTCCCGAAAAAGGTAACCTTCAGGCGTGTGAAAATTACCGCACTATCAGCTTCATCAGCCATCCCAGCAAGGTCCTCCTTAAAATAGTACTCAACAGGTTGAAACCCCAAGCTGAACACATCATAGCTGAAGAACAAGCAGGATTCAGGGCAGGACGAAATTCCACTGAACAGATTTTTAACCTCAGAATAATCTGCGAGAAATAATTTGACCGAGTCTGGCTTGCAGCTCTGTGCGCAACCATGAGAGTGTACAACATCAGCCATAAAATTATTGAAGTCATCAAAAGCCTGTATTACAAGGCTACCAGTGCAGTCCTCCACAAAAGCGCCATCGGAAACTGGTTCAGAACAACAATCGGTGTGCGTCAAGGATGCCTACTCTCTCCAACACTCTTTACCATCTTCCTAGAGCGTATTATGTCAGATGCCCTTGCAGATCACAAAGTCACAGTCAGCATAGGGGGGTTGAGCAATCTCCAACCTCCGTTTTGCGGATGACATTGATGGATTGACCGAAGAGGAACAAGAACTTGAATAGCTGGTACAGAGGCTTGACACCACCTCCAGAGACTATTGAATGGCAATAAGTGCAGAAAGGACCAAAATGATGACCAATACCACTAATGGCATCAACATGGACATCAAAGTACAAGGCCAATCCCTCAACACAGTGCATAGCTTCAAGTATTTAGGAGCCATTGTATCAGACATTGGGTCCCAACAAGAAGTCCTCTCCAGGATCGCACAAACAACTGTTGCTGTGACAAGGTTGAAGCCCAATTGGAAAGACAGGACCATCAGTCTACATTCCAAGGTAAGTCTGCTGCGCTCCCTTGCCATCTCCATCTTCCTATACGCTTGCGAAACATGGACCCTCACAGCAGATTTACGACGAAGAATACACAGCATGGAGATGAGGTGCTACAGGAGACTTATGGGCATTTATATACCCAGCACATCTGCAACAACTTAATCTGACAGACCATCACACAAACCATTATACAACACGATGACCTGCTCACAGTGTTGAAGAAACCTAAACTCCGATAGTATGGCCACATCAATAGAGCATCAGGCCTTGCAAAGGCCATCCTGCATGGCACGGTACAAAGGAGATTCATTCCTAATCTGTTCTATCAATCTACTTTGCTGTTTTTTTCTTCGCTAGACATGTCATCTACCTGTTTTCTTGAAAACTCTTCCGGAACAAAACTCCTCATTTGTGTGTGAGGTATGTTGTTTCAGCTTGGGAATATTGGACGCTTTCTGCCAAATGGTCACTAGGGCTTCCTATGATATTATTTAGCAATGTAGGCATTTTATATGTTGTTGTTTTTTAAATATTTTATAATGATGTTTGTATTCTATTTTGGTTTAGTAAACGGGGTTCGATAAATTAGAGTTTAGCCTGAGCGTCCCCTGCGTGGGATGCCTTTATTTTAAAGTGACCAGCTGGTGGAGTGCTGTCAGTGTTACCACTGGGGTTGTTTCAGCACATCTTTTATGCGGATCAGGCGTGAATCTCCTTTCAGCCAAGTTGTGGTCTTGATTTTATGGTCTCGATTCGGCTCCTTGTAGTCCGCTGGACCCTGTAAGCAATGAATAACTAACTAACTAACCTGGTCTCTAGGGCCATCGAGGCTATGGGCTTGTGGCGAAACGGTCTGGCCTGTAAACTTGCCAAAGTAGCAAACACAGGCAGTGAAAAATGTTTACCTGATCAGACATTGCTTTTTATTTACACTGCTGCTTTCTGCTGAACTCTTTTTGTTTTTGTTTGTTGTTGTTGTTGTTATTGTTGTTTTTCCAAAGTGACGATCCAGTTCCCTGTCGTTGATGTCGTCTTCTTCAGTGATTTATGCAGGGATATTGGTGACTGGTAGCTAAGCACCATGCCTGTCTCACTTATTGGAACAGCGGCAAATTGCACGTGCCATCCGCTACAGTTTGAAACAGTGCCACAACGAGATAGCTTCACATGCGTCATCACAAATGTCGCTGCGTCTCCTGGTAATTACTTTTTTGATTTCTCTCAGCCGAAACGCACTTTTTTGACGGGTACTGGTGCTCTGCCAACGGCTACAAGATGTACCAGTTCAATGGGCTGAGGAAGAAGCCACACTTGGGTCTGCCCTGCAAGTACCCCGCTATCCGTCAAAAGTGCGGACCCTACTTCTTCCGACTGACCCCCGGCAACATCTACCGTTACCCTACGTATGTATGGCAGTGATACGTTGACGTTACATAAATGTAAAGTCCCCAACACATAAGCATATAGGAGACTACAGGCAGGGATAATTATCATTGGGGATATTTCTAGTTTACGATAATAGCCGCCCCCCGCCCTCCCCATCTCCCTCCCAACACTATTGTGGGCCAAATTGGGGTCGCTTTCTCGGCCAAAGCACCGTAGCCGCTGATCAGCGAGACACTACAAGAGCGGCGATGTGAAGAAGTTGCTATTATCCTCTAAATTAACGACGACGACGACAATGATGATGATGATGATGATGATGATGATGATGATGATGATGATGATGATGATGATGATGATGATGATGATGATGATGATGATGATGATGTCATGACAAAAAGTTACCTACTGCTGGATTTATATTTATTTAGTCGGGGTGGTCTCGTGGCGCAATGGGTAAGTCGCCGATATTCTCTGCGGAAGGTGGCGGGTTCGATTCCCGCAAGGAGAGAACTTTTGCGGGTACTCTGGGTTCATCTCTACCTTCAATATTGGTATTGGACGCACTCAGTCTGTTAGGATTGAGGCGCGCTCAATAGACCCCATCATTTTGTGCATTTACCTGATTTTGCGTTGTTGCTAGAAGCTTTGTATAATGTTGATAGTTTTCGGCGGTCGATATTGTTGAGAATTTTCTAGAATTTTTTACAATCGACCGAAGATTCGAGATAGATCTGGAGGTAGCTAAGTGCTACTCCTAATATAATGACGTAAGACAGTGCATAGTCCCGGTGAGGAGTGTTAGTTTGATTGGGTGTTATTGCGTCATGCTGGAATGTTCGAACTTTTTCTCGATTGCAAAGAGCCTATATAAGCAACGTACTGTCTGCTTGTGTGAGTGATTAAGAGATTTACAGTATGATGATTTTTGAGGATTATCTTTGAAGTGATTTTCGGAAAAAACGATCTTGTATACAATTGTTGATGTTCGCTGAATAAAGTTGGAAAACTTGATACGACGACTCCTGCCTTGTTGCTGAGTGAACAGGCTGCGTGGATCAATGAATTCCAGTTACACTTATCAAGATTCAAGCATCGGGGCTGAATCAGCTATTGAGAAGTAACCACCGTGCAAGTCTAAAAATGTAAAAAAAAAAATTTAAAAAAATCGATTTCCATTCTGTATTCTAATAGCGATCTCCCAGACTTTACACCACATGTTTCAGTGATAGAGGCGTGTTTGTTGTGTAGGTGAGAGTGTATGTTGGTACAGATCGCCGCTCTTTTGAATCGGATTAGGGATTAAGGGAAATGCGTATATAAAGAATCCCTTATTATTATTATTATTATTATTATTATTATTATTATTATTATTAATATTATTATTATTATTATTATTTCCTTTTATTCGTTTTATCATGGAATCACCCTCTGTAGGACATAAGCGCCAGGATCTGTAAAGTCCGCGCGATGGAATGATTGGGTACACAGTTAATGCTGTTGTCGTTAATGGATTTGTGTTTGCAGATTGGTCACAGAGACCCATCCTTTTAGGTTTGAATATTGTTCTTTAGGCTGAAGTCAAGCCACGTCTGCCCGTCGACCATTCACACTTTTCACTATGCTAACTTTTGAAGACTTGCAAAATGTGCGTTAATGCGTGTGTTTATCTATTTTGAATGTCCTGCCATATTGTTTTATTCTACTGTTATCAATTTTAGCATGATGATGATGATGATGTTGTTGTTTTAAGATGTACTCTATCAGTGTTCCCTCCACCCCCCAAAAAAGAGAGTCCTTGGGACTCCCAGGTATAAAATTTTAAGAGTCCTTGTGCAAATTTTGAGAGTCCCCAAATGGGAAAAAGAAATGTAAAAACATGTCCAAGCCTAACTTTTTTTCTTCTTTTTTTTAATCTGTTAAAGCCTCACATTAGTTATCATAATCATATAAAACCAAAAAATTAAAACACGACAACTCCCGACACAATCTTTAATCGCCTGCAATGGCAATCTCAGTTGGGTTCTGATTCTGATTATGCCGTGAATTAGTTCGCCACTCGTTGGTCGTATTTTTGACTTCAGCGATTCCAAAAAACGTGTGCGTCCACAGGACGCACACATCCAAATTTTTCTGCGTCATTTTTCATATTTTGTGCGTAATTGACGCACTACTGTGCGTAATCGGGAACACTGTCTATGTATCAGTAGCCATACATTCCATATATACCAATGTTCTTTATAGTAAGAACTTACTTTCATGTGTATTTTGGTGTAGAAATCGTCTGGACACTGTTTCGTTGGGAATCCATAAAGATAATGGTGATTATTGGGAAGGACTTACAACTAACAAAATGGCCGTCCAGGTCAGTGTGTGTTATCTCTTTCTTTTACTTGTGCTATTAAAAAAAAACAGATCAGCGCGCTTTCTTTTTTTTTTTTTTTTTTTTTTTTTTTTGTTTTGTGTGTGTGTGTGGGTGTGCCAATCGCTGAACTTTATATGTGGTGATATAACGCATACCAGTGACTAACCACGGTGTGTGAATGTGACATCTCTCTCTACCTGTGCAGTTCTTCAACGGTTACAGCAAGGAACTTTTCAATAAGAAGGAAGGAAACCTGGAAACCAAGGACCTGTTGGTCTTCGGCAAAGAAGAATATAAAACCTGGGTAGAGGATTTGGACAGGAAGCTCTTCAGACTGGAATTGACTCCCTGGGATCCCCACAACCCCAGCTTCCGGGATTCCTATTTTTTGTTTCAGTGTTTCGATCACAATTTCCAGCCCAACCCCTTTCCCGGCCAGTTCTGCGGTACGTGTACAATACAATACAATACAGTACAGTGTGATGCGATACAAAACGAGGAAGGACGATGAAGATGAGGAGGAGGTGTAGAAGAATGATTATGATAATTGATGATGATGAAGATGAATGAGGTTGATGATGATGGTAATGATGTTGATGGTGATGATGATGGTAATGATGTTGATGGTGAGAATGGTGATGAATGAGGTTGATGATAATGATGATAATGATTGTTGTTGATGATGATAATAAATTAAGTTTTTTTTTTAAATTTTATTTTAACAACTTTATTATAACCGAGGTGAAATTCGGGCATTTCTTTTTCGAAAGTACAGCAGCCCCAAGTGAAGCGCTTTACCCAAGGTACATGCTGGGTGTGTTCTTGTCACCATCACTCACATCTAGGACATGAGCGTCTGGATCTTTAAAGTCCGTTATGATGGAATGCATGCGACACAGACAAGACCTCGGTTTATACTCTCATCCGAAGGAGTGGGAAACGGGAGTAAAGTGTCTTTTCCAAGCACAAAACACTATGCCCCGGCCTGGGCTCGAACCCGGGACCTTCAGATCCGCAAGCCAAAGCCCTACCATTAGGCCACCGTGTCTCCCCTCATGTTGATGGTGATGAAGATGATGAGTGAGGTTGATGATGATGATGATGATGATGATGATGATGATGATGATGATGATGATGATGATGATGATGATGATGATGATGGCAGGTGGCTGGCGTACGACTGAGGTTGAAGATCGAATGATGGAGCTGGGTCTGGCGAATCGTCATCAAGTGATGATCTACGAAACCTTGATGAGAAACGACACTGAGCAAACGTCAGTTCACGCACACAGGCGCTCACAGACTCACGCAGACACATGCACACCCACATATGCACCGACA
The DNA here is from genome assembly GCA_036898135.1 of Oncomelania hupensis. Classification (NCBI taxonomy): domain Eukaryota; kingdom Metazoa; phylum Mollusca; class Gastropoda; order Littorinimorpha; family Pomatiopsidae; genus Oncomelania; species Oncomelania hupensis. The sequence continues at coordinate 1,196,414 of CM072515.1, read as the reverse complement.
CATCTCTACACAAAGAACTTGCATATGCATACAACACACACACAAACAAACACATACACACACACACACACACACACACACACACACACACACACACACACACACACATTTTTGCAGAAACGACGTTCTGATGACTGTTGTGAAAAAAACAGGGATTATTTTGACACACTTTCCATTTCTTTGACATTATTTTGACATTTTCCAATTTTTGAAGCTATCCCTAACCCTAACCCTTAACCTAACCCTAATCCTAAAACAGCTCTAACTCAACGGAGCACTATTTTGACGTCAAAATAGTACGGCCTTCCAAAAAAGTCAGAAGAAACCATGTGGAGTTTCATGTGTGTGTCATCAGAACGTCGTTTCTACATGCCCACACACACACACACACACAGACAACCGTGTAGAAACACCGTTGTGATGACTTTCATGAAACTCTACATACGTTACTTTGACATTTTTACAAATTTGTCAATTTTGTTAAGCTAACCCTAAACCTAACTCTAACCCTAACCCAAACTCTAACCCTAACCGTAACCCTTAACCTAACCCTAAGCCTAATACACACACACACAAACACGCGGTGATACAGTGTTTAGTAGAAGGGACTAGCAATTTTTCAAATCATTCTTTTCTTCTCCTTCTTTTTGTTTAGTAAAAAGAAGATAAAGCAGAAGAAGAAGTAAAAGAAGAAGAAGAAAAAGAAGAAGAAGAAGAAGAAGAAGAAGAAGATGATAGAAGAAGAAGAAGAAGAAGATGATGATGATGATGATGATGATGATGAAAATGATGATGATGATGATGAAGCAAAAGAAGAAGAAGAAGGCGAAGAAACCACAATAAAGTCTATAAAGCCACACCAATACAACATAACAGTGCACATTTTGGAGTTAAACTCTTTTAGGCTGGCAAGCACGTGGACAATGTTGTGATGTTCTTTTAAAATACAAATACAATACAATACAATACAATACAACACAACACATTGACACGTTACTGTCTGAATTTTAAAAAAAAAAATTTTTTGCCTGTAGCTTTTTGTTAAAGGTTAATAATGTAGATTATAGTCCAACAACACCGGAGCGTATAGCCGACTACTGGCCACATTACTCTGACACCAGCGAACCAGTTGATGGTCAGGGGAAAATAATAAGGTCACACGTTGGCCACTCCGGTATTCGAACGAGGGCCCTTTCGGTTACTAGTAAGCCGCTCTACCCACTGAGCCACCCGGGCCCACAACGTGTGTTGTGCGCAGGACAAAGAGCTGAGCTGCAAAATGTGCATCCGGTTTGTTTTGTCCCGTTGTTGTGCAGACATTTGTTTGGCATATTATTGTCACGTTTAACACTAGCAGTCATTTGTTTTCATTTTCCCACAACAACAAAATAATAATAATAATAATAATAATAATAATAATAATAATAATAATAATAATAATAGTCGTAGTAGTAATAGCAGCAGTAGTAGTCGTAGTCATTTTTCAACAACAAGAATAGTAGTAGTAGCAGTACAGGTGGTAGTAGCAGTAGTAGTTTAAAAGCAGTAGTAGTGGTGGTAGTAGAAGTAGTAGTAGCAGTATTATTGGTAGCAGTAGTGGTGGTAGTAGTAGTAGCAGTAGTAGTAGTAGCAGTAGTAGTGGTGGTGGAGGTGGTGGTGGTGATAATAATAATAATAATAATAATAATAATAATAATAATAATAATAATACAGGACACTATCACAACCTGGTTTTTTTTTCCAACTTAAACCAATGGCAATTATCATCTGAATTGACAATAGAGATGATAATGATGAGAAGGAAGAGATGGAGGACAATTTTGATGATGACGATGATGGTGATGATGATGATGATGATGATGATGATGATGATGATGATGATGATGATGACGATGATGATGATGATGATGATGTCGTAACAGGGACGAGACCTGCATCGCGGCTGTAGAAATCTTCAGCAAAAATTGCACGGTAGAGCAGAGGAAAACGGCTTTGACAACCTGCGCGGAGATTCTGACCAGTACCCGCAGCTTCAAGTGTATCGCATTGTACGAGCGGCCAATGGACGCATTTGTGGTTAGTACAGTACAGTACAACTACAATACAATACAATACAATACAAGTTTCGTATTGGTCTCAAAACGAGCGATTGAAGTGGAAGTATTAGCACTTTAAAACATTTTGAACTTTTATATAGAGTGCTTCCGATATCATTATTAAAGGGATTGAGGAAACCGGAGTACCCAGAGAAAACCCTGGCTGGTCTTGTACCTAAAATCTCCCTCCCCCCTCCCCCCACAGCTGCCACCCCCCTCTCCTTCTCCCCCCCCCCCCCCCCCTCCTTCCTTCGTTTCTGCAGGGCTCGAACCGCCAACTTTGGGATTAGGAAACCGATATCTAACGAAGAGTACTCAGCAGCCATCTAGGTGTGTTGATTGTTAACAGACTTTCTTTAGAACCTCAATACTTTAGGAGTCACCCGAATGCCTATAAGTGAAATCAGTTCATGAACTCTAAATCTAAAGGCAGGTTGTTTGATTGAAGCCATTGTATGGGGATTATATTTTCACTTTTCCAATAGTGACGCACAGTTATCTTTTAATTTTATTTCCAACTTCTATTTTCTTGGCTGAAACCTACTTGAATTTGTTGGGGGATTATTTGTTCCACGTGTCTAGTACCCTTTTAAAAAAAAAAAAAATCGATTTGTTTATTTACATATGTTTCCTCCATCTTAATGTTATTATGTCATTTTTGTGTGTGTGCAATATTCCTGTACACGGTTATGCCGTTCTTGTTGACTTCTACATGTTTGTTGTATCTCAATCCCCACCACCCCACCCTTTTCTTGGGTTCGCCCCACCCTCCCACCCTCCCTTGGGCTCGGAGCCTCGTAATATTGTTTAATGATGATGTATGAAATGAAAGGACAAAGTTACAAAGTCCAAAGTTTAAAAGATACAATAATGTACCTAGAGAAGAACGGTTGTGTACTATGTGTGACTTAGATGAAATTGGTGATTTGATTATTTATTTACATGTAACAATTCCTTGCAGATAGAAAACATTTTTGGAAAATACTTTTTTTTTTAATAGAAAATACCTTTAGACTCATTCAAATGTCTTTAAATTTAACCAGCTGGTGAATACTGAATCAAAGAGCAGATTGCTAAATTTAAGTCGCTTTGTTGGAGTTATGTCATTATTTATATATTGTGCATTCCCTTTTGTCTTCTTCTGTGAACCATGCGATGCTGTACACTTTTCTTTCCATGTTGAACCAATGTAAACTTTAAAACGGGTGTTTGACATTTCAGAGGTTTATCTTATGATGCCTATGGAGCAGTCTCTTTTGTGCCTTTCATTGTTTTTTAATGTCTGTAATTCCACATCCCCCCCCCCCGCTTCCCCTCTTTCCCCCCCCCCCACCTCCCCACCCCACACACACACTTATTATATGTGGTTTTGCGATGGAAGCTGAGCTGTTACATTGTTCATAGTAATTGACTTATAACCTTGACTGGTTGCAGGCGTGCCTTCAGTGGGCGTGCAGCGGTTTCAAGGACGACAAAGCTTGCTGCAAAGCCGGTAACGCCGTTACCTCGTGCCGTTTCAAGTTCTCTGGCGGCTTGCCCGAACTGACCGATGCGGCCAACTGCACGGATTACATCCCCATCGTGGCAAAATAAATTGCATAGTTAAAGATAACGCCCTGGATTAGTATCTTGTATCTTTGCAAACACGGTCACACAAAACTTCAGCTCCATGAAAAATCTGTATCTTTGAAGGCTCGCGAGACTTCGGTTTAAATGAAATTGGTTTGTATCGTTGAAGACCGCGACCATAGTAGCACTTCTATGATTGATGTCTCAAACACTGACAAGCTCCCTAGTATGCCTCTACTGTATTACTACCAAACTACTACCAAACTACACCACTTGATATTGTCTGTTTTCAAAGACTCTTAACCAAAATGTTTTAGACCATTTTGAAGAGTACATCATACTGAGCTACCATATGCTGGTGACTGTGTGACGCGTATCTGATCAGATCAAGGTTTGGCAGGTATACTTCCAACCTTGCAGATTGTCCTCTCTAGACTATATAAACAACGCACTGAGAATTATGTTTTCATCCGTTAATGTTTTGTACCAAACACTGTTCCCTCTTGTCTGTCAATAACAAGTGTTACTGTTAGTTAGTTAGTTAGTTAGTTAGTCGGTGTGTGTGCGCGCCTCTCTCTCTCTCTCTCTCTCTCTCTCTCTCTCTCTCTCTCTCTCTCTCTCTCTCTCTCTCTCTCTCTCTCTCTCTCTCTCTCTCTTTCTCTCTTTCAAAGCGCGTACACCTAGTTATCAACAATTAAACAATAAAACGACGCAAGCGCCGTCATGGCAGGTTATTGTACCTAGTTTATTAAAACAACCCAATACAATTCACACTCTCAGTTCTACCTAACGACCATGATTTAGATACAATTAGCAGAGGAAAATGGATTATGATGGGACTGGATTCGAAAAGCTATGCAATAAAATATGTGAATGAGTCAATAAACTAGTCTATGTACATTCCTTCATCTTAGCCTATAACTGATTTTAGATGAGGTCAACTTCGTCTTGATGTTAAGTGGCAACCATTTAAAGGCGATTACAATTATAAGGGCAAAGTCCATAGGACTCACATGCTCCTTATGGAATTCGCAATATTTAACATGAAAATGAGTGACCAGAAAAAATATAATGAAACGGTGGCTTTAAAATGAAAAGATATATCGACTTTGATCTTTCTCTTTGATACCCTTGACCTTGTGACGACATTGACCTCCGGCTCCAAATACACGCTTGCACTTTTAAATAAACTGCAGCAACATGTGTATGATGCCAAAAAAACGGCGACCTTTGGATGACCTTGACCTTGGGATGGCCTTGAAACTCACTTCATCTCTCATGCAGGTCTGATCAAATAACCCAATGTTGCATACTGTGAGTTAAATGAACAGCCATTCCACATTACGACCTATTTTTGTTGTTTGTTTTTGCAAGGCATAACATGACCTTGACCTTCAAGATCAACGCAAAAACGGAACACATATGAAAGATCAATCTGTCTTCTTTAAATTTAAAAAAAAGTTTGGACTATATCTCTCATTGTTTAGAGTAAAGGTCACTGCAAAGTACCTATACTAACCGACTTTGGACAGCTTCAGTGACCTTGACCTTGGAGTAGGGTTGATCAAATTTGTAGGGTATATGTCTCTAATTGATAGTTATCATGTTTAAAAGAATCATAGGCTCAGTATTAATAACTTAGGAAAAAAAAAGAAATTTCGTGATAATTTTTTATTTTTTGATTAACATTTGTTCATCCTCTGACCTTGACCTTGAAGTGAAGTCATTCACTCACTGGTCATTTATGAGGTCTCATAGGGTTGGTTATGATAGTTGAAATAGATTCTGAGTACTTAACCACTTGAAAGTTTTGCACAAATATACGGCGGATGGTAGACAGATAAACAGACTTACGGACAGTTTTGTAAAATGTCATTTTGGGACTAGTTGAAAACTCATCTCGCACAGATTTGCAAAAAAAAATTTTTTTTTTTTTTTTTTTTTTGGGGGGGGGGGGGGGGGGGGGGTCGGGGGATTGGGGTGAGGGTAGGGATGAGTACATAGACTCACACTGCGATGCATGTGAGTCAAAAAGAGCTCTTTCAAATTCATCCAATAAATGAGGGGGTGGGGAGTCCTCGTAAGGAAATTGGCATGAAAATAAATAAATTCTTAGGGATTTTTTGTAGCAGTTAAGTGCTTGATCACTTTTCTTTTTTTCTTTTTTTTTTTTGAGGGGGGGGGGGGTGGGATTAGGGGGGAGGGGCAACAAAAAGGTATAACATTTTTTTTCCCCTTCTGAAATACCAATCGTTTTCTTAAGCATCTATCCCTATCCTATCCTATCCTATCCTATCCTATCTGGTCCTGGCAAAATAACACGAACTGGCACATTGCTCACCGAGTTGCTGAAAGCTGGTATTTCTCCGTTGATGATTAGCTGTTTCTCCGTTGACCATTACCTGTTTCTCCGTTGACCATTAGCTGTTTCTCCGTTGACCATTACCTGTTTCTCCGTTGACCATTAGCTGTTTCTCCGTCGAGGAATATCTGTTTGTCCTTTGACCACTAGATGTTTTTCAGGTGAGCTTAGCAGTTGTCCGGTTGATGTTTACTCAAATCAGAATATGTTACTCTGAATGTCCGTTGTGTGTTACACACGTTGACTGGTCAGTCGATGCTACTGTAGTGGGCCCGTTGTCGGACAGTGGGTGCTGTTGCTGTGCTGGTCAGTGAAGGCTTAGTAAGCGTGTCCGGCCACGAAGAGAGATTTTCCACCAGCTGTACTGCCGGACCCACCAGCGTACTGCCCCATGGATGCCTCGCCATTGGCCCGGGCTCTCTTCAACAGCTCTTCTTGTGCCGCCTTGACGTTGTCCTTCTTACCCTTCAACACAATGACAACAGTATAATGCCTTGACGTTGTCCTTCTTACCCTTCAACACAATGACAACAGTATAATGCCTTGACGTTGTCCTTCTTACCCTTCAACACAATGACAACAGTATAATGCCTTGACGTTGTCCTTCTTACCCTTCAACACAATGACAACAGTATAATGCCTTGACGTTGTCCTTCTTGCCCTTCAACACAATGACAACAGTATAATGCCTTGACGTTGTCCTTCTTACCCTTCAACACAATGACAACAGTATAATGCAATACAACCGCCTTGACGTTGTCCTTCTTACCCTTCAACACAATGACAACAGTATAATACAATACAATACTTCTTGTGCCGTCTTGACGTTGTCCTTCCTACCCTTCAACACAATGACAACAGTATAATGCCTTGACGTTGTCCTTCTTACCCTTCCACACAATGACAACAGTATAATATGCCTTGACGTTGTCCTTCTTACCCTTCAACACAATGACAACAGTATAATGCCTTGACGTTGTCCTTCTTACCCTTCAACACAACGACAACAGTATAATGCAATACAATACAATACAGTACAATACAATACGATGCGATACGATACAATACGATACGATACGATACAATACGATACGATACAATACGATATATCGATAAGATACAATACGACACAATACAATACGATACGATACGATTATATCGATACGATACAATGCGATACGATACTATACAATACGATACGATATATCGATACGATACAATACATTACATTACATTATTATTGCTTTAGGTCCAGCGGACTCTTCCGAGCATACGACACAATGCGATACGATACAATACAATACAATACCACTCAACCAAACACAAGGCAACTTCGTTTACCTTACATTAAGCAATTACAGTGACTGCTAGTACCAAAATATCACAATAGCACGTTACATACCAACAACGATGTATTAATCACTGTTAATAATAAAAGTACGAGTACATAGAACGCAATTAACAAATTTTGGACAAAACAGTACATGTATAATTATTTCTTCTCCTTGGCATTCGATGTTCTTCTTCTTCTTCGTTTTCTTCTTCTTTTTTCTTCTTTTTTTCTCTGTTTCTTATAGGGCTTCCAATTAAAATCATCATCATCATCATCATCATCATCATCATCATCATCATCATCATTTCTTCTTCTCCACCACCTCCTCCTCCTCCTCCCTTTCTCTCTTATTAAGACTATCGGGTGTCAGCTGATTGCATTATATATTTTGATTGTAGTTAATCGTATGCCTTCATTATCAGATGACGTTAGATAATTAAATGTTTGTTGTAATACTAGACTTCCAAGTCTAAAACCTTAACCTATTATTGAACCTTGCAATGTTCAAATACTCTCTCTCTCTCTCTCTCTCTCTCTCTCTCTCTCTCTCTCTCTCTCTCTCTCTCTCTCTCTCTCTCTCTCTCTCTCTCTCTCTCTCTCTCTTTCTCTCTCTCACCTTCCAAGCAGTCAAAACCGACGCCTGCAGAGCGCGACCGTAGGAGAAGGTGATAGACCACGGTAGCTTCCCCTTCATCTTGTTGATGGCGTCCAAGTTCAGTGTAGCGTCTTCTTCTGACTGCCCGCCGGACAGGAAGGTAATGCCCGGTACTGCCGGAGGTACTCCCCGAGACAGAGCTAGTAGGGTGCCCCGGGCAATCTCTTCACAGCTGTACTTTTTGCTGCAGGCCTGTCCGGCTGTGACCATGTTAGGTTTGAGGAGCGTGCCCTCCAGAAAGATGTGGTGGTCTGCCAACGCTTTGTATTGAAAGGCCAAAACCGTCTCCGTCACCTGTACACACGGCAACAACCACAACATGTCACGTTCATTGAAAATAAACCCCTTGGGGTCATGAGCAATCTTGCCACTGTAGATTGTTCTAACCTATAAAGGGAAAAGTGAAAGCCCCAGTTGAAAACCTGTCTTGACTTTGTAGGCATGACCAATTCACTGCGGCAACAGTACCCCCGTTGGGGTGCCGGGGGTTTCAGTATAAATAGTGTCCCCACTTTCTGGAAATTTAGTGCTTTAAATTCCCACTGTCGCTGTCTTCCTCATTTACTCTTCCCATTCCTGCTCTGTCCTATCACTCTGCTATACTATCTTCTTCGCTAGATCAATGACCTACCTTTTTTCTTGAAAACTCTTCCTGGACAAGACTCATTGTTTGTGTATGGGGTCTGTTGGATCAGCTTGGGAGTGTTGGACGCTTTCTGCCGGGTGGTCACTAGGGCTTCCTATGATGTTAGTATTTAGCAATATAGGCATTTTATATGTATATGTTTTGTTGATAATTTATAATGATGTTTGTATTCTATTTTGTTTTTGTAACCGGGGGTTCGAGTAGTTGGGGTAAAGCCTCAGCCGTCCCCTGCGTGGGATGTCTTTATTGTAAAGTGATTGGCCGGTGGAGGGCATTCAATTTTCCCACTAGGGTTGTTTCAGCAGATCTTTTATGCGGATCGGGGGTTGTCCGGTCCTGATTTGGCTCGGAAGAGTCCGCTGGACCTAAAGCAACAATCAATCAATCAATCAATCAATTGAAAATAAGATTCATTTTCTGTTCACGTGCATCTGAGATTGAGATCATAAATACGAACAAACCAACAAAATTTGTAACTCACTCTAAGAAACGGATATTTGTTTAAATAGTTTCATACATTTTCTGTGGCTAATATTGGAGAAAACTGAACCTAATCTTCGTGTCCGACCATTTAAAAGGGGGTCTGCTCTAGGTGTCTGTTCACTTATCTCCAATAGGATCCGTATGGAGTTGGCGGTCGTGACCCAGCCGCTACCAGACTTTTCGGAGGGCTTTGATGTGGCTGTATCTATGCGAGTGGTTCTGAACCTGTTGTATTGGTTGACTCGCGTTTACAGTTTAGAAGGAGCCCTTATTTTAGACTGGCAAGGTGACGTTATCTTTGGACCCAATGCCTTGGTAAGCTGTGTATACGTTTATTTCGTCAAACTGCGTTCAGCGGTTCTTGAGATCAGGCGATAAACGGACCGAAAGACGGACCGACATTTCGTTCCTTCTGATTTCCAACTATTTCACAGTATTTCCGAAAGTTCTCTGGAAAAACTCCAAAGTCAACACAAAATAAATCAAAAGCGAGACAAATCAACACTCCACATTGCGGTCATCGAACCTTCTGGGCCACTTCCAAGTCATGTTCCCCGTCAGGCAGGACTTCAGGCTCCACGATAGGCACCAGGCCGTTTTGCTGACAGATGCTGGCGTATCTGGCCAATACGTTGGCGTTCTCCATCATCGCCAGATAGGACGGCGTGTTTCTCGTGATCTTTAGCACGCATCGCCATTTGGCGAAGTCGGCGCCGGATTTTTTGTACTCTGCACACCTATCTGCCAATCCATCCAGTCCCTGTGTGGTGCACTCGTTGTGACTTCCGGCTAGCGGCACTACCCCTTTGTCCACCTATGAGAGGGAGTAGAAGACACGTACAGCAAAGAATATAATCACGTCGTCGTCGTCATCATCATCATCATCATCATCATCATCATCATCATCATCATCATCATCATCATCATCATCAGCATCATCATCATCATCATCATCGTCATCATCATCATCATCATCACCATCATCATCGTCGCCCACCAGCCCTTTGCAATAACTTAACCAGGGCGGTTGTTGGAAGACTATTATAGAATCATATACAACCCTTATTCCTAGGAACCAACCAGGTGTTTGCAGACAACTAATGCAACAAGACAAGATAATACAAGATAAGATAAGGCCCCACCATTCTTTACCTTGATACCAGGAATAATGCCCTGTTCTTTGAGGATGTCGACGAAGTTTTTGCCCGTGCTGTCTTTCTGGTACAGCGTTTCGTGGAACATAATGACGCCAGAGATGTTCTGGTTCAGCCCAGGGGTAGTGAACAGAACCTCTCGGTACAGACGCCGGTTTTCCTCTGTGTTCTCCACGCCTATCCCCTCCAGTCTCTTGCCCATGGAGCCCACGGACTCATCGGCAGCCAGTATGCCTTTGCCGGGAGCCACGATCGCGTTGGCGATGCGACGCAACTCGTCCTCCTGGTCCTTGGTCAGGTACGTGGCGAATTCCGGCATGGCTGAAGGTTAACTCCGAGGCAGAGAGATCTTAAAGCTTAGCTCGGACCTAACAAGATCCCCAGCACCTCCCAGGCAGAGTCGTCTCCAGCACAGATTTACCAAAAAAAAAGAAAGATGGACGATGACTGCTCTATAGTGACGTCAAATAATAATGACGTCACTATATGATGTGAAGCAATATTTTCGGACTGACTTTGATTTCGTCATTTGCTACTCTCGCAATGCTCATGATGGGTTAGATCTAACTATGTCAAAATGTTGAATCTATCAATAGTTTTTAATTATTAAACAAATAATTCGTAATTTTAAATTTAAAAAAAAACAAACACTTGTACAAGAAAAAATTTATTTCGCGAGCGAACGATTAAGGGGAAACAACTGCGTACAATAGTGTAACAACAATAAAGGGTTGTTTCCCTTTGATTGACAGGATCTCTCTCTCTCTCTCTCTCTCTCTCTCTCTCTCTCTCTCTCTCTCTCTCTCTCTCTCTCTCTCTCTCTCTCTCTCTCTCTCTCTCTCTCTCTCTCTCTCTCTCTCTCTCTCTCTCTCTCTCTCTCAATCTTAGTTTAGGAGATAATGACATGACATAAATAAATACCAACATCGGTCTAAACTGTAAAGATTGAAACGGATAAAATCAACAGTCATTGATTTATCGAGCGCCTATAGGTTAGTTAGTTATTCATTAATTACAGGGCCCATCGGACTGCGAGGAGCCGAATCAGGACCACACAATCAATACCACAATTTGACTGAAAGAGGATTCGACCCTGATCCGCACACAAGATCTGCCGAAACAACCCTAGTGGTAGCACTGAAAGCACTCCACCACCCGTTCACTGTACCCACCCCCTTCACAACGAGTTCGCCTCACACCAGTCGACTCGGGGTACGTCGGAGAGATTTCGCAGTGTGAAGGCCAGAACAGAGCGCTACAAGAACTCTTTTGTGCCCACTGCCATCAGGGTGTACAATCAACAGCACTAGACATCAGGGACATTCTCGTCGTGCTGTGGCCAGTTGGGCCCCACATCGGTTTCAAGTGTGGAAAAGAACTGTGGTGATGAGTTGGGGAGGTGGGGGGGGGAATGAAGATGGACAAATGGAATATATTACTGTCAATGTAGTGATGAGTTGTAGCATGAGTGGTTTGTCTGTGCGCGTGCGGGGGCTGTTGTTGGGTGTGTCGGTGTGTCTGTGTGGAGGGGTGTGTGTGGCGTGGCAGGGGTGGGCGCGTGCTTGCGTTCACGTGTAAGGATGTTGAGTTGGGGGGGGGGATGTTGTGATGGGGGATATTGTGATGGGTGTGTGTGGGTGTGTGTGTGTGTGTGTGTGTGTGGGGGGGGGGGTGACGGCATTTTGTCTTCTTGTCTTTCTGTTGTTTTTTGGGCGCTGGAAGCCATTTTTCCATTTTGTAAAGATTTGGACAATAAAGTTTACTGTTTACTGTTTACTGTTTACAATAAAGACATTCCTCGCAGTACTGAGGCTATACTTTAATTTATCGACCCCCCGTTTACAAAAACAAAATAGAATACAACCATCATTATAAAATAGCAACAAAGCACATACATACAAAATGCCTACATTGCCAAATAATAACATCATAAAAAGCCCCAGTGACCATTTGGCAGAAAACGTCCAATATTCCCAAGCTGACCCAACAGACCTCACACACAAATGAGGAGTTTTGTCCCGGAAGAGTTTTTAAGAAAAAAAAGGTAGGTGACTAGTCTAGCGAAGAAGATAGTAAAGAGTAGGAATGAGAAAGAACAAAGGAGAAAGACAGCGACAGTAGGAATTTAAAGCACTAAATTTCCAGAAAGTGGGGATACTATTTATACTGAAACCTCCGGCACTCCCACAGTGAGAGCGCCTATACTGTAGGTCTGAAAGACAAGAACAATAGCGCTTGAATAATAATGAAAATAGCGGAGACGGTGATGCGTATGAGAGCATGTACGCTTGGACGAATTCTTTGGTGGATGTATTTATACTTATGCATGAGGAGATAGCCAACAATCAGAGTAAAAGACGGTATAAAATGTCTTTAATATTTAAATGAGAAATAATCGTGGATAATAAAAAGGAAATTAGTTTTGTGGGGTTATTTCCCTTACTAATTTCTATTATAATTTAATGTAAATTTCTCTGGTGCGTCCGATCAGCGCAATTGGTTCATTTCTGAACACGAGTTCGTTCATTTGTTTTACTTGTTCACTTGCTGTCGTTGTTACAAGAGGTATGGTCTGTTTCTCTGTTTCGTTGAGAATGTGCCAGCACTAAATGCTTTCGTTTCTTCCTCATCTGATCATACTGATGAAGTAGGAGTAATAGCTTGATGTATTTTTTCCGACAATTATTAGTAATTATTGAATTATTTTGTGTGTGGGGGGGGGGGGGGGTGGGAAGTGTGTGGGTGTGTGTGTGTATATGTGTGTGTGTGTGTGTGTGCGTGTGTGTGTGGCTAGGTATAAACACCTTTATTCTGACATACACTTGAACCTCTACGTACTTTCTTTTGACGGACCCCGTTATTTTGACGTCAAAACAGTGTTCCGTTAGGGTTAGGGCTGTGTTAGGTTTAGGGTTAGGTTAAGGGTTAGGTTTGAGGTTAGGGTTAGCTTCAAAAACTGGACAAATGTGTAAAAATGTCAAAGTAACGTATGTAGAGTTTCATAAAAGTCATCACCACGATTCCTGTTCGAAAAAAAAAAATTCCACAACTTGCCATGTGCACGGTTGGCTCATTTAAATAGTGTTCTTAGATGTGGTCGTGGTTTAAAAGTTAAAATTTGGTTGAGGTGCTTGGTTGGAGATGTTTGGTTTGTTATAATTGTAGCCATGCAGTATGAGAAAATTGTAAACATTCCATTCTTTTAAAACTAACTTCATCGCCTAGATTGTTTTTGGAAATTGAAAGATCAACACCGAACCAATGAAACTTCTTCTTCATCGCCTTTTATCGCTTTGTAATATTGAAGACTGATAATTGGGGAGAAGAAACAAGGTAGACAATTGCTACCCAACACTTTTTAGTGTCTTTGTTGTTGTCTGCCCACATCCTTCCCACTGTCGCTGTCTTTCTCTTTTGTTCTTTCTCATTCTTACTCTGTCCTATTAATCTACTATACTATCTTCTTCTTCGCTAGACCAGTCACCTATCTTTTTTCTTGAAAACTCTTCCGCAACTTCTCATTTGTGTATGAGGTCTGTTGGGTCAGCTTGGGAATATTGGACGCTTTCTGCCAAATGGTCACTAGGGCTTCCTATGATCTTATTATTTAGCAATGTAGGCATTTTATATGTATGCGTTTTGTTGATATTTTATAATGATGTATGTATTCTATTTTGTTTTTGTAAACGGGGGTTCGATAAATTAGAGTATAGCCTCAGCGTCCCCTGCGCGGGATGCCTTTATTTTAAAGTGACCGGCTGGTGGAGAGCCTTCAGTGTTACCGCTAGGGTTGTTTCAGAAGATCTTTTATACCGATTATTTATTTTATTATTTATTTAATCGTTCTTATATAGCGCTTTTCCCGCTCAAGAGCTGCTCAAGGCGCTGGCCGACACAGTATCTAACTCAAGCCGCCCGAGGCGCTCAATTGCAGCCTTTTGGCGCATCGTAATATCGCTCCAGACAACTGAGCACAATCCTGGGCAGCCAGGGATGGGGGCGAAGGACCTAGGTGCATGCTGGGTGTGTTCTTGTCTCCGGCACTCACCCGTCTAGAACATGAGCGTCAGGATCTTTAAAGTCCGTTATGATGGAATGTATGCGACACAGACTAGACCTCGGTTTATACTCTCATCCGAAGGAGTAGGAAACGGGAGTAAAGTGTCTTTCCCAAGGACACAACACAATGAACCGGCCGGGGCTCGAACCCGGGACCTTCAGATCCGCAAGCCAAAGCTCTACCATTAGGCCACCGTGCCTCCCTAAGGATCAAAGGTGTCCTCTATCAACCAAGTTGTGTTCCTGATTGTGTGGTCCTGATTCGGCTCTCTGCAGTCCGCTGGACCCTGTAAGCAATGAATAACTAACTATATAACCTCGTTCTCTCCTTTTTGTTCTCCCCCCTCCCCTCTCTCTCCCTCTATTTGTTTGCCTTTCTTTCCCTGCCATCCACTGCATTCCAAACCCAGAAAGTTCGATTGTCAACACAATCCTATGTGATTTGTGGAATCACACTCCGCATTCCATGCTGAAGAGTACGACTTTAATCTATTCTGTAAACAAAACACAAAAGAACGAGTACTAGCAGCCGCCATTAATTAAATTAAATTAAATCCTCTCATCGAGCGCCTATGAAATTGAAAAGGGATAACCACAGCGGTTGTTAATATCGTAATGAAAGTGGGGAAATGATCGGATTACGGGGTGCCAGGTTACTCACGTCCACCTGTCCGTTCGTCTGTGAAGTCTGTTGTTAGTGTGGCATTCAACTGGCCTTATCGAGGGCTCTAACTTGTTGCATTAGGCACGCATGGCGTATTGTACCATTCAATGAGAGCATAAAGCACGTCAAAAAATACAGTCTGCACTGGTCCCCTGCTTAGTATTGTGCTGAACACTTTGTACTAGGTCATTGGATTATGTAGATCGTGTGACTCTGAAAATTGGCAGATTTGGTCCCCTTCTCTGCGCTACATTAGTTGAACTGTGACAGGATTATCTCCCGTACACACGACGCTCATTATGGTTTAATGTAATCGTTGCTATTTAGCGCTTTTCCAGCTCAAGAGCTGCTCAAGGCGCTGGTCGATACAGGATCTAACGCAAGCCGCCCGAGACACCCACCCGCAGCCTGTTGGAGCTTCGCCTGACGCCCAGAACAACTGTTCTATATGAACGATTAAATACATTAATTAAACATTTTGCGCTTTTGCTAGTTCTAAAAGGCGTTCAGTAGCAGGTCCATCTGACGACGGGTTGCTGGAAGCCTATAGCCCGTGGGACGGTAACAATTGATGCGCGGTCTAGTACTCGGTAGCTTGAGGGCTAAAAGGCTGATAGCCCACGAGGCAATCGCTGCTGTGTCCACTCAAGCTGCTGTAAGCTCAGAGCGCTGCTCAAGCAGCTGGATTCAAGGCGCCAAGATGCTGCAATAGAGCAACACTGATGACTCCCGGTGAGGGCGTTTATTTCAACCTTTGACACGCTCGTTGGACAAATGGAATAAAGGTAGTTTCTTTTGTCATGCGGTTGCGGCGACACGAAATGTGATGGAAGGGATTTGGAAGTAGAATGACACATTGTCAAAAGAGCCCTTACTTGAAGCCAATTGCACTAGGAACAAACTGCAACGTCGCCCCGGGATGTTTGGCGTGCCAGTCGCGTACGTTATATTCATAACCACCGCAGCGAAGCACCTTATAACCGATCGCCCATAACTGAGCTCAGTCGTCCGGTGCGTCAGACGATGTGCCCCACAGGCAGCAAGTGCGCGCCTCTGTCGTCTCCAGTTAAATCTTATGTCGGCCAGCGCCTTGTGCTGTTGTTGAGCTTGAAAAGCGCTATTTTAGAACAATACATATATAAATATACACCTCTTTCCCTTCCTCCATCCCTGCAAGAGAGAGAAGGGAAAGAGAGAGAGAGAGAGAGAGAGAGAGAGAGAGAGAGAGAGAGAGAGAGAGAGAGAGAGAGAGAGAGAGAGAGAGAGAGAGAGATTGACAAGTAAACAAAGTTTGTTCTGCGTCACACAACCCATATAACAAAACAGAAAGTCTACACTGCTATTATTTATCTGGCATTCTCACAGAGAGAGAGAGAGAGAGAGAGAGAGAGAGAGAGAGAGAGAGAGAGAGAGAGAGAGAGAGAGAGAGAGAGAGAGAGAGAGAGAGAGAGAGAGAGAGAGAGAGAGAGAGTTTCTTATGTACATAATTATTCTTGTTCCCACAAGGTTTGTTTCGACCGTAGGCCTGCTGCTATATGCTGATTTTCTGAGACGCTGTAATTGACGAGCTGTCAATCATTCTGAAAATAACGTTACAGTAATATGACGGCCTTCTAGCGCCAAAACCTGATAATTACAAATATCATGAGATAATTACAAATATCATGGGATAATTACAAATATCATGGAATAATTACAATTATACAGTGATAATTACAATTATCATTAAAAAAAATTATAAATATCTTCGCGTGATCACGTTTAATTTTCAGTTTTGGCTCTAGCAATCGACCTGGAAATGCGCCAAAACCAAAATTTGTAATTATCACATAATAATTACAATTTTCACTTCGTAATATAAATTTTTACGTGATCACGCTTAATTCTGACTAAGGCGGCTTACTAGCGCCAAAACGTGCATTTACATGTATCATTGATAATAGTAATTAACACGTGTTCTGTGTAATTCACAGTATGACGGCTTACTACCGCCAAAACCTGAGACAGATGGCTCGAGCCAAAACTGAAAATTAAACATGATCACGCCAAGATATTTGTAATTTTTGAATGATTATTGTAATTATTTCTTGATAATTGTAATTTTCCTATATTTGTAATTATCTCATGATATTTGTAATTATCAGGTTTTCGCGCCAGGAAGGCGTGGCAAATACTGATAATTGTTAACGAACACTGTGGATTATCGGTATCTCCGTAAATTACACGGAACACATGTTAATTTCAATTATCTCGTGATAATGGTAACTCTCGGTTTTGGCGCTAGTAGGCCGTCATACAGTAACATACTTTGGGTCGCTGGCTTTGGTTAGGCCGTTTCATTTTCACGTGATTTTTGCTTTCGAAGGAAGGGGAACTGATTCAAGAAATTCGTGTTCAGTGTTCGTAATTTTGTGGGTGCATTGCTTTGTTTGGTGGGTAGCGAATTACGGACGTTTATTGGAAGCGGACATTTTTTACTGGATTTTGCGACGTAATGTTTTGAGTGCCTTGTAGCATGTGCGAAGGTCATGCGCAGACTCATGCAACCACAAGTCAGCGAACTTGGCGTTGTCAACAGACGTTTTGAACCGAGACACATTCTTCGTCAGCCTCTGTCAATGACTGCGAATGAGGGGTCATCGCCTATTTCGCGCTCCAGACTCAACCAGTAATATTGAAGCTGCTGTACACGTGTTTTAACGCGTTTTTTTAAGATTCACTTTCTACAAACGCCCCAAGATATTCAGTTCAGTGGCATGTCAGATCTGGTTGCTTGAGTTAGATCCTCTATAGGCTAGCGCCTTGAGCAGATCTTGAGCTGGAAAAGCGCGATATAAGAACGACTAAATAAGAATAAATCGTCCCCTATACGCTTATTGTATCCGGGGACGTTAATTTTACTCAAAAAAAAAATCTGGGAGGAAATTGGGGGAAATATAGGGAAAAATAAATTAAACTGGGACCTTGCAAATGCGTGTGATAAAATAAAACGGTTGAACAATGTAGGGAAAACTGTTCTTCAGAGAAAACTCCTTCAGTGGGATAATATGTTGGCAGGTTAAAAACAAACAAAAAAAAAGACAACAAAAAAGATTTTGCCGGCGAAGCAAAGGATTCTTAAGTTTAGCTAATCGTCACATTGGAAGCTGGAACAGTGTTTCAGTTGATATTACAAAAGAACTGGTCAGAACGTCGCAGCAGATCTTTCGTGATGCGCTGATAGACTTGGTTTTCCTGGACCAGTGTTATGTATTTTAGCAACTAAAACTGGTATTAAGCTAAAAACAAAATGGCGTACCCGCTCCAACAAAGAAGACATACACTTGTATTAATGGTGGTCTGGCCTGGAGAGATTGAACTGGCTTTTAGCGACAGCATCTCGCATTCCAGTGAGGAACGTCGTTTAGAATTATCTATCCACAGTGACGTCGTTTACAACTATCTACAGTGACGTCGGTTACAACTATCTATCTACAGTGACGTCGTTTACAACTATCTATCTACAGTGACGTCATTTACAACTATCTATCTACAGTGACGTCGTTTACAACTATCTATCCACAGTGACGTCGTTTACAACTATCTATCCACAGTGACATCGTTTACAACTATCTATCCACAGTGACGTCGTTTACAACTATCTACAGTGACGTCATTTACAACTATCTATCCACAGTGACGTCGTTTACAACCATCTACAGTGACGTCGTTTACAACTATCTATCTACAGTGACGTCGTTTACAACTATCTATCCACAGTGACGTCGTTTACAACTATCTATATACAGTGACGTCGTTTACAACTATCTATCTACAGTGACGTCATTTACAACTATCTATCCACAGTGACGTCGTTTACAACTATCTATCTACAGTGACGTCGTTTACAACTATCTATCTACAGTGACGTCGTTTACAACTATCTATCCACAGTGACGTCGTTTACAACTATCTATCTACAGTGACGTCGTTTACAACTATCTATCTACAGTGACGTCGTTTACAACTATCTATCTACAGTGACGTCGTTTACAACTATCTATCCACAGTGACGTCGTTTACAACTATCTATCCACAGTGACGTCGTTTACAACTATCTATCTACAGTGACGTCGTTTACAACTATCTATCCACAGTGACGTCGTTTACAACTATTTATCCACAGTGACGTCGTTTACAACTATCTATATACAGTGACGTCGTTTACAACTATTTATCCACAGTGACGTCGTTTACAACTATCTATCTACAGTGACGTCGTTTACAACTATCTATCTACAGTGACGTCGTTTACAACTATCTATCTACAGTGACGTCGTTTACAACTATTTATCTACAGTGACGTCGTTTACAACTATCTATCTACAGTGATGTCGTTTACAACTATCTATCTACAGTGACGTCGTTTACAACTATCTATCCACAATGACGTCGTTTACAACTATCTATCTACAGTGACGTCGTTTACAACTATCTATCTACAGTGACGTCGTTTACAACTATCTATCCACAGTGACGTCGTTTACAACTATCTATCCAGGACATTTCGTGAAGGTTCTTTATTGGAAAATTGCTGTTCGTGAGTTGGATTATTGAAACCTCAGAGGACCTACAACACTAAGGCGTGACAACCTAAGAGAGGTAAGTGATTTTTTTTAATTTACTGATGTATTTACTGGCATTATTTTACTTCATGTTATTTTATTTATTTATTTATTTATTTATTTATTTATTTATTTATTTATTTATTTATTTTATTTTATTTTATTTTATTTATGTATATATTCATTGATTGATGTATTAATTCCGTGTTAATTATTCTGTATTGCGTGAGACGTGTTGTGTTAGAAAAAGAATAGTCCCAGAGTTTATGGTGCTTTATTTAACACGTAATAAGAATCTGCATTTGGGTATCGAAGTAACCATGACTAAGTAATTGGATTAAATTGGTTTAAGACTGGTTCAATAAGTGACTGATTTATTTTGATGTATTTAATTATTTATTTGCTAAATTTACAACAACAACAAAACAATTGGTTGCATTCTATTCATATTGAGCAAGCAGCGGTCATTGATTGTGCGTTGTTAACACAGTGGTTGATTGAATGCTCGTTTGACTGACTGACTGAACAAATGATATATAATCACAGTGTATAAGGTTTACCTTGAAACACATAGGCCTTACTCAAGGGCGCCTGTAGCGGATCGACAATAGCAAAGCGGCAGACAGCTATCAATTCAAATAATAATTATTATTATTGTTGTTTTTATTTTATTGTAATATTATGTCATATGTGTTGTAATGACAGGATGTACAATGGATGAATGCGAGTGGGTGCGCAATGAGTCACAACGCGCGATATAAGTACCATTCATTATTATCACACACGTAAAGGTGTGTTCTACCTACAGCTGTCCAACTTGAGTAATGCTTCTGTACCTGGTAGACGCTCCAGTCGTCTCGTACTTTGGGAAGAATTGGCTAGGACGTTTGGTTCTTCTTGGCGGAAAACGGGAGTCGATAGGAAGGCATGACCTGATGGGATAAATTGGTGGTGGTGGTGGTGGTGGTGATGTTATTGTTGTTGTTGTTGGTGGTGATGTTATTGGTGATGTTGTTGTTATTGATGGTGGTGATGTTGGTGGAGGTGTTGTTGTTGGTGATGGTGGGGATGTTGGTGGTGGTGATGATGGTGGTGGTGGGAGAGAGAGATACATTAGTACAATGGATGCATTTTAGGTCGAAGTCGGTGTATCTGGAATGTTCTAATTAAATATGTAGGTAGGCACGAGTCAGTGTATCTGGAATGTTCTAATTAAATATGTAGGTAGGCACGAGTCAGTGTATCTGGAATGTTCTAATTACATATGTAGGTAGGCACGAGTCAGTGTATCTGGAATGTTCTAATTAAATATGTAGGTAGGCACGAGTCAGTGTATCTGGAATGTTCTTATTAAATATGTAGGTAGGCACGAGTCAGTGTATCTGGAATGTTCTTATTAAATATGTAGGTAGGCACGAGTCAGTGTATCTGGAATGTTCTTATTAAATATGTAGGTAGGCACGAGTCAGTGTATCTGGAATGTTCTTATTAAATATGTAGGTAGGCATGAGTCAGTGTATCTGGAATGTTCTTATTAAATATGTAGGTAGGCACGAGTCAATGCACAATGTGTGTCCATAAACCATTTTTAGTATCGTAACTTTTTATTTGTATTTTACTACAGCAAAATGCATGGTAGAATGTACTTTTCTGAGATAATGTTTTCTGAGTCTGAATCGAAAAATCAATCTGTCTTGCTTTTATTCCCTGGCAGAAAGAGTGGAGTTGCGCGGAGAGAAGAAGCGCCTGTTGTGAGAGGGAGGTGGGAGGGGAGAGGGAAGAGAGAGTGGGTGCAGGGGAGTAAGAAACATAGAAATGCTGCAGATGGGCTCAACCTGCCTCGCCTATAAATAATATGAAATGGGGGGGGGGGGGGGGGGGCAAGAGGTTGTGGAGGCGGGAGGCGGTTTAGTGGTCGGTGGGGAAAGGGAAAAAAAGAAGTTATGCGGAGCGGCTCAACCTGCCTTGCGCTAATTGGGACGAAGAAATGGTTTATGGGGTTTAAACCTCTTTACTCCTCGCCTAACTCGTCAGGAATGCCAAAGGGAGGGGTGGGTTCTCCTGTTGGTTTTACCGGTTACAATCCCAGCTGCACCAGTTGAGTTCTGTTGAAGTGATAAGTTCAACAGATACTTTCTGGTTGTATGCAAGTGCATATTTTCAAAGGCAGCTAAGTATGCAATGTTTACAATTAGACTTGGGCCAGTGTGTTTGGCGTGGGTGGGGGTAGGGTAAGAGAGAGAGAGAGCGAGAGAGAGAGAGAGAGAGTGAGAGAGAGAGATAAGGGTGAATCACTTCCTATCCTATCCCGTAACTCGGTGGTCGTTGGGGCACCACAGATGATCGTTTAACCAGCGTACTCCATCTTTTTCTGTCCTCACCAATCCTGATGACTTCGCTCAGTGTCAAGCTAGTCCATTCTTGAATGTTGTCCTCCCACCTCTTTGTTTGTCTCCCTCTTCTTCTACCTCCTTGCACTGTGCCTTTGCAGGATGGTTTTGCAAGGCATGATAATCTGGTCACTTATAGAGAGAGAATCATTCAGAGAGAAAGAGAGAGAGAGGGGGGAGGGAAGCACTTCGTTAGAGCTGGATCTTAACATAATGCCTCTCTCTCTCTCTCTCTCTCTCTCTCTCTCTCTCTCTCTCTCTCTCTCTCCCTTTTTCTCTCTCTTTAACTCTCTCTCTCACTCTCTCTTTCTATATCTCTCACTCTCTCTTTCTCCATTTCTCTCTCTTTTACTCCCTCTCTCACTCTCTTTCCCATACTCTCTCTCTCCCTCTCTCTCTACGTGATGCTTTCGCGGAGAGTTTTGGATCTTTGCACATCACCCACCTTTCATAGCGAAAGTCGTTCTTTTCCAACACAAGTTCTACTTTGCTACACCTGTGTTTCTGTCAGTTTGGGAAGTTTCGTAAGATGGACTATTTAAAGATGAGTGCTTCTTAAAGGGGATAATAATAATAATAATAATAATAATAATAATAATAATAATAATAATAATAATAATAATAATAATAATAATAATAATAATAGCGGATTTTTATATAGCGGGTACTCAAGCTTATGACCAGACTCACCACGCTTTACATAGTCATTACATATAAATACATGCACTCGATAAAACATCGCTTTTGCTACAATACACCAAAAGACGGAACAGTAATGGTACAGACTATTTATAACTATGTACATAAATTACAAAAAAGACCGAAATAGACTATTTACAACTATGTGCACAAATGACAAAAAAGACAGAAATAGAATAGCAAAAACCTATTCACAGCTATTTATATGCCCGGTTAGGCCCAGGAAGAAAAACAGTATAAATATTTACAGCCGTGTATACACTTACGGATCAGACATAGACAAGAGATGAGAGAATGGCAGCGGGATACAAATCAGTCTGAATAATGCAGTTTGAAGAGGTGGGTTTTGAGGGCCTCTTTGAATGCTTGTGTTGATTGTATGTTGCGGATATGGGAGGGAAGGGAATTTACTGCTTAGGTGCGGAGTAAGCGATTGCACTACGCCAACTCCAGCTGTCCGATTCCTATTCCTGCGATCCTTCCAGCCTACGATATTCATGCACATGCCATTCCGCCGTCTTTCCGCTAAATGGAGACTTATTCCAGCTTGGCCGACGGCGGGGTGCCCTTACCCGTAAAACAAATGCACCCGGTGATCAGGGGGAGAAACGTTGGCACAGAGGGAAAGTTGCAGTGGATGCTAAAAGCATCGTGGGATAGGAGGGGAAACGGTAAGGCCTCTGCCACACACGGTTACAACGCTAACAGTTCAACACCTTCCCCACACAGCGTTGCTGAGACTAGCCGTGGCATAACGTCTGCCTCTCACTTGGGAGAACTACTCGGCGAGTCTCAGCTTTGCTGTGTCAGTGTGTGCACCGTCCCTAATGTTCTTTACCATACAGCGTGGCTGTGTCAGTGTGTGCACCGTCCTTAATGTTCTTTACCATACAGCCTGGCTGTGTCAGTGTGAGCACCGTCCTTAATGTTCTTTACCATACAGCGTGGCTGTGTCAGTGTGTGCACCGTCTCTAAACTTCTTTACCATACAGCGTGGCTGTGTCAGTGTGTGCACCGTCCCTAATGTTCTTTACCATACAGCGTGGCTGTGTCAGTGTGAGCACCGTCCCTAATGTTCTTTACCATACAGCCTGGCTGTGTCAGTGTGAGCACCGTCCCTAATGTTCTTTACCATACAGCCTGGCTGTGTCAGTGTGAGCACCGTCCCTAATGTTCTTTACCATACAGCCTGGCTGTGTCAGTGTGTGCACCGTCCCTATTTTCTTTACCATACAGCGTGGCTGTTTCAGTGTGAGCACCGTCCCTAATGTCTTTTACCATACAGCGTGGCTGTGTCAGTGTGAGCACCGCCCCTAATGTTCTTTACCATACAGCGTGGCTGTACCTAGGCCATAACTGCCTCCGGTCTTCGCCCCCTCCCTCCTGGATTTGGCGTCTGTATCCGCTAGCGCCTTGAGCAGCTCTTGAGCTGAAAATGCGCTATCTAAAAACATGTAAATAAAATAAATAAATACACACGTTTACGCAGAACGGCAAGGGCGCGGTTTCATTTAATTTCTGTGTCCCTCGGTCGCCACCATCACACCCACCTCCATTATATTTTATCCCCCTCTCCCCCATTCCATCCTCTCATATCCCACTCCTGTGGCTTTGCTAATAAGATATTTAGCTAACGTCTGTGGAATATTATTCGAAGAAGCTGCAATGCTGTGATGCTCCTTTTCGGCCTAAAGGTGAGGTTCCTAACAGGCAAAGGATAAGCGTAATGTTGCGTAGATCTGAGAGGCAATTAAGCGTAATGTTGCGTAGATCTGAGAGGCAATTTATAGGTGCGATGAGTGAGTACTATGATATCTGAGGAAGATTTTATAATAAACCGCTACTGGGAGATTAGATGATCAACCAAATCAACGCTGTTTAAATGCGATGCACGAATAAAGAACTCGCGTGTTACAAAAACTAAAAATAAGACATGCATAGAATCCAAACTACGTAAATTATTATTGTAATATAATTATTTGTGCAGCCGAACGGCGAATTTGTACGTAAACCTACTGTTTATTGACGATTAAGGAGTCCCAGTTCAGAAATCATTGGGCGTTGTTCCCGTGCTAATGGTTTGCATAATGGAACATAAATACTTTCTGTAAGAAAGCACATCACATAAAGAGAACAAACAGAACGAGTATACTACACCAAAATAGCTTATACAGTATAATAAAGTCTTATCCGTTCTGACGCATTATGCACTGCCGTCAGTAATTCACTAACAGAGTAGGTCTTACGATACAGTTAACATCGACTTGAGGCAATATAGAAGTCTTGTCGTAAAACTAATAGTCATAAAAGAGCGGTGTCCCGCCGACGTAGCTGAGGAGTTGAGCTTTGGCTGAATACACCGATGACACACGTTCGAATCCCGTGGTAGGCAGGCTAACAGTGGCCATTGCTAATAGTGTCTGTGTTAACGGAATGATTGCCCTGGGGGTTCAGTGCTGATTTAGGCCTCTTATCCCTCTTACTGAGGAGAGTTATCCCCGTCCGCTGTATGGCCAATAGCAGGCGTAGACGTTACACTCAATGTTTATTGATAACTTGTAGTAATGTGTAACTATGATCAATAGCGGGCGTAGACGTTACACTCAATGTTTATTGATAACTTGTAGTGTGTAACGTCACAATGTTTATTGATAACTTGTAGTTGTGTGTAACTATGGTCAATAGCGGGCGTAGACGTTACACTCAGTGTTTATTGATAACTTGTACTTGTGTAACTATGGCCAATAGCGGGCGTAGACGTTACACTCAATGTTTATTGATAACTTGTAGTGTGTAACGTCACAATGTTTATTAATAACTTGTAGTTGTGTGTAACGTCACAATGTTTATTGATAACTTGTAGTTGTGTGTAACTATGGTCAATAGCGGGCGTAGAAGTTCACTCAATGTTTATTGATAACTTGTAGTGTGTAACGTCACAATGTTTATTGATAACTTGTAGTTGTGTGTAACTATGGTCAATAGCGGGCGTAGACGTTACACTCAATGTTTATTGATAACTTGTAGTTGTGTGTAACTATGGTCAATAGCGGGCGTAGACGTTACACTCAATGTTTATTGATAACTTGTAGTGGTGTGTAACGTCACAATGTTTATTGATAACTTGTAGTTGTGTGTAACTATGGTCAATAGCGGGCGTAGACGTTACACTCAATGTTTATTGATAACTTGTAGTGGTGTGTAACGTCACAATGTTTATTGATAACTTGTAGTTGTGTGTAACGTCACATTGTTTATTGATAACTTGTATTTGTGTGTAACGTCACAATGTTTATTAATAACTTGTAGTTGTGTGTAACTATGGTCAATAGCGGGCGTAGACGTTACACTCAATGTTTATTGATAACTTGTAGTGTGTAACGTCACAATGTTTATTGATAACTTGTAGTTGTGTGTGACGTCACCTACGCTGACCACGCCCCTTTCTCCTTTTCACATTCACAGTGAGTGTTGCCCCACTGATAAAATAAAATAATTAAAAAAGTCTTTGGAAAGTTTTTTTTTTTAATGACTAACTTGGGTAATTGTGGTGCCTATTAATAGCAACAGCCGTTGGCTGCCACTCAACATTCTAAAAATAAACTGCCAAAGCAGGTAAGAGAAGGAACCCATAAAACTAATGGCTCGTAAGGTTTTTTTTGTTTTAGGTTGAGCAAATAGACCCGACCCTACCCTACCCTACCCAACATATCCTACCCTACCCTACCTTACCATACCACACCCTACCCCTACACTACCCTGCCCTACGCTACACTACCCTACCCAACCCTACCCTACCTACCCTACCCAACCCTACACTTCACTACACAACACTACACTACACTACCCTACCCTACCCTACCTTACCCAACACTACACTTCACTACACTACCCTACACTACCCTACCCTACCCTACCCTACCCAACCCTACCCTACCCTACCTAAACCCTATCCTACCCTACCTTACCTACCCTATCCCACACACCAAAGACTTACACTTCCAGCCGCGTGGTTCATTCAGAAATAAGGTCAAAGGTCACACGGCTGTACGTTAAAAACAGGGGACATAACTCCCTGTCACAACCGAAATGGAAAATGACAACTTCAGTGGTTGGTTGGAGCCACGAAAGCCCCAGGTATGGTGGCTTAAGGTCAAAACTAGGCAAATGCTAGGATAAACCCCTGTGTGCCAACAATAACCAAAGCCGTCCAATTGGGGGCCTTTCAAGAAGTTCCATTGGACCAATTAGGCTTACGTTCTGCCGTGAAGAGTCAGCATGGACAGGACAACATTTCTGAAAGGAGTCCTGTGGGACTGAGTGGGACAGTCCAGCCACAAACATGGAAATCAAGTCAGAGTTTTTTTCTACCTACGCTTCGGAAATCCGAGGTGCCACGACATTGTCATGAAATAACCCTCTCAGTACAAAGATGCATAAACTTGGACAACGTATGAACAAGAATTTTGAAACAACATTGGACGAAATAATAAGACGGTTTCAACTAAGGCCACTAGTTCTGCCTGTGACAAGTTCTTTAAGACCTCTCCTGACTGCTGAAGCCTACGGACTTGGTCTATAGTGACATTTGTATAGGTGTATGGAAGGTTTGCTCCATACTAATATTTGTATTATGTGTAGTGAAGACGCGATCTGTAGTATCATTTGTATAGGGACTGCCAGACAGGAAAGAGGAAGTAAGGGCGACCGGACCGGAAGCGAACCAAAGGTCTGATGGGAACTGGGCCAGACGGGTCATGACCTGACAATCAAGGTCCTCTTGTCCATCAGTGGACGTACTCCATTACAGCAGCATCAGCACTGACTCTTTGACCTCTTCCCTCCTCCCTCAACTTGGCCATGCTGACAACTCTTCACCCTCCCCAGCTTTTTTTCCTAGCGACACCCTACAATGCGACCGGTTACCTCCCCTTCCTGTTTGTTTCCATGTACTGACTGGGAGTGTTTGACGAGCTCTTTCTCCTCCTTGCCTTCCCCGAACACACACACAAGCACAAACTGTCGATGACCTCGGGCGGCTTGAGTTCCATTCTGTATGAGTCGGTGCGTTGAGCTGGAAAAGCGCACTGTTACAATAATACCTAACTCCATCTCGATACTGAAACCATACCGTTGATTTCCTTGCTACATCCCAATTTCTGGATGATACCGTACCAAGCCCCCCTCCCCCCCTCTTTTCCCAACCACCTCACTTCACCTCTCTCTCTCTCTCTCTCTCTCTCTCTCTCTCTCTCTCTCTCTCTCTCTCTCTCATCACTTTCCTTCTCCGTATTAAAATGGTAGTCTGACCCTCCTGGCACCCCCCCCCACTCCCCTTCCCAACTTCCCCACATCTATAATATATTCTGTTGTATCATTGACAGTTTTCCTGTGTCCACAGTCCTTCTGTTTCATTTGATCGTTTAAATCGTCAATGCTGTCTCCATACAAGATTGACTTAGTTTTCAATGACACATTGTTGATTAAAAGCTTCAGCGATTGAAAACTAGATTGAAGTGAGCTGGAATTGCCGCATGAAAACTATGAGTGCTTGTAGTTCAACAAGGTATTACTTGGCACAAGTCATTCTAACTCCAAAATTATATTATGACATCGAGTAGACACTTGAGTCTGTGTGTTCAGCCCTTGTGGAACCGTTACAGGTAATACAGACCATAGACCACAGATCTCTTGGTAGACCACCACTGCATAGACCACCCAAACCCCAGCACATGCTGAGCTGAAATTACAATGCCGGCTCTGAGCCGCTTGCAGCGTTTGCAAATTATACAATGGCCTGCATTGTAGGCGAGTCAGAATGTGATCCGTTCTGACAAATTGGTCCGCCTGCGGACAGTTTAGCTATCGACTGAACTTGGAAGTTTAACGCCGACAACCCAAATTGGCGATATTTCAGACGCATTGCTTTCAAACTGTCAACAGATTGTCCATTGAAGGAGTTTTCTTCAAAGGCCAGGTTTTATTTTTCTGCAAGCCGTTTGACCTCATCACAATCTTTTTAAGGCACCAGTTTTATTGGAAAGGTGGTTCAACAAGTGCGGTTTTAGGTTATGTATAAATGCTTGTATAAAATAATAAATAATGATGGGCATAGACGAAAATAAAATAGTTCAAATACAATTAATCTCCGTCTGTTCCTTTTTTTGTATGGTCAAGAAGGCGAAGCAATAGATGCAGTTTGAACCATCCTCCATTGGTTTCGATTGGAGGCTTAATCTCTGGCATAGGAGGGCGTGTGTCTGTGTATGGGTCTTTTGGCCTCAGCACGAGTGTGTTGTTCAGAAGAACAAAGAATAAGAAAAAGAGATGTCCGCCTGTTCAGCAGACTGGATATTGTCTGTCCACAAACTGCTCATTTTTTGACAAAGGCACGCAGGCTATTTTCAATCTTGCCTCGGCTTCACCTTTAGCTCACATCTATGTCTAATCTCCAGCTGAAACGGAATAATCGGAGCGGTTCGGGGTCTCCGCTTCCATCTCCGGAAGCTAACTTTAGCAAACGCATGCACTGTTCACACCTTTCGTGGACAAAACCGACTGAGAACTGTTTCGAGAGCGTAGGATCAGATGTCTTTAGTGAGAAGAAGATTATGATTTTAAAATGACAGTCTGTTTTAAGATTACGTTCAGTGTATGAGCGGCGAGCGCAAATGGCACGTTTCTAGGTTGTATGAGTTGTATTGTATTGTGTTATATTGTATTGCATTGTAATTTTACTTAGGCCTGAAGGTATTTAAAAAAAATTGTTTTTCTATAATAATAATAGCCATAGTGCCTATTTATAGATTCAAGATAACGATTTGACACTTCAGTGAGAGTATAAACCGAGGTCTAGTCCGTGCACGCGCATTCCATCGCATGAACTGTAAAGATCCTGACGCTCATGTCCTAACAGGGTGAGTGCCGGCTAACAATATACCAATCACGCTATCCCCGGTCGCTCAGGGTTGAACTCAGTGGTCTGTGCGTCAGACTATGCGCCCAAGGGCTGAAAGTGGACGCCTCCGTCGGCTTGAGTTAGATCCTGTATCGGCCAGCGCCCTGAGCGCTTCTATCTAACAACGATATCATAAATAAATCAGTATATCGTGGAAATGAATGTTTTCATTGGTTGATGTCTTTAGCATCTGGGTTTTAACTTCACTGCTACAAATAGTTAACATCAACCATTGCGAAATGGAAAGTTGATTTGTGTAGCTCTTGAAAATTAAACCTTCGGCTAAGACCCAAGCAACGACAGTGTATCTTTAAGTGGAGTTAAAATAGTAATAATAATGGACATTTATATAGCGCTATTACTTGTCTTTTTATAGATAAGCGCATAGCGCTTTTACATGAAAAGAAAGAAACAAATATGGAACAACTTACAATATTGCATTAGAAATTATACAATGAGAAAAACACACATGCAAAATCAGACAATACATAGAGTTAACCTTCTGCAAACAAGTCATCACAATCACAACACAATGCACAAGCACAGCCAAAAGCAGAACAAATATGAGCTGCGGCTAGGGTCTATAGAATGAAGGATTTAGTCAGGATAGTAGAGTTTGAAGAGGTGAGATTTTAGAGCTTGCTTGAATGACGGGGTGGTCTGCATGGTCTGATGTTGGCTGGAAGAGTGTTCCATTGTCTGGGTGCACAATAGGTGAATGCCCGTTCTCCGTACATTTTGGTGTTAGTTTTTTGCATGCAGAATGTGCGAGAGTCAGAAGAAGAGCGAAGAGTGCGAGAAGGGACATAGACGGACAGCAAATCTGACAGATATGAAGGGCAGGTTCCAGAGAAGAAATTGTGGCACAGTACGGACAGTTTGTATTTAATGGACTACGAGTTCCACCGTTTGTGGTTCTCAAGTGTACAGCGTTTCACCAAATATTATGTCTTTGACTTAAGGGAGTTTCAGTAGCTTGGTCCACTTAGTAATTGTTTGGAGAATGAGTATTTAGTTTAATTGTACTGTTGGGCGAAATAGACATTGCAACACATTAGAACTTGGAGAGTCGGATGTGTACTTTGGTTTAAAAGAGTTAAACCTATGTGCTTTTCTTTGCGGTTTATTAAGTATTTATCGAGAGTATGACCTTTTAGGGAGTACTGTAGTATTAATTAACGTTTTGTTTGACAGAGGACCGCATTCAGAAGTCTAAAGGTGTTGTGTGCCTATGTTAACAGGCTTGATAGTAAAGTTTAAAGTTCGTAGTCCATGTTCTCCCAGACAGTGTTTGCGAACTCCGAAGAGTATACTATGGACTAAACAATACAGTTGTAATGTCTGAGTATAATGTAAATTTTAATAGTACTGCCCTCTCTCTTCTTCTGTCTCCTTGCATCTTGGTCATTGCAAAATCTCATGCTCTGGTGACGTGGCAAACCATTGGAGTTTCCGTTTCTTCACCAATGTGAGCATGTCATCGTATTGTCCAATGGCGCGTATGGTGTTCTGTCCGACTTCGTCGTTGGTGATGTGCTGGGTATAGGAAATGGCCAGAAGTCTTCTGTAGCACCTCACCTCAATGCTTTATATTCTTTGTTGTAGGTGTGCTATGAGAGTCCTTGTTTCGCAAGCGTATAGGAAGGAAAATGGGGATGACAAGGGAGCACATCGGCCTTACCTTGGTGTATAGACTTGCTTTGGATCATGGAGACCTTAAGCTGTTTAACACTTGTCAGTCGCTTCACAGTCTGGTAGGCCTTCTTGCTTTTGTTCTTGTTCAGACTATTCTCTATTTCCTGGCATTGATCTTCTGTCCAGTTCTCCTTTGCTGTGCGCATGCCTTTTCGGATGTCAATGTTGATCTTTTGGTAGACATCAGCTCCCTGTGAAATGTTTTTTTTCTTTTTCAACTGTCTTCGTTTGTCACACAGGTCCAAAAGTTCAGGCGTGATCCACGATTTCTTCTTTGGGCGGTGCTTGCCATTGATCTTAGTGGCCGCATCTGTCACAGCTGAGTTGAAATTGGTGGTCATGGTGTTGACATCTACTTCACCCGCTCCCAAAATGAGCAGTGGTGCAAATTTCTCTCCAAATTGTGGCTTGAAACATTTCTGTCATCTCCGGCTCTTGCAGTTTGTCCAGGTCCAACTTCAGTCTGGTGCACGTTGCTGTGTTTACTCTCTTCAATTGGAGCCGGAAAGACATAATCACGAGATCGGGGTCTCTTCCGATGTCTGCTCCCGGAAAAAATGCGTGTCATGCCAATGTTGACGATTGATCTGAAGCCTTTCTTGACCATGATTGAGTCAATCTGTTTGTGATGCTCCCCGATGGGACTGTGCCATGTCTATCGTCTGTATTTTTGTGGAGACCAAGCGTGTTTGCCAGTATCAGATTATTGTATCTGGCAAACTCCAAGAGTCTCAGACCTCTGTCATTTGTCTCGTTGTTGCAGTGGGGTCCACGTGTGTTTCCCTAGTTATGGTGCGCTTCTTAGCCAACCTTGGCATTCCAATCACCTTGCACTATGTCCTTCTTCGGTACTTGGGCAAGGACAGCCTGTAGATTTTCGTAGAAATCATCGACTTCGCTGTCGTCATAGTCTGATTTTAAGGCATATGACTTGATGACGGAGATGTCGAAAAGGGCTGTTCTTAGACCGATGGTAATGTGTCTACTGGAGGCTGGGCGGTAACCCATGGCAGTGGACCAAGATTCCAACGCCGTGTTCGTGCCTGTCTTCCCTCCCGCTGAAATAAAGCTTTGTCGGTCGTTGTTTCACCTAGGCCTTTCCAGCACAGTTCGCTGATACCTAAAATGTTCCCTCGATAATGGTCCATCCGAAGTTAGGGTCCTGACATTCCATGTTCCTATGACAATGTTGTCTCTCGTACGGATCTTGCTATGTTGTCCATCAGTAGCACACTTATCACCTCCGTCCTGGTGGGCGGGGTCGTTGGTGACCCGGGCGACGACCGATCCTTATATTGAGTGAGTAGATCTCATTCTTTTCATCATACTGCGTGTCTTGGGCAAGGAAGACCTGGCGGGGCCCAATTTGCTCCAAGCTGTTGGCAGCAGCCGAAATCCACGAGTACACTGAGGCTCACCTTGGCCCCGAGCACGTGGTCGTTGAACCTATAGTAACGTGAGGTTCCTCCGTCCTGGCCGATGACTTCTGTGTAGAAGACGTTTCTCCCAGTGATGCCATGCCAACATCACCCCTGTTAGTCGCCTCTTACGACACGCCGGGAAACGATGGGTCTATTCTATTCAGAGTGCCCGAACCCACAGAGCGTTAATAATATAATGGGTTAGAACTGTGGCAGAAAACATTCCATTGTCATGAAACAAACATTATTGTAATTCGTACAATGATAGAATGTAACTACTGATCTCTGATTTCCGTTGGCAGTGGCACTAGCAGCCCAAATAAACCATCGTTAATAGAAAATTACTATTTCAAGCACCCTGAAATCTTCATCTTTAGAAACAAAAATGAAGAAAAGAAGCATTTTGTTGTATGTAGTTTGAATGTGGGCGGGATGGGGAGAGAAAATATTTACCTATTTCACTTTGCAAGCTGGCAATGAAGTGAGGAGAAGCTACTACACGCTTACCAAAGACTGAGAAGAAATCAGAAAAATGTCCATAAGCCTATGTGACAGTCGGACTTTGACCTCTGGCCCTGCTCCCCACCACTCTCCCCCCTATTCGCACTCTGGCCCCGTTCTCAGCCATCTCCCCCCGATTCGGCCGCTGGCTCAGCGCTCTAAGCCCCGCCCCTCCGGGCAGTCCACCGACGATTTCGGACTTGACCCGAGGCCCAGTAAATCAGTCTTCTGCCTCAAGCCCAACCGAGAACATCGTTTGCTCCGAGGACAAGTTGCCCAGCTTTGCGACCCCTGAACCTCGCCAATATTCTCGTGTTTCTGCCCGTTCTCTGGTCCAGGTAAGAGTGGAGACTTATTTCAATATCATTTAACATTCCCATCATGTCTGTGATTTGTCCTGATGTATGGTTTATGATATGTATTTTTGCCTCATGTATCCAATGTTTATAGTCTGATTGTTGCACTTGCCATGCTTGCGTTTATACATGTATTGCCCCTGCCTAGATCCTTGTATAAATCCCCCATGCCTTGTTGCCCCATTCTTTAGACCATAAACCCCCCTTGCTCATAATCTCCATGATCCTGTATTTCCACCCCTTGTCTCTCCCCTGATCCTAGTATGTAAATATCCACCCCCGATGTCCATCACCCCTTCTCAGGCGCCGAACCTCATATACTTTAGCGGCCGCCAGTAAATTCTCACCAACCCCTGTAGCCATTATTGTCATAAATAGGCAGTGGAAAAACGCCGTTCAGTCTTGACCCGGCTTTTTCCCCAATTCAAATCTGATCTGGCATGCGCACCGATTGGAGCAGCATCCAGAGCGTGTATGCACCTCTGATGCTGAGCATGATTCTTTTCAGAACGGGTTTTTGTGAGGGCTATTGAGAGACTCCACGCCGCGTGCAGCCCTATCTTCTGGCTGTCACTGATGACGCGTGACGCTTGACCACTGGCCATCAGTACACTTGCCCGGTTCGCCCCAGCTAATTGTTGCACAACCAGCGTGACCCAGTGACCCGCATTGGGCCACCCCTGCAAAGCCCACCCAGTCGCCGGAGGCACCCCTCGCCCACGCATTCGAAGATAAGTGCGCCCCTGGCGCAACCTCAACTCGGCGTGCATCTGAATACCCACGCTATGACTAACCCAGCCACCTAGTGCCATATGATGAAATCGACCTATATTCTCCCCAGTGACATTTGAACAGATAAACCCGAATTACTCCCAGATACCCTGGACTATAACAGACTCTAGCTAGTGAACCAGTTAGAACCCAGCATACTATTTGACCTGCACTCAGTTAATAAATTATTGTATAGTATATTCCTACACCAGTCTTCCCTTGTCGAGCCCTATCCTAGTCAAGTCTGTATGTCTCTCGTCTGTCTTCAACCTACCTACCATTCTTTAGTATTCCCAGCGTTATTCACTTGAAGGTCACCGCACGTTAACCTAGGACAAGGAGGTAACACAGCGCGGGTGAATAATCGCATACCCTCATTCCCCCCAACCCCCTATATTCGTGACATTAACTTTGGCGACCCCGACGAGACTAAAGACTTAGGTTTCCCCCATCCCAACCCGACGAGACTAAAGACTTAGGTTTCTACCCCCACCCCATAGCTTTCCTCCCCAGCCCGAGTAGAGATAGGACATAGGTCCCCTACCCCTACTTATACTCCCGAGTTGTGGTGGCACGCAGAGGGTTTTTTTTTTGCATTCATTTTTTCCATATTTTGAGTGATTGCATTTTGTCTCTGTGTTTATGTTGTGTTGTATTCGCCCCTGTGCAATTTCATCGTAGTTCATTTCAGCCCACCCCCTTGTTTTCCGTCAGTGTAACCCCTTGTGTGCGCCCCTCATCACGGTTAGGACTTTTTAAGGTAAGCCACCTCCCTTACCATGGCCGACCGGGGAGAGCTTGCTCTCAAATACAAGAGTATTGGCGAGA
Organism: Oncomelania hupensis; assembly: GCA_036898135.1. Classification (NCBI taxonomy): domain Eukaryota; kingdom Metazoa; phylum Mollusca; class Gastropoda; order Littorinimorpha; family Pomatiopsidae; genus Oncomelania; species Oncomelania hupensis. Next base: position 1,161,170 of record CM072515.1, on the reverse strand, counting down.
GCTTAGGGCTCGCCGGCGCCGAGCTCAAGGATTATGTCCTCACCAACGTAGACGCAGACGTGGCCGAGGAGAAGTTGAAGAGGGAGGAGAGGGCGAAAGAACGGGAGGCGAAGAAAGAGGAGGAGAAAGAGCGTATCGCCGCGGAAGAACGGGCCGCCGCCCGGAAGATTGCAGAGGAGGAGAAAGCCGCCGCCCGGAAGAAGGAGGAAGAGAAAGAGCGTATCGCCGCGGAAGAACGGGCCGCCGCCCGGAAGATTGCAGAGGAGGAGAGAGCCGCCGAGCGGAGAAGAGAGGAGGCGAAGGAGAGGATCGCAGAGGAGGAGAGGGTCGCGGCACTTGAAGAGAAGAGGAAGGACAAGGAGCTCGAACGGCGCCAAGCACTCCTCCAGCTTGAGCGCGACCGCCGCGATTTAGGTATCGCATCGCCCGCGAGCGAAGACTTCTCGCTCATCGCTCCCAGCTTCGCCGCTAGCGCCGGAATATCCGCCATCCCCCCGCCGATTCCGGGGATGAACTTTCCCCTGGACCCATTCGTCGAACGAGACGAATCGATTGAGGTATATCTCGCCCGATTCGAACGAGTCGCGGGAGAAAACAGCCTTGACCCCCAGTACTGGTATCGCAAGCTCAGTCATGGCCTTAAGGGGAAGGCCTATGAAATCCTGGCCAAGACGCCGACTTCCGAGGAGGGCGACTACCCCGCCCTCAAGAAAGCTCTACTGCATGGATTTGAGCTCTCAGGCGAGCACTACCGCAAGAATTTCCTGAACTCCCGGAGAGAGAGAGGGGAGAAGTTTACGCAGTTTGCCGACCGGCTAGCTGCTCTACGGGACAAATGGATCGAGCAAACGGACGAACCAAAGACGTACGACGGACTGCTAGAATTGATGCTAGCCGAACAACTCCGAGGGACAATGCCAGCGGAACTTCGGACTTTCGCCGCCGAACAGGGAGCCGCCCGACTCGAAGACCTCATCATAGTCGCGGACCGCTACCTTACCGCCCACCCCGACGACCGACAGCCTCGCCGGGATCCCCCCGCACCTTCGTCACCAGATACCCGCCACCAGCCTCGCCGGCCAGTCCCGCCAGCGAACCACCGTCCACAACCGCCCAAAGGACGCCCAAACCCCGGAGCCGAGCCTGGGAAGCGGAGCACAGAGCTCTACTGCGGCTACTGCCAGCGCCGAGGACACACCCGCGAGAAGTGTTTTCGCCGCATCAGCGACCAGCGTCGCAAGCAAGGCACCGTATTGGCCCTACGCCAAGTTACTCCCGACGGGAACCCGGTAACCCCCGTCGTCACTCCCACCGATCGACCGGCCGTCACCGAGCAAGTGACTGTCAACGATCGCCCAGCCCACTGTCTATACGACACTGGACTCACCTTCGACGCCGTCGTCCGCCGCTCGCTCATCAGGGAACAGGACCTGACCGGCGAAACTATCACCCTGAAGTTGGCCGACGCGTCACAACCCAGCACCACGCTCCCTATAGCCCGGATCCAAGTCACCAGTCGATACGTCACGGGGACCATTCAAGCTGCCGTGATGGACCAGCCCCTGTACGACTTGATCCTAGGATGCCGCTACGTATTCTTGGGTATGCCGCCCCAGCCTGTGGAGTCGATGGCCGCCGTCCAGACGCGCGCCCAGGCGAAATCAGCCACGACACCACCCCAGATCCCCAACCAGATGCCGGAACAGATCCGGAAGGCCCAAGAAGACGACGTCACCCTCCGCAAGTGCTACGGTAAGCTTCCCGCCGCACGCACTCCACCCAAGTCCGGGGACTTTTTCGTCGAGGACGGACTCCTCTTCCGTCAGAAGGACGACCATTCTCAACTCGTCGTACCTGCGACCCTTCGCCCCCAAGTCCTGGAACTTGGCCATAGCATGCCCCTAAGTGGACATATGGGCATAGGAGCAACCACCCTACGCATCAGCGCACAGTACCACTGGCCCGGGATGACAGAAGACGTGAAGCGCTACGTCAAGTCCTGTCGCCAGTGCCAACGATACTCGCCCCGCCACCACACCGTACCGGTCACTATCAGCCCCACCGTCGTCGTCGGAACGCCCTTCCAACGAGTGGCCGTCGACATAGTAGGACCCCTTCCGCGGACCAAGAAGCGGAACCAGTATCTTCTTACCCTTGTCGACGCTTGCTCTATGTGGTGTGAGGCCGTTCCACTGCCGAAGATCGACGCCGCCCGAGTCGCCGACGCGCTCGTCACCATATTCACACGAGTCGGATTCCCGGACAACATCTTGACCGACAACGGGTCCCAGTTCACCGGAAAACTCATGCAGGAAGTTTTCCAACTACTTCGCATTCGTCATATCCGAACTCCACCCTACCACCCCGCTAGCAACGGACAGGTCGAGCGCCTGAACGGGACTCTCATCTCGATTATATGCAAGATCGCCGACGAACAACCGGAAGCGTGGGACACCTACGTCGCGTCAGCGCTCTTCGCGTATCGAGAGACCCCGCACACCTCCACCGGATATACGCCTTCCGCGTTGCTTTTTGGGAGACCCCTTTCTGGGCCTCTAGCCGCCCTACGACGTAGCTGGACCGACGCCAAACTGGACGAGGCACCGGTCGACGCCACGAAATACGTCACCAAGCTCCAGGAAACTCTCAAGGCCACATGGAAAGCAGCCTCCGCCAACCTGAAGAAGGCGAGAGAGAGACAAGCCCGCTACCATAATCGCCGCGCCCGGGACCGAGAACTACAGGTAGGAGACCAGGTCCTACTGCTCCTCCCCAGCGGCACCAACAAGCTAGACATAGCTTGGCAAGGACCCTACCCGGTGCTGGAGAAGCTCTCACGTACCACTTATCGCATCGAGGTAGGCGGAAAGCCCAGGACCCACCACATCAACTTGCTCAAGCGGTACCTGGAGCAACCCGCACCCGCCCCGGACACCCACTCGCTACTCACGGTCGCGCTGGCCGTCGAAGTGGATGGCACAGAGACCGGCGTCGCCGAATTTCCGCTAAAAGGGAAGGAATCCTTCCGGGACGTCTCCCTGGACCCCTCACTCCCCGCCGGCCAGCAACGCCAACTACGCGCCATCGTAGCCGAGTACAGGGAAGTCCTCACCGACATTCCTGGGAGGACGGACCTAGAAGAAGTCCGACTAACCCTGACGGACCCCACTCCCGTCCGACAGAAACCGTACCCCGTCCCACTTTCCCAGCAGCAAGTAGTAAGGACGGAATTTTGAGGCTCTGCTACAAGCCGGAGTCATCGCTCCCTCCCGTTCCCCCTACAGTGCAGGTATAGTGCTATCACGGAAGCCCAGCGGTGAACATCGCCTCTGTATCGACTTCCGACAGTTGAATCTCGTAACCCAGTTCGTGCCCGGACCCCTATCCGACCCGACAGACTTGTTTGCAAAGCTACAGTCCGCCAGATATTTCTCCAGAGTGGATCTGAGCAAGGGCTTTTACCAGATCCCCGTGCACCCTTCATCCCGCCAGTACCTGGCCTTCAGCACGATGGACGGCCACTATGAGTTTAACGTTCTGCCGTTTGGTCTACACAATGCCCCAAGCATATTCAGCACGATGATGCGGAAGCTGTTGGACCCCCTCCACTGTCCGTCCCTACACTCTTTTATGGATGACATACTCGTCGCCACGGAGACATGGGAGGAGCACCTGCGAGTGGTGCGCCAACTCTTACGCCGCCTCAGAGAAGCTGGCCTCACTGCCCGGCCGACCAAATGCCAGTTCGGTTACCAAGAGCTGGAATTCCTTGGCCACACCATCAGCCGTGGACAGATCCGGCCTCTGGAAAGGACCGTCCAGCGCCTTCGAGACGCGCCACGCCCCAAGACCAAGAAAGATGTCCAGTCCTTCCTGGGACTGAGTGGCTTCTATCAAAAGTTTGTACCCGGATACAACGGGATCGCCGCGCCCCTATCCAGCCTGACCCGGAAAACCGCCCCGGACCGAGTCCTCTGGACCCCGCAATGTGAAGCTGCCTTCCAGGAGCTCAAGGACAAGCTGACGTCACAGCCAGTCCTGCGACTCCCCAACCACGGACAGCCCTTCGTCCTGCGCACAGACGCCAGCGACGTAGGCCTCGGAGCCGTTCTACTCCAACGGGACTCCGCGGACGCCCCGACGCTCTTCCCCGTCGCGTACGCCAGCCGGAAGCTAAAGCCGGCCGAACAGAATTACGCCACGTCGGAGAAGGAGTGTCTCGCCCTCGTCTGGGCAGTCCAGAAGTTCCAGCTGTACCTCTACGGCTCACACTTCATCGTCCAAGTGGATCATCAGCCGCTCTCCTTCCTGGCGACATCTAAATCGCTCAACGCCCGGCTGATGAGGTGGGCTCTGCTGCTCCAAGCATACTCTTTCCAGCTGGAGCACATCCCAGGAAAAGACAACCATGGCGCAGACTTCCTCAGCCGCCACCCCGCAACCGACTCCACCGAGTCCCCGCTGAGGGCCGACGCCCCAGCCTTCGTGCCAGCCGTCGCCCACTAGCCGCCGCCGAAACCCGGCCGCCCGCGGACCCCAGCCATGGGTATCCGCCGCCGACCACCCGAACCTGTACCGCCCAGCCGCCGCCGAACCACCTCCGCCAGCACCCCGCACCGCAGCAGATGCCAGAGCTCTCGGCCGATTATACGTCGAGGCCGAGGACCTCGCCTTTCTCTTGGGGGGGCCTCTGTGACAGTCGGACTTTGACCTCTGGCCCTGCTCCCCACCACTCTCCCCCCTATTCGCACTCTGGCCCCGTTCTCAGCCATCTCCCCCCGATTCGGCCGCTGGCTCAGCGCTCTAAGCCCCGCCCCTCCGGGCAGTCCACCGACGATTTCGGACTTGACCCGAGGCCCAGTAAATCAGTCTTCTGCCTCAAGCCCAACCGAGAACATCGTTTGCTCCGAGGACAAGTTGCCCAGCTTTGCGACCCCTGAACCTCGCCAATATTCTCGTGTTTCTGCCCGTTCTCTGGTCCAGGTAAGAGTGGAGACTTATTTCAATATCATTTAACATTCCCATCATGTCTGTGATTTGTCCTGATGTATGGTTTATGATATGTATTTTTGCCTCATGTATCCAATGTTTATAGTCTGATTGTTGCACTTGCCATGCTTGCGTTTATACATGTATTGCCCCTGCCTAGATCCTTGTATAAATCCCCCATGCCTTGTTGCCCCATTCTTTAGACCATAAACCCCCCTTGCTCATAATCTCCATGATCCTGTATTTCCACCCCTTGTCTCTCCCCTGATCCTAGTATGTAAATATCCACCCCCGATGTCCATCACCCCTTCTCAGGCGCCGAACCTCATATACTTTAGCGGCCGCCAGTAAATTCTCACCAACCCCTGTAGCCATTATTGTCATAAATAGGCAGTGGAAAAACGCCGTTCAGTCTTGACCCGGCTTTTTCCCCAATTCAAATCTGATCTGGCATGCGCACCGATTGGAGCAGCATCCAGAGCGTGTATGCACCTCTGATGCTGAGCATGATTCTTTTCAGAACGGGTTTTTGTGAGGGCTATTGAGAGACTCCACGCCGCGTGCAGCCCTATCTTCTGGCTGTCACTGATGACGCGTGACGCTTGACCACTGGCCATCAGTACACTTGCCCGGTTCGCCCCAGCTAATTGTTGCACAACCAGCGTGACCCAGTGACCCGCATTGGGCCACCCCTGCAAAGCCCACCCAGTCGCCGGAGGCACCCCTCGCCCACGCATTCGAAGATAAGTGCGCCCCTGGCGCAACCTCAACTCGGCGTGCATCTGAATACCCACGCTATGACTAACCCAGCCACCTAGTGCCATATGATGAAATCGACCTATATTCTCCCCAGTGACATTTGAACAGATAAACCCGAATTACTCCCAGATACCCTGGACTATAACAGACTCTAGCTAGTGAACCAGTTAGAACCCAGCATACTATTTGACCTGCACTCAGTTAATAAATTATTGTATAGTATATTCCTACACCAGTCTTCCCTTGTCGAGCCCTATCCTAGTCAAGTCTGTATGTCTCTCGTCTGTCTTCAACCTACCTACCATTCTTTAGTATTCCCAGCGTTATTCACTTGAAGGTCACCGCACGTTAACCTAGGACAAGGAGGTAACACAGCGCGGGTGAATAATCGCATACCCTCATTCCCCCCAACCCCCTATATTCGTGACAGCCTACATTACCAAAGAACGAACAACGGAAAATAAGGTTACATGCAGGGAAGTTGATGAACCTACAGAAATTCAGACAGAATCTGAAACTGAAGAAAACCAAATAAAGCGACAAATAAAGATGAAGAACAAGCCATGAAAGGACGGGAATAAAGGAACAGAAAAGGCTCTGGGGAAAAATGAAACAGCAGATCTGGGCTGGATGCTGCAAGTGGTTTTTCATCACAGAAAATTGCTAACTTCACCTTGTTTGTTTTGGGCCATCTTGTGATCGATGGCTGGAGGGGAAAAGACATGAAAATCACTGTCAGCCAGCTAATGGAGTACAGGAGACAGGAGGAAGGGGTGGGACAAGGAGGAAAGGGAGGAGGAGGAGGGGGTGAAAGAAAGGGAAGTAATCGAGAGAAATGGAATCAAATCAGTTAGCGCTGTGTTTACCGAGCTATACGTTTGTCATTACTCCTTGGGATGAGAGCATAAACCGAGGTCTAGCTTGTGCACGCACGCATTTCGTCGCATGGACTTCAAAGATCCTGACGCTCATGTCCCATGTGCATACAAAACACCCAGCACGCACTCGGTCCGTTCTCTCCATTTCCGGTGGCCCAAGATTGTGCTCAGTCACCTAGGCGTCAGACCATGCGCCCAAAGGTTGCAAGTGGGCGTCTCGGGCGGCTTGTGTTAGATCCTGGTGTGTGCCAGTGCCTTGAACAACTCTTCAACTGGAAAAGCGCGCTATTAAGTAGATTAATTAGTAAATAATTAGGAAGTAGAATGAAGATGTGGTGGTGATTGGAGAGAGAAGAAAGAAGAAAAAAAAAAGGAGGAGGATGCTGCGTTAGAAGAAGATGACGTGAAACCCCCAACAGGATATTAAACAAACAAACAAAAAGCCGTTAGCTAATACTAATTTACCAGAACGAGAACTTGGAGAACGAAAAGAACAAAGAATATCGAAAAAGGAGAAAAACAGAATTCTTTGACTAGGTGGTTAATGTTTTGTATGAAACTAAAATACAGAAGAAGAAGAAGAAGAAGAAGAAGAAGAAGAAGAAGAAGAAGAAGAAGAAGAAGAAGAAGAAGAAGAAGAAGAAGAAGAAGAAGAAGAAGAAAAAGAAGAAGAAGAAGAAGAAGAGATAATGATTATGAGGATGATGAGGGTGATGAAGACAGAGAGAAATAAGAAAGGCGTAGCAAATGCCCCTGACACAGTTGATTGTGTATTTTTATTCATGTTTGGTCTTTTTATAGAAGGTGGGAACTGGGATCGAATTTGAAATCCAGGACTGGCAGAAAGAGAAGAAATGTATATAAAATGTCCAATTATAGCGGGAGAAATGTTTTGTACGGAAATAAATTGCAGAGGAGGAGGGAGGGAACTAGAAGAAGAAGAAGGAGAAATAAGATTTTTAAAAAATCACTTTCATTGCTGACAAGAAGATGGATGACAAGAGAAAGAAGCAACTAATGCTCTACAAGAACGCAAGGGACACTTGAAGAGCAAACCAAAATATTTGAACAGTCTAAAGTCTGCTATGTTATCTGGGGTAGGGAGAGAAGGGGGTGGTCGGGGGAGGGGGTGGAGGGAAGAGAGATAAAGAAAGAGAGACAGAGAGAGACAGGGACAGGGAGAGATAGGAAGGTAAGAAAAATAGAAAGACAAGAGACAAACAGCATCAGAGCAGCTGGTTAGATATACACAAAAGGAACGTGAATGGATGGTGACGCCAGGCCGAGAATGTTCGGAGTGAGAATGGCGTGGTATGGGGAGGAGTAGAGCGAAGAAGAAGAAGAAGAAGAAGAAGAAGAAGAAGAAGAAGAAGAAGAAGAAGAAGAAGAAGAAGAAGAAGAAGAAGAAGAAGAAGAAGAAAAAGAACAACAACAACAACAACAACTGCAACAGCATAAACAAGTATTTAAAATTTTATAGAAGCTGAAAATAGGTTAAAGAGAAGAGCACTAAGTTAGAAACCCGACGAGAAGTAGAGATAAAAGAAGAATGTGGAAAGGGAAGTTTAGAAACATCTAACAATTAGATGATGTACACTGCCCGCAAATTAAAACTATAACACGAGGAATTTTTTTTAAAAGTTACACAATTTAATGAATTTAAATGTTGCGCCAAAGAATCAGAATAATTTTGAGAGGAAAACGGTTTCGAGATCCTGCTAAAAAAATCCTTTTTTCTCTCAAAACTAGTTTGACCGTTTGGCGCAAACTTCTAAAGTTTTGATATTCTTACAAATATCCGTAGCGCGAGAGTTTTTATTTGCCGGTAGTGTACATATTAAAAAAAAAAGAATTTCCAAGGGAAGGGAACCATTGTAGCTGCAAGAAGAAAAATAAAGAAAGAATAAAACCATTATCTTTATGCCGTAACATGTAGCTAGGACTACAGGACAAAGCATTTAGATTTTATTTCTGAGGTAAAATAAATAAATAAATAAAAGTAACTTTGAAAACAAGATACATGTATATACAAACAGTTGAAAGAAGGTTACATGTAAAAAAAATGAAACGCGGGCACACATACAGACACACACCCACACACACGCACACACCCACACACCCACACACACACATACACTCATTGTTTACAAATAATGCTACGGCAAAACCGGATTGAGAACTGCAGTAAAGAAATGAACAAGAACTACTGGGGGAGGGGTAGGGGGGGGGGAGGGGAGGAGAGGTGATGATTGTGGGTGTAGAAAAGCAAAACAAAACATCACTAGCAAACAAGTGACTGCGGGTAGGCGAGGGGGGGGGGGGGGGTAGGGGCGCGTGGAGAGAGAGAGAGAGAGAGAGAGAGAGAGAGAGAGAGAGAGAGATTGTAGTTCATATACATATGTTGAGAAAGGTAATTATCCTCCTCTCAAATGTGGACAAAATTATACAATATATATGGGGTGGATAAGTCGCCGGTTTCCTATGCCGAAGGTCGCGGGTTCGATTCACGCAAGGGGCGAACGTATGTGACTTAGGTACGAGACTATTGAGGTCACCGAGGGTTTTCTCCGGGCACTCCGGTTTCCTCCCTCCTTTCAATAATGGTACAGGATGCAGTCAATATAAAAATTTCAAAAATAAAAATTCGATTTTCTTCCGTCTTCTAATAGCGATCTCCCTGCCTTTACGCCACCTGTTTGAGTGATGTATGTGTATTTGGTGTGTGTGAGGGTAAATGAGACAGGTGAGCGTGTATGTTGGTATAGATCGCCGCGCTTTGAGCCTTGGGGAAAGGCGCGTACATAGCATCCTGTATTATTATTATTATTATTATTATTATTATTATTATTATTATTATTATTATTATTATTATATGTGTTATGTATTTGTTGACCTAAATATAAATGTTCCGTTCAGCAACATATTTTTCAAGACAATTTTACATTGCTCCGCTCAATCCTAAACATTAAAGTACACTCGACATAAGACAGCAGCATCAGGAAAAACGGGGAGAGAAGACAATAAGTATTAAAGTGCGGTGGTGGTGGTGGTGTTGTTTTTACCATGTATCAAAGGACGGACAGACAGATAGACAGACGGACAGAGATGTTAGTAATTCCGCACAATAGAAGGTCAAGCACAAAAAGAACAGATGATGATAATGATGATGTTGTTGTTCATGATGATGATGATGGTGATGATGATGATGATCATGACGACGACGACTATTATGATGTCGACGAAGAAGAATAAAAGCATGAAAAAAGAAGGTGCTGGTAATGATGGTGATGATGATAATGATGATGATGGTGATAATAGTAACGATGATGATGATGATGATGATGATGATGATGATGATGATGATGATGATGATGATGATGATGATGATGATGATGATGATAAAAAACAAGAAGAACATAAAGGAGAATATGACGATGATGGGCATCATGATGATAATGATGTTTGATGAAAAACAAGATAAAGAAAAAGAAGCTGTCAAAAACGCAGAAAATAAAGTTGAAGTGATTTGGTTGTTTTTTCTAAAATTTGATTTTGATATTTTATTGTTCCTTTTTATCGGGAAATTCTAGGCCGCTTCCCCTGGAGGGGGCCTAGCTAGTCGCAGTCTGTGGCAATGATGCAGTAGAAGAAGAAGTAGTAGTAGTAGTAGTAGTAGTAGTAGTAGTAGTAGTGGTAGTGGTAGTGGTAGTAGTAGTAGTAGTAGTAGTAGTAGTAGTAGTAGTAGTAGTAGTAGTAGTAGTAGTAGTAGTCGAAGGAAATAAAAAGTGTGAAAGAAGAAAGCAAAGGGAAGAAGAAAATGAAGGAGAGAAAAAAAGAAAGACACTAAAAATGAGGGAAAAACTATTGTGGAGATGATGCATGATGCAGACGGTAGATAGCTGCTGTCTGCTACGTTTTCTTGTGCTTGCATCTTAACGGGAACAACGCCAAGGGGGAACAACTGTGGATTTTGTCTGTATCTAATGAAAATAGAGTGGTCCCCCACTAGGCAGCTTTTATGATATGAACAATACATCTTGGCATGGGGCGAAAGTGCATTTTATATTCTTGTTCCTCTCCTTGTTCTAAATAATAATAATATTAATAATAATAATAATAATAATAATAATAATAATAATAATAATAATAATAATAATCATCATAATAATCATAATAATAATAATAATAATAATAATAATAATAATAATAATAATAATAATAATAATAATAATAATAATAATAATAATAATAATAATAATAATAATAATAGATGCCATCTAATCATTCTTCTTGTTGTTGTTTACCTCCTCTTCTTCTTCTTCTTCTTCTACTTCTTCTTCTTCTTCTTCTTCTTTTTTCTCATCCTCCTCCACCCGATACACATTGGTCGAAGGCTACTAGAAGCATGCTGTAGCAGTCGCCTCAACAGGCCATACAGCATGCTCTCATGCTTCAGAGCACTGCTTCCTACACTCTTCAAGTCCTAGGAGCATTGACCAATTAACTCATGAAAATAGAAAATGTAAATTTCGTCTCCTCTAGGGGACGAATACCCCCGTTGGGGTGCCGGGGGTTTCAGTATAAATAGTAACCCCACTTTCTGGAAATTTAGTGCTTTAAATTCCCACTGTCGCTGTCTTTCTCATGTGCTCTTTCTCATTCCTGCTCTGTTCTATCAATCTGCTATACTATCTTTTTCTTCGCTAGACCAGTCGCCTACCTTTTTTCAAGAAAATTCTTCCGGGACAAGACTCCTTATTTGTGTGTGAGGTCTGTTGGATCAGCTTTGGAATATTGGACGCTTTCTGCCAGGTGGTCACTAGGGCTTCCTATGATGATATTATTTAGCAATGTAGGCATTTTATATGTATGTGTTTTGTTGACAATTTATAATAATGATTGTATTCTATTTTGTTTTTGTAAACGGGAGTCCGATAAATTAGAGTACAGCCTCAGCGTCCCCTGCGTGGGATGTCTTTATTGTAAAGTGACTGGCTGGTGGAGAGCTTTCAGTTTTACCACTAAGGTTATTTCAGCAGATCTTTTATGCGGATTGGGGGTTGTCCGGTCTTGATTTGGCTCGGAAGAGTCCGCTGGACCTAAAGAAATAATCATGTAATGTAATGTAATGTAGGGGACGAATTAGGTCAAACTGTATTTGTTTCTATGTCAACTGTCTTTTACTATCCGTTTGAGAATGTTTTTTAACCGTGTGTTGACGCCGGATAGTGTCCTCACTTGGTTTCATACAATTTAAGAATCCAAGAAGGCAAATGCGTTTTTGAGACGGAAAGAGCGGAATGTTGCCTGTATATATTTACAGTTAAATTGCGCCTTTTCCGTCACTGTAGAGCTTGAAGAGTACAGGAAGCAGTGCTCTGAAGCACGAGAGCATGCTTTATTGCCTGTTGAGGCGACTACTAAAGCATGCTTCTGGCAGCCTTCGACCAATGCGTACCGGCTGCCTTCTTCTTCTTCTTCCTTCTTCTCCTTTTCCTTGGTCTTATTCTTCTTCTTCTTTCTTTTCCTTCTTTCTTTTCCTTCTCTTCTTCTTCTTCTTCTCCTTCTTCTACTTCTTTCTTCTTTTCCTTCTCTTCTTCTTCTTCTTTTTCTCCTGGGCTTCCTCAATTTCTTCTTGTGCGTTGGTGTCCAAACACATGATTACCCCTAATTCAAATGTCGCTATATGTTGGTGATTTCATTGCAGTTTTTTTTCATAGCCATCTCTTGTTTCACGCAGTGACCCTCGTTTTGTCAGTGTGATACCTTCCCGTCCAATGAAGTTGCGATAAATCACGTTGTGGTACGTTGTTTTTGTGGTAACCTTCATGACATAGGTCTGTAGTATTTTACAGAATGGACGGAGTAGCCTACATCACACAAGTCCAAACGCACGTTGCTTAGCTGAGACTCGTGAGTTTTACGTTCAGCTCTCACTGTAAGAGGTATTCGGCATCCCAACTACGCTGAGTGGTCCCACCTGAGCTGTGTCCTGGTCGAGCTCTTGATACTCGATATGATGACATGGTATCGCGTGCGTCTGGGGGACTTTGTCTGGGGATCGCGATTGCTCAACGTCTTGCTACGAAGTTAAGGTCCTCCAGGGAGTATACATCGTGTCAGCCAGGGCTGGCTGCGGAGGGACCCACTTTCCTTGATGGGGAGGGTGTTTGTAGGTAGGCTTACACGTTGCATTAGTGTTATTTAGGGAGTGGGGAGGACAGAACAGAAACGAAACGCTCAAGCCGAATATTCAAGTATCAGGGAAAGTCTCTTGCTCGCGCTTTGTTTCTTTTGTTGTGCAAAATGAAGCACGTTGAAGGTACATGTATGTGTGGACTTAGTGATGGTTGAAAAGTAGTCCCCTGTTGACCTTGATGATCACGTTTGAAAGCCGTTCTGCAGTTATATCACACACAGTGTATTGTAATCTTTACAGTCCTATCCTATCCTATCCTATCCCGTAACTTGAAGGTCGTTGGGGGCACCACAGATGATCGTTTGACCAGCGTACTCTATCTTTCTCTGTGCTCAGCAACCCTCATGGCTTCGCTCAGTGTCAAGCCAGTCCATTCTCGAATATTGTCCTCCCATCTCTTTTTCTGTCTCCCTCTTCTTCTGCCGCCTTGCACAGTGCCTTGCAGGATGGTCTTGGCACGGTGCATAGAGGCAGTGGTAGAATGTAAATGCTGACCTCTGATTTTATCTCGCAGTAACGGGAGCTTCCCATATTGACCAGTCGTTTGACACTGGGTCAATGGCTTTTTTGATGTCTTATATCAGCTGTGGGTTCGGGCAAATAGAATAGACCCAACGTTTCCCGGCGTGTCGTAAGAGGCGACTAACAGGGGTGATGTTAGCACGGCATCACTGGGCGAAAGTCTTCTACACAGAAGTCACCGGCCAGGGCGGAGGAACCTCACGTTACTACAGGTTCAACGACCACGTGCTCAGGGCCAAGGCGAGCCACACTGTATTCGTGGATTTCGGCTGTGGCCAACAGCCTGGAGAGGATTGGGCCCTGCCAGGTCTTTTTTTGCCCAAGACACACTACATGATGACACAATCCACTAATTCCATACCGGATCGGTCGTCGCCCGGGCCGTCACCCGGCACAAGGACCGCGCCTTCCGTTGGCCACCAGGACGGAGGTGTTAAGTATGCTACTGATGGACAATATAGCAAGATCCGCACGAGAAACAACATCGTCATAGGAACCTGGAACGTCAGGACCCTAACTGCGGAAGGAAAATTAGAAGAACTGGCCCACGAGCTGGACCACTATCGATGGAACGTTCTAGGTATCAGCGAACTGCGCTGGAAAGGCCTAGGTGAAACAACGACTGACAAAGGCCACAAGCTCTATTTCAGCGGTAGAGATGACAGGCACGAACACGGCGTTGGATTCTTGGTCCACAAGAACATTCTAGCCACTGTCATGGGTTGCCGCCCAGTCTCCAGTAGACTCATTACCATCCGTCTGAGAGCAACCCCTTTCAACATTACCATCATCCAGGCCTATGCCCCAACTTCAGACTATGAAGACAGCGAAGTGGAGGATTTTTATGAAAATATACAGGCGGTCCTTGACCAAGTGCCGAAGAAGGACATAGTCATAGTGCAAGGCGACTGGAATGCCAAGGTTGGCCAAGATGCGCACCGCAACTGGGGAGACACATGCGGACCCCACTGCAACAACGAGACAAATGACAGGGGTCTGAGGCTATTGGAGTTTGCCAGATACAACAATCTGGTACTGGCAAACACGCTTGGTCTCCACAAAAAAATCCAGACGATGGACATGGCACAGTCCCGGCGGGGAACATCATAACCAGATCGACTACATCATGGTCAAGAAACGCTTCAGATCAAGCATCAACATTGGCAGGACACGCACTTTTCCAGGAGCAGACATTGGAAGTGACCACGATCTCGTGATGATGTCTTTCCGGCTCCATTTGAAGAGAGTAAATACAACAAAGTGCACTAGGCTGAAGTTCGACCTGGACAAACTGCAAGACCCGGAGGTGGCAAAAATATTTCAGGCCACAATTGGAGGGAAATTTGCACCACTGCTTATTTTGGGGGCAGGCGAAGTAGATGTCAACACCATGACCAATACCTTCAACTCAGCTGTAACAGATGCCGCCACTGAGATCCTTGGCAAGCACCGACCAAAGAAGAAGCCGTGGATCACACCTGAACTTTTGGATCTGTGTGATAAACGAAGAGAGTTAAAAAAGAAAAAGAACACCTCACAGGGAGCTGATGTCTACCGAAAAATCAACAATGACATCCGAAAAGGCATGCGCACAGCAAAGGAGAACTGGATAGAAGATCAATGCCAGGAAATAGAGAACAATCTGAACAAGAACAACAGCAAGAAGGCCTACCAGACTGTGAAGCGGCTGACAAGTGTTAAACAGCCCAAAGTCTCCACTATCCAAAGCAAGTCTGGCATTTGCCTTACAGAAGAACAAGAAGTCTTGGACAGATGGACAGAGTACTGCTCTGACCTTTACAACCATACACCAAATGGAGACCCATCAGTTCTAGCATGTCCCGAGAGCAGAGAAGAAGAAGAAATCCTCCCAATTCTCCGGGAAGAAGTTGAGGCAGCAGTGCAATCGCTGAAGAAAGGGAAGTCAGCGGGAGTGGACAACATACCAGCGGAACTGCTACAAGCAGGAGGAGAAGCGATGACTGATGCTCTCACCACTATCTGTAACAAGATCTGGCAGAGTGGGGAATGGCCTACACCATGGACCCAGTCGCTTGTCATCACTCTTCCTAAAAAAGGTAACCTTCAGGAGTGTGAAAATTACCGCACCATCAGCCTCATCAGCCATCCCAGCAAGGTCCTCCTGAAAATAATACTCAACAGGTTGAAACCACAAGCTGAACAAATCATAGCTGAAGAACAAGCAGGATTCATGGCAGGGCGAAGTACCACTGAACAGATTTTCAACCTCAGAATAATCTGTGAGAAATACCTACAGCACCAACAACATCTATATCATGTGTTCATAGACTTCAAGAAGGCATTTGACCGAGTCTGGCATGCAGCTCTATGGGCAACCATGAAAGTGTACAACATCAGCCCTAAAATCATAGAAGTCATCAAAAGCCTGTATGACAAGGCTACCAGTGCAGTCCTCCATAACAGCGTCATCGGGAACTGGTTCAGAACAACAATCGGTGTGCGTCAAGGATGCCTACTCTCTCCAACACTCTTCAACATCTTCCTAGAGCGCATCATGTCAGATGCTCTTGCAGATCACGAAGGCACAGTCAGCATAGGGGGCAGAGCAATCTCCAATCTTCGTTTTGCGGATGATATTGATGGATTGGCTGGAGAGGAACAAGAACTTGAACAGCTTGTACAGAGGCTTGACACCACCTCCAGAGCTTATGGAATGGAAATAAGTGCAGAGAAGACCAAAATGATGACCAACAACACCAATGGCATCAACACGGACATCAAAGTACAAGGCCAATCCCTCAACACAGTGCACAGCTTCAAATATTTAGGAGCCATTGTGTCAGACAATGGGTCTCGACAGGAAGTCCTCTCCAGGATCGCACAAACAACTGCTGCCCTGACAAGGTTGAAGCCCATTTGGAAAGACAGAACCATCAGTCTACATTCCAAAGTAAGACTGCTGCGATCTCTGGTCATCTCCATCTTCCTATATGCTTGCGAAGCATGGACCCTCACAGCAGATCTCCAACGAAGAATACAAAGCATGGAGATGAGGTGCTACAGAAGACTTCTGTGCATTTCCTATACCCAACACATCACCAACGTTGAAGTCCGACAGACCATCACACAAGCCATTGGACAACACGATGACCTGCTCACAGTGGTGAAGAAACGGAAACTCCGATGGTATGGCCACGTCACCAGATCATCAGGCCTTGCAAAGACCATTCTGCAAGGCACAGTGCAAGGAGGTAGAAGAAGGGGGAGACCGAAAAAGAGGTGGGAGGACAACATTCGAGAATGGACTGGTTTGACACTGAGCGAAGCCATGAGGGCAGCTGAGGACAGAGAAAGATGGAGTATGCTGGTTAAGCGATCATCTGTGGTGCCCCTACGACCTTCGGGTTATGGGACAGGATAGGATAGGATATCAGCTGATCTCTCCCTCTCTCTCTCTCTCTCTCTCTCTCTCTCTCTCGTCTCTCTCTCTCTCTCTCGCTCTCTCTCTCCCTCTATCTCTCCCTTTCTCTCTCTCTCTCTTTCTCTCCCTCTCTCTCTTCGCACGCTCCCTCCTTCTTGTTTCCGTGTCCGTCTGCCATCTCCGTCTCCCTTTCCCTCATGCATTGTGACATCTTTGACAGTAATTTCCAAGTCGTTGGCACACATTGACAAATGTATCTGATCGGCGCTTGTTGATTTGCTGAGATGATCATGTCTGTGGGCGGCTTATTGGGTAAAGGAAACAGGGTCGGAAGCCGAGAGACAACAGGGTTGCGTGGTTTGATCGCTTACGACATGCCGACAGTGTCATTTTGGCGCTTTTACGACAGCCGTCATCCGCAGTGTGTTGTTCCGCTTGCCAATTACCGCTGTGGACGCTTGACAAGTTCAATGGCCAAATGGCTGCAGCCATGTGAACAATCGCATCGCACGATTCGGGAATTAGGTGTTGTGTAGAATTGATAGCCAATAGAAGAGGAGAGGGGATGAGGACGGAAGAGGAGAGGGGGAATCGGCTTAGTCTCAAAGTTGTGTTGTTGTTGTTGTTGTTGTTGTTGTTAAACTGTTTTGTGTAGGAATATTGACTTGCAATGGATGTTTGTGTTCCGGTAGTTAGCGTTACTAACAAGCCCTCCCCTCCCTCCCCCTGCCCTGCCTTAATTGTTAGCAAACCCTGCAACATTTCCTGTCTCTCAAAGCCGTATCCCTTTGTCAAATGTCCAGACGTCGAACATTCATTTGGTGAGGTTCAAAAAATAGGGAAAGCAGTTATTGTTTTAATAGCTGCGCATTTATTCAGCGGCCATAATAATGTTGGTGTGAAACGTCCCAGGCCTTTTAAATTGGCCACTTTTTCCTGTGATAGAATGCTGCTATTGGCCGTTTACGTAGATTCCTGTCTGTTCCTGTCACTGCAGTGTGTGTTCCTGTGGTGAATGTCCCGGGCCGTCACATGCCGGTGCCGTCTGTCGTTGTTTAGCGCGCGTGCATATTGCTGCCTGTCACGCACACAATTGACCTTCCACCAGTGCTACGAGACAGGCGCTCCCTGGCTGTGAGGCCAGTCAGGTCTCGGTATGGGCTGCATTCAATTTGCGGATTGCTTCAATATACAAGCTGCCTGCATTCCATGACACTGGAAAGGGCTCGAGGTATTTCACGAACAGAAATGTGTGTATTTTATGTTGTGACGATTGCTGCAAAGCAGGCAGCTCCACCCTACAAGAGGGTTAGACTTTGTCAATTGGAATGCAATGATGACTTCCTCATCACATAACTGCTTCATACTCTCAATCTTTATCATCGGTTCAGACCCTCTTTTCCACACTGATCGCAACATTACGGTTAAACTTTGTTAGCATTATCTCCCTTCCAGTGTCGCGCTTTGACTTTCGAAATGTGTTTATGAGTCGTTCTAGCGATGTAGACCACTCTTGGCGGTATTTTTGTGATTGTGACCAGAGATTCGATCTTTGCTGGGAACGTGCACGTCCGCTCGATCGCCCTCGCTGAGAGTGGGGATAGGCACCGCCTTCATTAAGCTGGACTAGAGGAAAGGGAAATCCCAAACGCCTCTCTCTAACCCCAACGACGGAAAGCCTACAAGAACACTTGCAGTACGTCTGCACTTCCGCACGTTGGTGCCTGCTTAGCATTCAGCAATGTATTTCCCCAGTATTTTGTACCGTGAAAGGCGGCAGTTTGGGTTAGAATATGTAGCAGCAGTTAGCTACCGATTTAGCCCAGGCACTGACGTGCTGGAAGAAAAAAAGACCCCATGTAAGACGAGAGCGAGGGGTGGTTCCACAGTCTGGCACTGGGCAATCCTTGGGCAATTTCCTACCGGGATCATGTCTGCTCTCTGAATGGCGATGAAGGTGATTACAGTTCATGCCCGTTCCAACGGCCTGTTCTGTCACGACAGTTGTTTGAATTTTATTTACGACTAAAGTTGCATTCTGAGTCGGTAGTAACGATTTGAGCAGACCTTTTAATTTGGAATTGAGCTTTTACAAAATAAATTGTTGTTGTTAATGTTTTTCTTCTTCTTCATCTTCGTAGTAGTAGTAGTAGTAGTAGTAGTGGTAGTAGTAGTAGTAGTAGTAGTAGTAGTAGTAGTAGTAGTAGTAGTAGTAGTAGTAGTAGTAGTAGTAGTAGTAGTAGAGAAGCTGAGAGAGGAGAAGAAAGAAGATGCCGACGACAAGGATGACGATGAGAAGAAGAAGAAGAAGAAGAAGAAGAAGAAGAAGAAGAAGAAGAAGAAGAAGAAGAAGAAGAAGAAGAAGAAGAAGAAGAACAACAACAACAACAACAACAACAACAACTACAACAACTACAACAACAACAACAACAACAACAACAAACACCCAAATAATCCATTTTAGAGTGAGAGGGAATGAAAAGTAGAAACAATAGTAACAGAGAAAATTTCTGGGAATTTGAGGCATTCCAACTGTGATAAACCAAAGGTTTGATCTCAACTGTTTTATTGCTATCCTTACAATATAATCGATCTGGGCAAGTTGGGTTTGTCTGTGAGGTCATTTCCGTCTGATTACCGCTGCCAGTACCACTATTGTCAGTGTTAGCGTCAGTCTGCAAGTTGCAGTCAGTTGTTAGGACCTATTTCCTGGTTTCCTTGTTTGTTGATTTATTTAAAGATGCTGGCAAAAAAGCTCCAGTTCCATTTTGTAAGGCGAGGCAACTCATTACTTGTATGTTTAACGTAATGTTTTGGTCTTCCAAGGTGTTTGTTACTCTGTATTTCTACTTTTGTTTCCGTCTTCCCACTTGTTTCCCTCTGATAGAAGCAAGCTGCGACATAACACCGGTCCTACATTTAGCTCCGTCATTTTATTTACTCTATTATTTAAATTGACGAATGATTTCACACACAAACTAATACAAATAATGAAAATGATATTGGTTTTGTTTGTGTTAGATTGAGTGATTGCCAGGTTGTTGTTTTTTTTTTAACCACTGTGCCTATTTGGCCTTAACTCTTTTAAATTGCTTTTAGGTGTTTTACTTTAGAGTTAAACTTTACAGTTTGTACTTCTACAACTTTTCTATTTTGATTTTAAAGTTACATATTTTTCTCTCTCTCTCTGTTTATGATGGATATTTTAATAGTATGATGTTAACTTGCGAGTGTGTGAGTTTGTGCGTGAGCGTGAGCGCTTTGATCCAACTGTTGTTTTATCATATTTATTATTATTATTATTATTATTATTATTATTATTATTATTATTATTATTATTATTATTATTATTGTTATTATTATTATTATTATTATTATTATTATTATTATTATTATTATTATTATTATTATTATTAAATGTTACATGTACATCTTGATTCAGACGCTACCCCAGCTGCTCTAGTGTAATGCATCTTTCTTCCACCTAACACCAAGTGTCTCATCCCCCTCCTCCTTCTTCGTGAATATTCTAGAATTTGTACTCTTAACAAATGAATTACCTCCTCCTCCTCCTCATTCTTTTCCTCCTCTTCCTTCTTTTCCTCCTCATCATCACCATTATCTTGAATCTTAAAAGTGATCTTCTTCTTCCTCCTCCTCCTCATCATCATCTTGAATCTTAAAAGTGATCTTCTTCTTCCTCCTCTTCCTCCTCATCATCATCTTGTATCTTAACAGTGATCTTCTTCTTCCTCATCCTCATCATCTTAAATCTTAAAAGTGATCTTCTTCCTCCTCCTCCTCATCATCATCATCGTCTTGAATCTTAAAAGTTATCTTCTTCTTCCTCATCCTCATCATCTTAAATGTGATCTTCTTCCTCCTCCTCCTCCTCATCATCATCATCATCTTGAATCTTAAAAGTTATCTTCTTCTTCCTCATCCTCATCCTCATCATCTTAACTCTTAAAAGTGATCTTCTTCCTCCTCCTCATCTTGAATCTTAAAAGTTATCTTCTTCTTCCTCATCCTCATCCTCATCATCCTAACTCTTAAAAGTGAACTTCTTCCTCCTCGTCCTCCTCCTCATCATCATCATCGTCATCATCACGTCGCCGTCTCCTGAACAGTGACGTTTTCAGTAGGAGCTGGAGATGAGAGCGAGACAAGCAGTGCCACCACGCGACCCTTACAAGACGCGTCTTAACATCGGCCACACTGCACAGATCACACAATCACAATAGCAGGCGGTTAAACATTGTGGGAGATTTTGCTAATCGTATCATAGTGTTAAGTAGTGTAATATTTATGAACAATAGCGTGATTTGTCGTCTCCCTAAAGGTAGATCGTACTTATATGGACAGTAAATACATTTTGAATCTTGAACCGGTGCATGCCGTCTTTTGCAAGGCGCCTTTGCCTTCGCCTCAGTTGTCATTGCTGCTGTTGTTTGAGAAGTCTGGGTGCAGTTGGTTCAGTGTGTGTACATTGTAAGCGACGACGAAACAGTTAAAGCATTGTATGTTAATACACCCAGTAAACACTAGGTCCCATCTCCCCTAACCACGGTCGCCTACGATGGTGCTCAGTGATCTAGGAAGTCAGAGCATGCGCCTAGCATACAGCAACAAGTGGGCGGCTTGATGGGGACCCTGTATCAGTCAGAGCCTTCAGCAACTGTTGGAGAAAGAGACAGGCAGACTGACAGACAGGCAGACAGAGACAAAAGATACAGACAGAGAGACCGACCAAGATTGACGAAGTGTTTAATAACATGATTGAGTGTTCTTGCCTCCAAACAAACGGTGATAAGAAAGTGCGTAGCGTGGCCTACCCAATTCTCTATCTTTCTTGGCCAGCGAGTCTTCATCGATCTGTTCCATGCCGTGGCCTCCTTCTAGTCCCCAAGACAGCGGGGGCTACCGCGTCTCTACACTCTCACAACAGCGCGCAAGCTGCTGTTTCCATCACCGCCACCCCGCTTTTCTCAAGTCCAGCTAAGTCGCAGGATCCATAAACGTCACAGAAAAGCGCGCGGCTCTGCTTCCCGGCATTATTCGGAGCGCTTTTTGTCTCCCGGATTGTGGAACCAATATCATGTGGAAGGGATTCAGACTAGCGGAATGAAAGGGACACGAGGGGGAGGAAGAAGAAGAAGATAATGGTGAGAGGAATGGTAGCTGAGAGAGAGAGAGAGAGAGAGAGAGAGAGAGAGAGAGAGAGAGAGAGAGAGAGAGATTGGATGATGAATGAGGGCATAGGCTAAGGGAGTGGGGGGGGGGGAATGGGGGAAAGAAATGGGGATGGGGATGGAAGTGAGTTTGCCCTGATCGTCAACTTCGGGGCACCCCCCTAAAAAAAAAAAGAGCCAGTAAAAAAATCGGTATTGGAACAGCGTGGCACTGCCCAAGATCTCCGCTTTCTTACAACACAGCGGTTGTGCTGTTGGAATCCTGCCGTGTTAGGCCTATGTCGAAGCGTGAACATTGACAACATCTTGGCTTCTAGGCCTTGGAACATTTCAACCTACGACAGACACGAAAGGAGAGAAAGGGGACAGAATGCTACAAACGGATGTGGTAGTGGATTTGTGGTGACAGAAAATGAATCGGTCAGCGAAGGCGGGTACCGTGATCAAGTTGGTGGTTGTCGCTGTAGGTTGAGATCAAACGTGCATTTTTCATCAGTCTTGCAGCGATAGTTGCAGCGTTTGATCAGAAGCTGGATAGAGATATTTTTTTTCTTCTTTTTTTTTTTTCGTTGTATGAAGTAGGCGGTCTACTGAATCAAGAAGACTATGGACTGCAACCAAGAACATGACGGTTAAATACATTCAAGACACATTTGAATCTGTGAGTCCTCGAATAAGTTGGCTGAAGTCGGCACAAAGGCCTACAGCTCCACGGATTGTTAGCTAAAAGAGTGTGTCAGACTAGCCCTGTATTTCTAGACTCGCTGCACGTGCTTCGCTGGGAGCGGATGATGGAAAACAAATCTTGATTTTCTTCGATCACTGTTTCGTTTGCACGTGCGCTTCTGCTGCTTGTTCTGTGTTCAAATCTCTCTCTCTCTCTCTCTCTCTCTCTCTCTCTCTCTCTCTCTCTCTCTCTCTCTCTCTCTGATAGAGAAGTAGGGGGAAAAAAATGAAACTCTATAATAAGATATTAGTAAAATCCGTACTTTTTTTTTGAATGTCCAGACTTATCTATCAAGAAATTATCTGAAAGAGTCGGGAGTCAAAACGAGCCACATGTCGGCTCTTTCCGTGGGACAGCACATCTCAAGATCCACTGAACGCATTTTGACCAAATCGTCCCATAAACATTATCTAGGTTAGTGGCCTTCCTCCCGAGCTGTTATCGTTGCACTATCGCAAAGGTCAAGGTCACTGCAGTCTAAACACGTTTTGTTCAAGATCTAAACGGCTGAAGGGATTTTTTTTTTTGTTAAGCTTTGGTTACGCAGGTACTTCAATTCATGAGCCTTCATTAAGTATAACAGTTCGGTTACCGTTCATTTGGTCGATTATTCGCTTCGATACGTTTGGCTTGCAGATCGTTCAAACAGTGGTCTAGCATTCCGTGTTTTCCGTTAGCTTCGTTAAGGGTAAAGCAAAACCGCTAACAACATTAACACTGTTAAAAATACCTATTTTTCGCCTGTGTGAGTGAGTGTCTGAAAATGCCTTTGAATGACTTACCATCTTGTTTTAAAGGTGATGTTGTGTTGAACCACCCATTTCTATCTCTCCCTGTGATTGCATTGTGTTGACTCCCTCTCTATGCCGTGACGTCACCCCTACCCAATCCACACTTCCCCACCACCTCTCCACGCTTGTCAGTGTGATCTTACTTCCTTCAAAAAGCTGTACTTTGGATGTTTGACAGCATAAAGCAGAAGAGAGACTTACTAAGATGGCTGTGGCAATTCCTTTTTAAGTGCGTCACAAAAACAAAAGTGGAAATTTTACTTATAACAACTCTTCAGTGTTATTACCGAACATTGCGATATTACGTCAGCACAGAGTTGCGATATTACGTCAGCACAGAGCGTGGTTGTTTTCCCTCAGAGTAAGGAGTAAACGCGTCATCGTTTGACGTCATTACGAGGATTTAAAACTGCTCATGTGACGTCATAGATGGAAACGCGAGGTAAGTCTTTCCCCTCTTGTTTACGAGGTTTACTTGTTGAGCAATTGTGACGGGGGTTTTATTGTTGCTGGGCTCTGCACAATTGAATGCTATAACCCTCTCGTCTTATTTTATGGAGATCGCTAGTGAATCACCCTGTGAATTACCTTAATACATTTATTTGTTTAGCTCGGTCTATGTTTAGGCTGGGATACAGAGATAGATAGAAAAATGGTAAAAGATCACTGTCACACTAGCTTTCAAACGGCTGTGAAACATATGTAGTCCAGCCACTTGATAACAGTAAAAATCACACATTTATTTCCTCTACTCTATACACGATCTTCGAGTACGAAACTAACTTAAAAGTTCAAATGTCAATGCGAATGGTTCGCTCGCTGATAGGTCTAGGCAGCTACTTTCTCATCATAGGGCACTGGATACTCTCTGCCCTAATGGTCAGAGTTCTTGAAGAGTGGACTACTGTGGTCCTGTTTATACAGAGTTTGGTGCACTGAAGGCTGTGTACTAAGCTCAATGTCCGAAGAGCTGTGTTGCGGTTGATTCCTTGACACACTGTGTTGTCTTGGAGTTTTCTCTCTGTGGTTAGACGGGTGGGCTATCTTCGCGCAATGCTGGAGATGCCTCGACAGCCAACATTCAGCGACTACTTGGTTTAGTTGTTCGCCGAGTTGGGCTCACTATATAACGCCTGCTCGTCTGTAACATATGAGACGAAATTCTGCACAACCCTGTATAATAGGTATGTGCAGAGTGTCTCACTGAAGGCCAAAGTAGCCCTCAGTGATTAGCTCCACATCTCTTTATATAAGCGACGAACATTCTGCTAAGTCCGTGGTCCACTGGAATCTCCCCTCTAATTTCCTATATACATTTATAAATATAAAACATGGCTAACTATACACATAGAGAAATAATTAATATTATAACCATTCTCTGGTACAGCCACTGGTCGGGCTAAGAGGTTAAACAACAGTGGATCCCTACATAATACAACATGGCGTCGACCGGTCGTGCTCGCATCGTGATCGGATTCTCCATGAAGTCACGCAATGTCAGACTAACAATTTAATTCTGTGCATAGCAAATTTCACAAACATAATCCAACAATAATATAAATACATCACGATGAAACAGAAATATGTTCATTTGCCTGTTTGACAATGTCAGGCCGTGGCTCACTTGATTGAATTCGAATATTCAACAAGTACTGCTTTTCTGGTCTATCAGTGGAGAGATTTCTGCTAGGAAGTAGCTGTGTACCGCCCTAAGCTTTCAACACGAATGACCTTCTCCCTAGCCTTGGCCTACCCAGTCAAAACTGGTTCTACCTAACTGTGCTGTGTTCTGATTGGCTGAAACATCGGAGCTCTGTTGTAGGCTGCGATGATGTCATTGCCTACTTGGCTATCGTCAGCATACAACTGCTACGCATGATCACTTCTGTCGTCTGCTAGAGACTAACAGTAACCTTCTAAGTCTAACTGACCAAACAAGAAAAAGCTCAAAATGTGCTGGGTAAAACTATGCTTTTCTTACAGCAATAATACTGGTACATTGAAAAGGTTGTGATGCGATAGCACCGCTTGATGAAAAACGATACAACTTCATTGATTGTTGGTGGACATACGTTTGAACAGCAACTAGTTCAATATCGGAACCTTCGATGAGAGGTAGGGCTTTGGTCTGGCATCCATTCCTTTTTCATATTTCAACATTATGTTGAGGACAGGATCCCGATGAAAATATTATCGTTTGTTTTTATTGTCGTCGTCGTCATCATCTTCATCATCATCATCATCATCATCATCATCATCATCATCATCATCATCATCATCATCATCATCATCATCTTCTTCTTCTTCTTCTTCTTCTTCTTCTTCTTCTTCTTCTCCTCCTCCTTCTGCTTCTTCTTCTTCCCGAAGAGTGAAATGCTGAAAGTGTAGCATGGCTAACTAGCAGGTAAAATGAGGGACAAGGTTTTTGAGTTTAGCGTTTTCTGGACTCTTTCACACCCAAAAATTGTTAAGTAGTAATTATTAAGCTTAATTGGGTATTGCCGGTCTTTTTTAAATACAAATAATTGATCTCGCTTTTAAACACAATAGACACAATAATAATAATAATAATAATAATAATAATAATAATAATAATAATAATAATAATAATAATAATAATAATGGATGCAATGCGCGCCTTAGTTAAAGAGCGGCGATCTATAACCAGCATACAGTTTGACGTGTTACAGAACAAGCACACGCTAATTACTCAGCCCTTTGTTGTAAAAGCCAGTCGCTAGTACAAGACGGAAAGGATGTCCAATTTTATTTTGGATTTTTAGACAGACTGTACCCAGCCCGATTATTGAAGGGAGGAAGGAAACCGGAGTACCTGGAGAAAACCTTCGATGAACTGAAAGTCTCTGGTTCGCGTAAGTTCGCCCCCACTCCCTGCCCCCCCCCCCTCATCCCCCCTCCCACCCAGCGGGGTTTGGATCCCCGACCTTCGGAATAGGAAACCAGCTCCGAGGTCTAGTCTGTGCACGCACGCATCCCATTGCATAGACTTTAAAGATCCTGACGCTCATATCCTAGACGGGTAAGGGCCGGTTACCCAAATACACAAAACACCCACTAGGTACATTCTATAAGGTCGCCCAGGATTGTGCTCAATCGTCTGAGCGTGAGGCCATGCGCCCAAGGATTGAAGGTGGGCGCTTCGGGCGACTTGAGTTAGATCCTGCATCAACCAGCGCCCTGAGCAGATCTTGAGCTGGAAAAGCGTTAAAGATTGCTTAAATAATAGTATACAGTATACTAGTACATACTGTAGAGAGCGAAGATCCAACGCCTCTCAAAAACAGATACGATTCCTGTGTATGTTAATCTATGTTTTTAAGTGTCTGTGTATGTTAATTGTTAGTCTATGTTTTTACGTGTCTATGTATGTTAGCCTATGATTTTAAGTGTCTATGTATATTAGCCTATGATTTTAAGTGTCTATGTATGTTTGGCAGGTGCAGCTAGGATTACATTGTTGAATTCCCTATCTCTCTACTGCGTAGATGTGGAATGATCGGCGAGGCCTCATCAACAGGTTTTAGTGCTTAAGTCCGCACCGTGAGCTAAGTGACTTCCTTTACACCTCTCGTAGGATCTAGGGCAAGGCTATTTTGGTTATGACGATGGCGCACGGGGCTAGCTTGGCCACTGACTTATATTTCTTGATTTATTACGGACTTCGGTCTTCATCTTCCATATATCTTCTTGTTGTTCTTGTTCTTCTTGTTCTTGTTCTTCTTGTTCTTGTTGTTGTTGTTCTTCTTCTTCTTCCTCATCCTCCACCTTCCACCCCCTCTTCATCCTCATCGACTTCCTCCCCCTCTTCTTCTTCTTCTTCTTCTTCTTCTTCTTCTTCTTCTTCTTCTTCTTCTTCTTCTACAGCAACACATCAACGATCTTAGAGACTGGCTGCTCGATTTCAGGCATAGAAGAAGAGAGGTTTGTTGAGAAAATGGCCTTTGCTGTTTGTTTGTCGAAACAGTGGCGGAGCATGCGCAAGATGGCGGCACGTTTTTGTTTTCGTGTGGAGCTTGTGTAAATTTGTACAATTTGTTACAGAAAACGTCGCTAGGCAAATTTAATATATTTCTTTTATGAATGATATCTTACTTTGTGTAACATCTTACTAATTAATACGATTTAGTCAAGTCACTTCTTGTATTTAAGCAGGATAAATAAGATCGTAAAAGTGAGTACAGTTGATTCAGTTTCGTACTACTACTACTACTATCCAGCCCTTCGCTGTAGCGTTAGGCCTATTTATTGACAGAGTTATTGTTATCTTGCTCTCATGTTGAGTTCTTACAATGAGTATGTTTGTATGGTATGTTAACTATTAATTTGTCCTGTTTCTGAATTTTTGCCTTATCATACATTTCGTTAAGTACAGATAGGCTAGGCCAAGACTTACACTGTATGGGTTTAATCATTAATGATTAATCATCTCTCCGTGTAATGTACACCAAACACCTTATCCTTCACCTTATTGCCATATTAGGGCCCCTGTTTGCCATTATGGCTTTGCAACACATGAAAGACAAATGTGGAGTCTGTTCCTTACGCGTGAAATGGGTTGACAGAGCTGTCTGCTGTGACAGGTGTGAGACTTGGTTTCATGCACGTTGCGTCAATATGCGAGATACCATCTATGAAATTGAAGTGCTTCAGCCAAACATCTCATGGTACTGCTGGTCATGTGGCTTGCCAAATTTCTCAAGTGAGTTATTTGCAACAGTGTCTGCAGACCCCACCCGCTCATCTCTTTGTGAGATCTCTCGTGCCTCGTCACTGTCATCAACATCAGCCACCCCTTCATCTCTGTGCAGTGACATAAGCCACACATCAGGTGATGATGCGTTCCACCCATCATACACCCCACCACATTTTTCTACCCCACAAGGTAATGTCAGACCACCAAGTTTTGACTCCTCCCCTGAGACCCCAGTGTCTCTAGCATCCTCTGCCCTTAGCTCCCACCCAGCCCCCGTCAAACAAGACAGATGCCTCAGAACTCTTGTAGTGAACTTCCAAAGCATTCGCCCCAAGAAAGCAGAATTCTGGAACCTTCTCCAGTCCACGAACGCTGACATTATCCTCGGTTCAGAAACCTGGCTCAAGCCCGAAATTACTAACTCGGAAATTTTCCCCCTAAACTATAATCTCTTTCGACATGACCGCCACGACGGCAAGGGAGGCACCTTAGTAGCCACCAAAAGTGACCTCATAGCACACCAACTCATTAACAATAGCCAGACAGATGCTGTCTTCGTCCAGATACAGACCCAGGGCAGATCCAGACCTCTCACAGTCGGCTCAATTTACAGAACCCCATCAGACAACACACCTGATCAGATAGACGCCATCGCCGCATGCCTGGACAGTCTCAATAAAGACGACATACTCTGGATCGGTGGAGACCTTAATCTCCCTGACATCGACTGGGAGTCCCAGCAAATTACTGGGCACCAGTACCCTGCCTACACTAACCAGACCTTTCTTAACAAGATTAACGACATGGGCCTTCTCCAAGTCGTCAACACTGCCACCAGAAATAACGCCATCCTCGACATTTTTTGCACTAATCGTCCCAATCTTGTCAGCAGATCGACAGTCATTCCTGGGCTTAGTGATCATGACATCGTCCTCATCGACAGCCGCTTGGTGGCCAAGAAAACGAAACGTGTACCACACACCATCAGTATCTGGAAGAAAGCCAACTTTGAGGCCATGAAGACTGAAACGGATATGTTCTCTGAACAGTTTGTCCTTTTGCCACCAGCCACAGTAGAAGATCAATGGGCAGCAATTCATTCCCATCTTAGAACCATGATGGAAAAGCATGTCCCAATGAAAACGTCCTCAACGCGTTATCATCAACCATGGATCAGCAGTAAACTGAAACGACTATCTAGACGTAAGCTGAGAGCATGGAAGAGGGCCAAGAATACCAACAAACAAGAACACTGGGACAAATTCCAACAACTCAAGAAAACAACCAGGAAAGAAAACAGAGCTGCCTACCAAAACTATGTTAAGAGCTTCATAGAAGAAGATTCCTCGAAACATCTGTGGAAACTCATAAAGACAAAAAAAGCAGACTCAAATGGCATAGCACCTTTAAGAAAAAATGGCCTCACATACAGTGAAAGCAAAGAAAAAGCAGACATCCTTAACGAACAGTTCTGCTCAGTATTTACGCAGGAAGATCTTGACAACCTACCAGATCTTGGCAACAGCCCCTACCCCGATATGCCCGACATTAACACCTCTCTCATCGGAGTGGAGAAGCTGCTGCAGAACCTAAACCCAAGAAAGGCTGCCGGACCTGACGGCATCCCTTGCCGCCTCCTCCAGTCCCTGTCAAAACAGCTTGCCCCTGCCCTCACCACACTCTTTACCACCTCTCTTAAGACTGGCCAGATCCCCACTATTTGGCGTCACGCCACCGTTCAGCCCATATTTAAAAAGGGCGACCGCAGTCAACCGGCCAACTACCGCCCAATCTCCCTCACTTCTGTCTGCTCTAAACTTATGGAGCACATCGTCCGCACAGGCATTACCGACCACCTCACCAGGAACGGCATCCTCAGTAACTCCCAGCATGGGTTCCGTAAGAGGCGTTCTTGTTTAACCCAGCTCATTCTCACAACTGACGATCTAGTACATGAGCTGGACAAGGGAGGACAGACGGACACCATTCTCCTAGACTTCGCCAAAGCATTTGACAAAGTGCCCCACCAACGCCTCATCATCAAGCTCCACCATTACGGCATCAGAGGGAAGACCCTGAGCTGGATACAGAACTTCCTGGCTCAAAGAACCCAGCAAGTTGTTGTGGAGGGGGAGTCGTCTAGTATGGGCCAGGTGACCTCGGGTGTCCCCCAAGGATCCGTCATCGGCCCGACGCTCTTCCTAGTCTACATCAATGACCTGGGCAACAACATCAAGGCCAACGTCAGGTTATTCGCTGATGACACCATCCTTTACCAGCGCATCAAGACTCAACAAGATGCTGTCTCCCTACAAGAAGACCTAGCGACCCTGGAAAAGTGGGAGGAGATGTGGCAGATGGAGTTCAATGTTGCCAAGTGCCATGTCCTATCTGTTACCAACAAAAAGAAACCTACCCGCTCAAACTACACCCTCCACGGTCACACGCTCGAGCAGGTGGACAGTGTTAAGTACCTCGGTGTCGAGCTTACAGAGAAACTCCACTGGGGGAAGCATGTTCACGCTTTAGCTGCCAAAGCGAACCAAACCAGCGCCTTCGTCTACAGAAACCTGAAGGGATGCCCCACTGCCGTCCAGACGCACTGTTACAAAGGCCTAGTCCGACCAGTCCTGGAATACGCTTCCCCAGTGTGGGATCCCTTTCAACAGAACTTGAGCGACACCCTGGAACTGGTCCAACGAAGAGCGGCCCGAAGGATCCTGCATGACTTTAGTCCCCGGTCTAGCGCCTCTGCGCTTGTCCGTCAGCTAAACCTGCAGACCCTGTCTGAGCGTCGCAAGATCGACAAAGCTGCAATGCTGTATAAGATCATCAGTGACCAAGTCGATATCCCTGCTGGTTCACATCTTAAACCAGCAGCACGTGCCACCAGAGGACAGCAGGCGAAGCTCCAGGTGCCCCAATCTAGAATCAATGCTCACCTACATTCCTTCTTCCCCTCCTCTATCCGTCTCTGGAACTCTCTCTCTGATGAAATCACAACCACTAAGTCAGTCCCCGCCTTCAAATCAGCAATGGAAGGATGGCTCCATTTGTAAATATCTCATTGGAAAAAAAAAATTATATATATATAAATTATAATAAATAAATAAATATAATAATAAAGTATTTTGTTAAAGAAAAGCCTTATTAAGGGGCTACCTGTACCTATTATTAATTTCTTAATTATTTTAAATAATCTATTAGTGTATCATAGTTTTGTCCTCCAAACCCCACTGTGTCCCCCCCTTCCCCTAGTAGAGGGGGTGGGTGCCTGAATGTTTTTTTTTTTTTTTTTTTTTTTTTTTTTTTTTTTTTTTTTGTGGTTTGTTTTAACGTGCCAGCGCATGCTCCCGTCGAGTCCCACACATGTGTATTGTTCCCCAACATTGGGGTTTGCACATTAATCTGAAGAAGAAGAAGAAGTTAGGACACTAAAGATTAGGATTAGTGATTGTGATTCTGACTGAGTGCATATTACTGCAGGAATTTTGCATCGTAAAATGTTTGTCTTTAGATTTTATGTACTTGCACACACTTTTAGTAATTTACTCATTTAGAGGACTCGAGATTGGCAACGTTTCACAACTGGACTAGCGATCGTTTGGGTTCGGGCACTGAATAGAATAGACGCAACATTTCCCGGCGTGTCGTAAGAGACGACTAACCGGGGTGATGTCTGTACGGCATCACTGGGCGAAAGTCAGAAGTCACGGGCCAGGATGGTTGAAACAGGTTGAAACACCAAGGTGAACAAATCATAGCCGAAGAACAAGCAGAATTCAGTGCAGGGCGAAGTACCACTGAACCGATTTTCAACCTCAGAATAATCTGCGAGAAATACCTACAGCACCAACAACATCTCTATCATATGTTTGTAGACTTCAAGAAAGCGTTTGACCGAGTCTGGCATGCAGCTCTGTGTGCAACCATGAGAGTTTACAACGTCAGCCCTAAAATTATTGAAGTCATCAAAAGCCTGCATGACAAGGCTACTAATGGAGTCCTCCACAACTGCGTCATCGGAAACTGGTTCAGAACAGCAATCGATGTGCGTCAAGGATGCCTACTCTCTCCAACACTCTTCAGTATCTTTCTGGGAATGTCGTATACCCAGCACATTTCCAAGGACGAAGTCCGACAGACCATCACACAAGCCATTGGACAATACGATGACATGCTCACAATTGTGAAGAAACGGAAACTCCGATGGAATGGCCACTTCAACAGAGCTTCAGGCCTTGCAAAGACCATCCTGCAAGGCACGGTGCAAGGACGCAGAAGAAGAGGGAGACAGAAAAAGAGGTGGGAGGACAGCATTCAAGAATGAAGTGGCTTGACACTTTGCAACCCTTGAGGGTTGCTGAGGACAGAGACAGATGGAGTACGCTGGTTTGGTACGATTGAGACGCACGCGATAGGTCGGATCATTTTGTTTTGTAAAACGTGCAATGATATCGCGTGTTTTCCTTTGATTTAATTTTGAGCTGTTGCTAGAACAAGCTTTGTATAATGTTTATAATTTTCCTCAGTCCATATTGTTGAGAATTGTCTGGAATTAGTTGTATATTATCGACCGAGGCTTCCAGATAGGTCTCGTAATAGCTACGCCATTCTTCTAACCCAAAGAAGGTTCTATGAAGTAAGAAAGTATTTAGTTCCGTTTTGTCTTGATTGGGTGTTATGGCGTCATGCTGGTATGTTCGAATTTGTTACTTGTAGGGATAATCTTTTTAGTGATTTTCGGAACGCGATCTTGTGTGCAGTTGTTGATGTTTGCTGAATAAAGTTGGAAAACTGTATTGGAAGACTCCTGCCTTGTTGGTGAGTAAAGAGGCTGCGTGAATAAAAGAAACTTCGAGTTATACGTATCAAGATTCAATCATCAGGGCTGAATCGACTATTGCTAAATATAGTGTTACATGGTTAAACGATCATCTGTGGGACCCCAACAATTTTTGAGTTACCGATATGATATAGTGTAGCGAATTTTTCAGATCGCCTCGCATTATATTTGTTGTATTGCATTGCATTATTACATTGCATTGTATTGTATTACATTGTTGTGTGTTGTATTGTATTTTTAATTGTATTGTTTTGTGTTGTGTGAAAAGTCTGATGACTCCTGGAGTAATTAGGTAATGGGTTGATAAGGTCATAGTTAATGTATGAGGGGGGAAGGGAGGTGGTGTAGACGAGCCTTAAATGAAGGTCTGCAGACAGAAGTCTTATCACTTATTCAGTACGCTTACCAATCACCTCTCAGCTCAATGGGCCGCTCTGCTGCTGACCCACATCTTCTTGGGTACTACTAGTAGTCATAAAATATAAAAGTCTCCCCTCTCCCCCCTCTTCTCTTTCTCTCTGTGACGTTTTTTTTATTGTTGCTGGGCTCTGCACAATGGAATGCTGTAACCCTCACATCTTATTCTATGGGAACCGCTAGTGAGTAACCCGGTGAATTACTTTAATACATTTTAATTTAAAAGCTGATTTATTTGTTTAGCTCGGTCTGTGTTAAGGCTGGGGTACAGAGATAGATAGAAAAATGGTAAAAGATCACTGTCACACTAGCTTTCACACGGCTATGAATCATTTGTAGTCCAGCCACTTGATAAGTCAAAATCACACATTTATTTCTTCTACTCTATACACGATCTTCGAAGTACGAATCTAACTTAAAAGTTCAATTGTCAATGCGAATGGTTCGCTCACTGATAATCTAGGCAGCTACTTATTCTTCATAGGGCACTGGCTACTAGCGTTCATGAAGAGTGGACTACTGTGGTCCTTTTGATACAGTTTTAGTGCACTGTTTCCTGGGCACTTAACTGATCAGTGGTTTCGTAGTTGAAGCGCTGCGTTGAAGTAGCTTCTACGACACTCTGTGTTGTCATTGCTTGTGTTAGACGGGTGGGCTATCTGCGCTCGATGCTGTAGATGCCTCGGCAGGGACTCGAATCGTAGATTAGGTTCTATTCTTTGTAGAGTTGGGCTCACGATATCCCGCCTGCACGTCTGTAACATATGAGACGAAATTCTGCACAACCCTGAATAATAGGTCTGTGCAGAGCGTCTCACTGAAAGCCAAAGTAGCCCTCAGTGATAGCTCCACATCTCCATACATAAGCGATGAACATTCTGCTAAGTCGGTGGTCCACTGGAATCTCCACTCTAATTTCCTATACATACATAAATATAAATCGTGGCTAACTATACACATAAAGAATTAATAATATTATAAACATTCACTGGTATAGCCATTGGTCTGCAAGCATACGTATAGGTTAAACAACAGTGGGTCCGTCAAGTATACAGCATGGCATGCTTGCCTCGTGGTCGGATTCTTCCACGTGGTCACGCAAAGTCGGACTAACAATTCAATTCTGTGCATAGCAAATTCTACAAACATAATTTCAACAATAATATAAATACATCACGATGAAACAGAAGTATGTTCATTTACCTGTTCGACAATGTCAGGCCCGTGACTACTTGATTGAATTCAAATATTCAACAAGCACTGCTTCCCTGTTCTATCGGTGGAGATATTTCTCTGCTCGAGTGAAGCTGTATACTGCTCAGCTTTCCACACAACTGACACTATACTTGGCTTTGACTGAATCGGCCAGAACTGGTCTTAACCACTCTACCTGTGTCCCGATTGGCTGAAACAATCTAAGTGGCTATAAAGTTCGAAACTCGATCGTAGGACGCGATGATGTCACTAAACGGCTCGCGTCAGCACGCAGTGTGTGTGTACACATCAGTAATACCTTAATCGTCTGCTATAGACTACAGTAACCTTCTAAGTTTTACTACTGCTAAACAAGCAAAAGCTCAAATAGTGAGGGGTAAACGGGTCTGCTTGTTATACTCTCTCTCTCTCTTTAATTTAATTTAAATTTCATAAATATTTCCTTTCATTGACTGACTCTATTATTACATCTAATATCGCAAACACAAACCCAGAAACAATATATGATGATCGGATCAACCAGTTTTGCAGAAGCAAACTTCATGAATCTGCCTCATTTATTATACCTCGGTTAACAGAACCTGAAGTAACTTCTCTAATATTACAAATGAAAAATATACAGTCTCTGGACATCTATAATTTAAATGCGTTCATTATAATATTGTCTCTTCCATATATCATTAAACATTTAACCTACATCTATAACCTATGCATTGAACAAAATCAGTTTCCATCAATATTTTAAGAAGATAAAGTAATACTTTAACCTAAAAGAAATGATACTTAAGTTCTTGACAACTTTCGACCAATTTCCATTCTGCCTGTTTTATCTAAACTCCTGGAATAATGCTATTTTTCATCCTTTTCAGTCTGGCTTCAGACCTAAGCACTCTTGTCAAGCAGCGCTCTCCCATCTTTGTGATGTTTGGCTTAATGCTGTAAACAAGCAAGACATTGTAGGGGCAGTTTTTCCTGACCTTAAAAAGGCATTTGACCTAGTTAACCACGACATCTTAATTAATAAGCTAAACTACTATTTTTTAAACTGCATCTGTATTATTTTTTAAATCATATTTATCAAACAGGCACCAATCAGTATATTCTAATGGTTCATTTTAATGTTCGTTTCCTGGAGATGTTACCTGTTAAGTTCCTCAAGGATCGATCCTTGGACCCATTTTGTTTTGTATATTTATCAATGACATGCCCCTTTTTCTCACACAAAATATTAACCTTGACCTATTTGCTGATGATTCATCCCTTCATACTCATAATAAAAATATACAACAGGTAGAACAAAATCTCCAAATAAGCATACATTAAATTGATAACTGGTGTGACAACAATAGAATGAAATTAAATCCTAATAAAAGCAAAGGTATGCGTCTCACTACAAGACAAAAACGTCAAAATGGATCTTTTTGCCTTAATCTAAACTTAGGGACGTACAGTATTGATCAAGTTCGTGAACATAAAGTGCTAGGCATAATCATTGATGATGATTTTAGCTGGCGGTCACACATTAACCATATCTGTAGAAAAATGTCTAAATACCTCTTCCTTCTAGACATTTTGTCACGGTTGGTGCATTAAAATCTTTTTAGTATGCACACTGTACGTCTCATTTTAATTATGCATGAACTATTTGGTGTAGTGCAAGTGACGCTCAAAATTAAGCAGCTGGGTAAAAAGGTAAAGGTGGTCCCTTGGCCTTGTGGCCGTAGGGGAGCGTGATGTTGGAGATCACACTTATCTTGGGCCAGCGTAGTGAGGGTGATGCCAATCTCTCTCCCTCGCTGCTTTACCTTCCCCACCCTTAAGAGAGTATGCACTCAGTCACAGTTGAGTCAACTGGGGGCGTTGTTATTTGTCGCTTCACGCTTTGCGGTCACCCATCCAAGTGCTAACCGCACTGGACGGTGCTTAACTTGCGACACAGGAGCGAGTGCTCCAACCACTGCGCTATCCGACACCCCAAACAGCCAAACAATCTTCATAAAAGAGCAATCAAGATTCTCTATAAGTCTTGTAATATAAATTTACAGATATTACAACTAATGAGAAATACAAGGAACTCCGAATATTACCACTTCAAAAACAATATATATTTAATACAGTTATCCTTATGTTCAAAATCACACACGGAGAAACACCTGCATATCTTGATATAATTTGTACCAGACCAGTTGATGGGCATAGACTTCATAATTATAAACTACCTCTCCATCGCATTGATTTATACCAAAATAGCTTATCATTTAATGGAGCTTCTGTATGGAACTCACTCCCCCTGGAGTGTAAACATTGTGACACAATGTTTTCTTTCAAATATAACCTATGTAAACCTCTGCAGAATTAATTATAAAAGTGATATTTTGATATAATACAGTTTTTCCTGCAATTATTTCTATTATTTATTTTTTTAATTGCATTTATTTATTAATTAATTATTGTTAATATTATTATTATTATTATTATTATTATTATTATTATTATTATTATTATTATTATTATTATTGTTTTTGTTCTTGTTTCTATTATTATTATTATTATTATTATTATTATTATTATTATTATTATTATTATTATTATTATTATTATAGTCTTATAATAATAATAGTGATGATAGTGGTGGTGATGGTGGTGTTAGTAATAATAATAATAATAATAATAATAATAATAATAATTATTATTATTATTATTATTATTATTATTATTATTATTATTATTATTATTATTATTATTATTATTATTGTCATTATTATTATAAGGGTGAGAGATAGGGAGGGGCCGGTGGGAGGAGGTGGTTGCTTAAATTTTTTTACACATAATAATGAGGATGTTGGTACGATTGTGTGTGCATGTGTGTAAGTGTATGTGTGTGTGTGATTTATATGATTTCCAAGTTCATGTTAAAGGTTATTTACTATGTTAATTTGTTAAGGGACAGATTGGAAGATTAGACTTATTAATTAGTCTAAAATCTTTATCCCGTATATAAAAAGTTTTCAATTTTGTTTTAATTTCAAAGTCTCTCTCTCTCTCTCTCTCTCTCTCTCTTTCTCTCTCTCTCTCTCTCTCTCTCTCTCTCTCTCTCTCTCTCTCTCTCTCTCTCTCTCTGCGCTCCCGCAACCAGTCATTGTTTTTGCATGAAACATAAACAGAAGAGTGCATCACTAAACAAAGTTCGCTTAGTTTGTTAGTACAAGGTTAGGCTGCAGTGCGCTCCCTTGTCATCTCCATCTTTCAATACGCTTGCGAAACCAAGACCCCTACAGCAGACCTACAACGAAGAATACAAAGTATGGAGATGAGGTGCTACAGAAGACTTCTGGGCATTTCCTATTCCCAGCACATCACCAACGACGAAGTCACCATGACCATCACACAAGCCATTGGACAATATGATGACTTGCTGATAGTGGTGAAGAAAAGGAAACTCCGATGATATATATGGCCACGTCAGCAGAGCATCAGGCTTTGCAAAGACCATCCTGCAAGGCATAGGGCATGAAGGCAGAAGAGAAGGGAGATAGTAAAAAAGATGGGAGGACAACATTCGAGAATGGACTGGCTTGACAATAAGCGAAGCCATGGGGGTTGCTGAGGACAGAGAAAGATGGAGTACGCTGGTTAAACGATCATCTATGGTGCCCCAACGACCTTCAAGTTATGGGAAAGGATAGGATATGATAGGATAGTCATTGTTTATAGGGTCCAGCGGACTGCATAGAACCGAATTAGGACCAGCAAAGATCGCTTACAGTGGCGTGCAAACATTACTTAGCGTCGTCAAAGAAAACGATAAAACACTAGGGAGTGTAGGCTAGTCCACTAGTGATGATGCCAAATGCAAGACGCCGAGGACATTTGGATGGTCATCGGCGAAGGTCGAGCAAGGCTAGCTAGACTTGTGCCACAATGACGGATGGGAAGGTAGCGACGTCTATCATCGATCTTTTGGGTGCCAATGGAAAGATGTAAAGTGTAAGGTCGGCGTTTTATTGGAGAATGAGGACGAAGAAAGAAGTGAGGGAAGGAAGACCGGAGAGTTTAGTAAAGAAGAAACTTTTTTACACCCACACTTTCAGCAGGTTTTTAAGATGGAGGCGCGTTCCTAAGAATACTTCATTAACTCTAATGGCATCGTTAAATCACAAGAAATAGACGGGTCTTGTTTTGTAGGGGGCAAGTTCGTTGAAAATGTTGCACTAGGTATTTCGCTGCAGAATTGATATTATTTTATCGTAAGCATTTCTTTAAACTTTAACTTTGTTGTTAAATCGCAATAAAGCTTTAAATAGACAGGTCTCGTTTTTGTAGATTCGAAAACTGAATAGCAAATGCTAGAAAAACGTTGCTCTAAACATCTCGCTGCAGAGTTAATATTAAATCATCGTAATAATTACTTTTGCTTTGTGTTGTTAAATCGCAACAAAGCTTTAAATAGATGTATCTTATTTATGTAGGGTCGAACCCTCCATGGCAACGTTGGAAAAATGTTGCTCGAGATAATATTTTGCAGCAGTTTTGATTTAAAATGGTCGTAACAAAAGGTCGACATCTAGATTATTGGAATTGTTTAATCTTAAAAGGACCCATTTCGACGGCTTTGTTTACCTTTGGCGAAACCTACCTTAAACTTCGCACTGTTATGACATTACACATTGATAAAGTGGGCTTTGTTATGACATCACACAATAATAAAGTGAGCTTTGTTATGACATCACACAATGATAAAGTGGGCTTTGTTATGACATCACACAATGATAAAGTGGGCTTTGTTATTACATTACACAATGATAAAGTGGGCTTTGTTATGACATCACACAATGATAAAGTGGGCTTTGTTATGACATCACACAATAATAAAGTGGGCTTTGTTATGACATCATACAATGATAACGTGGGCTTTGTTATGACATCACACAATGATAAAGTGGGCTTTTGTTCCTCAAACAAACCAACCGCTAAAGTTTAATTTTCCATTTGGGTTGTGACAGGGAGTGATTTCCCTTTATTTGACGGTACATCTAAACAATGGCCGTGTGGCCATTGACCCTAGTTTTGAATAAGCCAGGCGGCTTGAGGAGCGTCTTGGGTAGGGTTAGGTTGGGTCTATTTTATCAACGTAAAATAAACAATTTACGAGCAATTTTTTTCATGGGTCGTCTTTTACCGGGTTTGGTAGATGCTATATTTAGCTCAAGCATGTTGGTAAGCTGTTGCTTTTAATAGAGACACACCCACTACAGAATTTGTTCATATAATATAACAAATATACTTTCCAGTTTGTTTGTTTGTTGGTAGGTTTTTATTTTTATTTTATTATTATTATTATTATTTTTATTTTTTTTAAATTATTATTATTATTTTTTTTTTTGGGGGGGGGGGTGGTACGCTTATTTATTTTCAGTGAAGCATCACTTGCTGTGAATATATAAAGGAGCTGTCGATGGGGCGTGGTCACAGTGGGTCCCTTTAAGTGCCACAACAGTTCCAAGGAAAGATAGGTGGATGAAAATAATAAAAACAACAAATGTAAGCATAGAATCCAAATAGCATTTCGCCAGCTTTAGTTGAAGTACACGCCTGTTGCTGTACATTTAATGATGTGTTTTAGGAAGATGAGAGTATGTGTGTAGAGTGTGTGTGTGTGTATGTGCGTATGTCTGTCTGTCTCTCTGTCTGTCTCTGGTGGGTATGTGTGTGTGTGTGTGTGTGTGTGTGTGTGTGGGTGTGTGTGTGTGTGTGTGTGTGTGTGTGACATTATTGATTAATTTTGGACTTCCGTTTTGTGTGTGTGTGATGTTTGTGTTTCTTTTGTTTTTTGTGATGAAATTATTATTGATTTGGAAGGCCGAAGTCTGAGGATCATAATCTTAACAGAGAACAAAAATTAATTCCTGGCGGAATGCGCCGCATTAGGTTCCATTGAAATGAATGGTTGTGATAATTGTATTCACCATACAATGACACATGTGGGCACGATTCCAGTAATCGTCTCTCCCCTATGGAACGAACTGTGCTGGAAGAAGCCGTCATAGTGGCTGCAGCGGAATAGTTCTCATTGATATAGATGGTGAGAGTATAAATCGAGGTCTAGTCTGTGCAGGCACGCATCCCGTACCAAGGATTTTAAAGATCCTGACGCTCATGTCCTAAACGGGTGAATGCCGGCAATACCAATGCACCGGTCAAACGCTTCACACCTTCTCCCCCATCCCCGGCCGCCCTCTGTTATGCCCAGTGGTCCGAGGCGTCTGTCCAGGGCAGACAGAGGGCGCCCCGCAGCTTGAGTTTGATCGGTCAGCGCCCTGAGCAGTGTTTGAGCTGGAGAAGCGCTAAGTAAGGACGTCGTAATCACTAAAATATGGACCTTGTAGGACACGATAAGTCAGTTGGTGGTGATGGCTGCTTTTTGGTTTTTAAAAGAATTAATTTTGTGTTTTTTTTAACAGAAGTAATTTTGTGTTTTTTGTTTTTTTAAAAGAAGTAATTTTTTGTTGTTGTTGTTTTTAAAAGAAGTAATTTTGTGTTTTTTGTGTGTACGTCTTGGTCTATTACCATTTTAAAAATGTTGACTCAATATTAGCGTGTGCTACTCGTTTACTATCTGTCGTTAACCAAGGTGATTTAGACATTAACAACCATCATAGTTATTACACTACAGCCCGACACAAAGGATATTACACTACAGCCCAACACAAAGATTATTACACTACAGCCCGGCACAAAGGTTATTACACTACAGCCCGACACAAAGGTAATTACACTACAGCCCAACACATAGGTTATTACACTACAGCCCCAACACAAAGGTTATTACACTACAGCCCAACACAAAGGATATTACACTACAGCCCAACACAAAGGTTATTACACTACAGCCCAACACAAAGGTTATTACACTACAGCCCAACACAAAGGTTATTACACTACAGCCCGACACAAAGGTAATTACACTACAGCCCGACACAAAGGTAATTACACTACAGCCCCAACACAAAGGTTATTACACTACAGCGCGACACAAAGGTTATTACACTACAGCCCAACACAAAGGTTATTACACTACAGCCCAACACAAAGGTTATTACACTACAGCCCAACACAAAGGTAATTACACTACAGCCCGACACAAAGGTAATTACACTACAGCCCGACACAAAGGTTATTACACTACAGCCCGACACAAAGGTAATTACTCTACAGCCCCAACACAAAGGTTATTACACTACAGCCCCAACACAAAGGTTATTACACTACAGCCCCAACACAAAGGTTATTAAACTACAGCCCCAACACAAAGGTTATTACACTACAGCCCGACACAAAGGTAATTACACTACAGCCCCAACACAAAGGTAATTACACTACAGCCCCAACACAAAGGTAATTACACTACAGCCCCAACACAAAGGTTATTACACTACAGCCCGACACAAAGGTTATTACACTACAGCCCGACACAAAGGTTATTACACTACAGCCCAACACAAAGGTTATTACACTACAGCCCCAACACAAAGGTTATTACACTACAGCCCCAACACAAAGGTTATTACACTACAGCCCAACACAAAGGTTATTACACTATAGCCCCAACACAAAGGTTATTACACTACAGCCCGACACAAAGGTAATTACACTACAGCCCCAACACAAAGGTTATTACACTACAGCCCCAACACAAAGGTTATTACACTACAGCCCGACACAAAGGTAATTACACTACAGCCCCAACACACAGGTAATTACACTACAGCCCCAACACAAAGGTTATTACACTACAGCCCGACACAAAGAGGTGGGGCGTTAGCATAGTTGTCTGTGCACAGGCTTCAAACATTTCATTGACCATCGATGAACTCGGTTTGTACTTGGCCTGGGCAACCACACTCGGAAGGCTAAAGCGACGCCAAGAATGAAACAAGCGGACAACACCACTCCGTC
Source organism: Oncomelania hupensis (assembly GCA_036898135.1). Lineage (NCBI taxonomy): Eukaryota > Metazoa > Mollusca > Gastropoda > Littorinimorpha > Pomatiopsidae > Oncomelania > Oncomelania hupensis. The sequence goes on along the minus strand of CM072515.1, from coordinate 1,118,562 downwards.
CACCCACCCGTGAATGGATACCTGGCTCTGTTTGCGTGACCGCAAAAGAAGGCATTTCATAAACTTCTTCAAGGGAGGCAATTGGATTTGAGTGATTCAGAGTGTAAACAAAACAAACACACGCACACGCACACACACATATTTACATTGCCTGCTAGAAAGTGTTGACGCTGCATTACAAGTGTGGATTTTCTGACTTCCTTTTTTCCGTAGGCAACGATTTTCCCCAAATCCTTTTGTTGTCGCTAAATAACGAAGTGCAAGTTTCTTGTTGACACTGCGGCAGGAAGAATTTGATTTTCTGGGTTCATTTTCTAGTGAACAGCGGACTGTGTAGTCCACGATGCATGTTGTGTTCAGTTATTATATTTGGAGCGGTATTTGTGAAGGGGCTTTCTGATGTAGATTTAGCATGCAAGGCAGTCTGTGTGAGGTGTCATTTAACAGTAAGGGAGATACGCTTCAGTGAGTTTTATTGTATTGAACGGTCTGGGGCAAAAAAAAACCGGCGAGATTATTATATTTTCGTTGTTTCGAAGTCCTATACTCAATCTAACTCTAACCTTAACCTCCTGATAATATTTCACCCTCTGTTGTTCTCCCCACCTCATCCCCTGCCCCATCCACCGACCCATCTCTCTCTCTTTCTCTCTCCCCCTCTCTCACAAGTTTTGGTTTCTTTGCTATCACTTAGCCTCACTGGGAGCTTTTAAGCCAGACTAATAAAATATCTGCACTCAGTGGAAGACGACGATTTTACTAGGGATAAGGCAGTGTACCCGAGAGACCCATCAACCAGTTTGGCTATTACTTTTCCCTCCCCTTCTTCCGCCACACAGACGTCAAATGTGGCCACGATCTCAAGGGAGGTCTTTGTGCGGACCTAAAGACGTACACCGTCCAGCCAACCTTTATTTGTGGACTTGTTTAGTTCTGCTGGAACAATATACAGGGCTTTTCCCTCTCAACAGCTGCGCGACGATCTAACGATCTGTCCAAGACGCCAACTTGCAGTCTGTCGTAGAAGCGTCGTCACGAACCATTGAGCATAATCCTGGGCGATCGGGGGTAGGGTTAGGGAGGGACCTAGTGCTAACTGGTTAGTTAGTTGGTTGGTTATTATTCATTGCTTACAGGACCCAGCGGGCTGCGTAAAGCCGAATCAGGACCACAATATCAAGACCACAACTTGCCTGAAAGAGGACTCACCCCTGATCCGGAAAAAAAAATCTGCCGAAACAACCCTAGTGGCAACACTGAAGGCACTCCACCAGCTGGTAACTGTAATTTAATTTAATAGAGTTTTTAGAGAATTATGTATGGAGTAGAGGAACTAAATGTGTGATATTTACTGTTAGCAAGTGGCTGGACTGCCTATGTTTCATAGCCGTGCGAGAGCTAGTGTGTCAGTGAATCTTTTACCATTTTTTCCCTATCTCTATAACCCTATCCGCACACAGACCGAGCTAAACATATAAATGTATTAAGATTAGTCATAGGGTGATTACACTAGCCGATCCCCGCAGACGATAGACGAGTGGGTAATAGCATTCCATTGTGCAGAGCCCAGCATCAATAGACCCACCGTCACAGACAGTGGGAATTTAAAGCACTAAATTTCCAGAAAGTGGGGACACTGTTTATGCAGAAACCCCCGACACCCCAACCGGGGGAAGTGGGTGTGTTTATGTAGCTGGCATTGATACGTCTAGGACATGAGCTTCAGGATCTGTGAAGTCCGGGGATAGGAGATAGTACCTGTATAATCTAGGTATAGTTGTGTTCGGGTGGACCGACAGAGAGAGTGAGAGAGAGAGAGAAAGAGAGAGAGAGAGAGAGAGAGAGAGAGAGAAAGAGAGAGAAAGAGAGAGGAAAAAAAAAAGAGAGAGAGAGAGAGAGAGGGAGAGAGAGTGAGAGAGAGCGTGTGTATATGCACTGTGGGAAGGGGCGGTGAGTGTTAGAAGTTGATAGTACATAACATTACAAAGAAACTATGGCATGTGTTGTAGATTATAGTCACACGACACTTTCGCAGAATGGACTGGTTTGACACTGAGCGAAGCCATGAGGGCTGCTGAGGACAGAGAAAGATGGAGTATGCTGGTTAAACGATCATCTGTGGTGCCCCTACGACCTTCGGGTTATGGGACAGGACAGGATAGGCAGGATAGGACACTTTCGCATATAGGTGACTACTGGACCGATTTATACTGACACCAGCGGGCCAGTTGTTGGTAAAGGGGAAAATAATATGATCACACGTTGACCAATCCGGGATTCGAACCAGCGACCTTTCGGTTACTAGCAAGACGCTCTTACCAACTGAGCTACCCGGCCCCTCAGCGGACGCTCTCTCTCCCTCCTCTCTCTTTAAAGGGGGCAATACTAGGGAAGGGTAGGGGTTGGTGGCCGTGGGGGTGTGGAATATTCGAGATGGCTTTTGGCGCGTGCCTAGTGTCTGTAAAGGGGTGAAAGAGGAAGGATAAAGTGATGGTGGAGGTGGCGTTGCAAGAGAGGCCCAGCGAATAAAATACGGCGACGCCCGCGGAATGTGTGTGTGGCCATTTTGCCACGCGAACCGCGTCCTTGATTACCCCCAAATTCATTAACGGTGCGGGGTAATTGCTTTTATGGCTTCTAGTCCCCCGTGGCTGGCCCATCATGATCGCTTTCTGTGCACCCGTTTCATGTCTTTTTGCCTTCCACCTTTTTGCATTTGTGCACTGTTTTGTGCATGTGTGTGTTGGTGCGTGTCTCTGTGTATGTGTGTGTGCGTGTGTGTGTGTGTAGAGCATGGGTGATTAAAACAAAACTGTGCGATGGAGAAGTGTTGAAGTTGGGACAGAGAAAACTATAGTTGACTAGGTTAAAGATGTTCTGTTAACAATTCAGTCGTTGGGGAAAAAGGACATTAAAGACTTCACTTATTTCTTGGACAGCTTTATGAGGGCTATACCTATCTATCTCATTTCTTTCTCCTGTTATTTTGTTGTTGTCGTTTTTCTGTTTCATTTGAATTTTGTTGGTGCAATATCACTATGATACTGACATTACATTTTGAAAAACTGGACTCCTCTCCCTCTCGGGTTAACCTTCAGCGGTTCAAAGTAGAACCAGCTATCCATTGGTGACTGGGTGCGCTCTCACCACAACACCGCTGCCACAGCCCACACTGATAGAAACAACTGGTTAAACTCCATTAAGGTGGAACACGGACAAGCACATTTCATAAATTGAATTACTTTTTAATGTTGCTTTTGTTTTAAAATCCAGCACCAGGTTGGCGGTTGCTTCAGTTGAGAAGAGGAAGATGAACATGAAGAAAACAACAACAACAGTAACAACAACAACAACAACAACAACAACAACAACAACAACAACAACAGCAACAACAAGCGCATGAATCGTATCAAGAATGTGTGTAGTTTGTGATAGTTGTGGTGATAGTTCTACACGAGCTGGCGGCTTATCGGGGGGTATAATGTGTGTAGTTTGTGATAGTTGTGGTGATAGTTCTACAGGAGCTTGCGGCTTATCGGGGGTATAATGTGTGTAGTTTGTGATAGTTGTGGTGATAGTTCTACACGAGCTGGCGGCTTATCGGGGGTATAATGTGCGCTTAGGCAGTCTTTTTATTACTTTTTGACCGCTATCCAAATTCCAGTTGTAGACAACCCCTCCTCTCCGCACACACCCTTTTCTCCTCATTCACTCACAATTATTCATTCACTCACAATCATTCATTCACTCACAATCGTTCATTCACTCACAAGCGTTCATTCACTCACAATCGTTCATTCACTCCGCTCTTGTGTGTCCTGTCACTTTGTTTTATTCATTTTATTTTCTTCGTTGTTGTGTTTTTCTCTCCCAATCCCCCTCCCCTCGCGACAAGCCTCCTCCCCCACCCCACGACTGACCGCCACCCCTTGCACTGACCAACACCCCCAGCACTGACCACCACCCCCTGCACTGACCACCACCCCCAGCACTGACCACCACCCCCAGCACTGACCACCACCCTCTGCACTGACCACCACCCTCTGCACTGACCACCACCCCCTGCACTGACCACCACCCCCTGCACTGACCACCACCCTCTGCACTGACCATCACCCCCTGCACTGACCACCACCCCCTGCACTGACCACCACCCTCTGCACTGACCGCCACCCGCTGCACTGACCACCACCCTCTGCACTGACCACCACCCCCTGCACTGACCACCACCCTCTGCACTGACCACCACCCTCTGCACTGACCGCCACCCGCTGCACTGACCACCACCCTCTGCACTGCCCACCACCCCCTGCACTGACCACCACCCTCTGCACTGCCCACCACCCCCTGCACTGACCGCCACCCCCTGCACCGACCGCTACCACTGCACTTGATCTGTTTGTAGTTTATTAGTATACATTATGTTGTTGTTATTGGAATTCTTATTTAATCTTTCACTGTTGTCCCTCCAATGCCAGCCTTGTGTGTCATTCCACCTGTTTTATTGTCGTCGAGTTCATCTTACGTTTGGTGGTGGTGGTGGTTGTTGTTATTGTTGTTGTTGTTATGATTGTTGTTGTTGTTATGATTGTTGTTGTTGTTATAATTGTTGTTGTTATGGTTGTTATGTTTGTTGTTGTTACTGTTGATATTTTTTAATTGCTCTATTTTATGTTGTAAAGTTTGAATGAAAGTGTACTTTAAAAGGATTCCTGCTTCTGCATGAACGACCAAGACATTGTGCTCTGTTGTAATGAATTAACAAAAGATGGGGGGGTGGGTGGGGGTGAGTGGGGGTGGAGGGAGGTGACGGAGGTTGGGATTGAAGAGGATCCACGCGCACATTGATATACATACAAACACTCGCGCACATTGATATACATACAAACACTCGCGCACATTGATATACATACAAACACTCGCACGTTGATATACATACAAACACTCGCGCACATTGATATACATACAAACACTCGCGCACATTGATATACAAACACTCGCGCACATTGATATACATACAAACACTCGCACATTGATATACATACACTCGCGCACATTGATATACATACACTCGCGCACATTGATATACATACACTCGCGCACATTGATATACATACAAACACTCGCGCACATTGATATACATACAAACACTCGCGCACATTGATATATATATACACTCGCACACATTGATATACATACAAACACTCGCGCACAATGAACAAATGTAAAGTAGGGAAGAAAAAAAAAATCTCTCTCTCTCTCTCTCTCTCTCTCTCTGTCTCTCTGTCTCTCTCTCTCTCTGTCTCTCTCTCTCTCTCTTATTATGAAAAGGTTAGTACTAGCAGAACAGAAATGCCAGGAAAATGGAAGATAGCGGGCGTGTGTGTATTTCAAAAGCGTGCCTTGAGCATGCAAATATCGTTGAACAGCGAATTACAAGGCCACGACATCATACTCATCATCATCTTCACCATCATCATCATCATCATCATCATCATCATCATCATCATCATCATCATCATCATCATCATCATCATTGTTTACGTTTGAGACGCGCACGATAGATCCGATCATTTCGTTTTGCAAAACATGCAATAATAGTGTATTTACCTTTGATTTGATTTTGCGTTGTTGCTAGAACAAGCTTTGTATAATGTTAATAATTTTCGTCGGTCCATAAATGTTGAGAATTTTCTAGAATTACTTGTTTACTATCGACCGAAGTTTCCAGATAGATCTGGTAATAGCTAAGCGATTCTCCTAACATAATGACGTAAGATATGCATAGTTCCGGTGGCGAGTTTTATTTTGATTGGGTGTTATTGCGTCATGCTGGAATGTTCGAACTTTTTCTTGATTGCAGAGTCTATATAAGCAACGTTCTGTCTGCTTAGGTAAGTCCCCTTATGTGCTTATAGTGTCCGGGGACGTTAATCTACCCACCTACCTACCTTGTACGAGTTAAGTCCCCTATACGCTTTGTGTCCGGAGACGGTAATCTACATACGTAACGTAACGCTTGTATGAGTGATTTGAAATTGAGGATTATTTTTGATGATGATCTTTGATGTGATTTTCGGAAAGAGATCTTGTATGCAGTTGTCGATGTTTGCTGAATAAAGTTGGAAAACTTTATACGTCAACTCCTGCCTTGTTGCTGAGTGAAAAAAATGCGTGGATGAACGAATCTAAGCTACACTTATCAAGATTGAAGCACTGGGGCTGAATCAACTATTAATAAATAACCATCGTGTAATATTCAGTCATCATCATCATCATCATCATCATCATCATCATCATCATCATCATCATCATCTTGCAGGGAATTCACGTGATGTCTATAGGTCTACTTCATGTCTGTGACCACAGCAGACGAACCGATCAGCCCTAACTTTTTCCCCGTTTCCCTGAAGGCGCATGAGAGATGGCTATCCAAGTCCCGATGGCGCATGAGAGATGGCTGTCAAAGCGCTGATTCAATTTGTAGCCTTTGTTGTGAGGACAGAGGAATCAGGCAAATGGCGGGAAATCCTTCTGGAGTTGGGTTGCGGTGATGCTGGGTGGTGGTAGTCTGTATTTAGCTTTACATCACAGACATTCAAGGCTGGATTCGCAACGCTTTTTGTGTGTGTGAACCAGCGATGTTTTTATTGATCTTGGGAGAGGTTTTGTTCGTTCCAAAGCATGCCACATTGTAGACGTAAGCAGTCACTCAGCTGTGTAAGACCTACTCTGGCTGTTGTAGCTCACCGGAAGCACGTGACTTAAGGTACATGTTAGAGAAGTTCGGGCGCCTTAACACTGTACTGAGAGTTGCTGATCGATTGATTGCCTCAAAGCTTGTTTGATTGATTAGCTGCCCGGAAGCTTGCTTATGAATGGTCTAGTGCCTGTGGTGTGGAGTGTCGTTGGAAGCAAGTCAACGTGATTTGACTGCACTGCAGTGCTACATGTTGTGTTCTGGTGATATAATTATATCTGCGCTTTGAACTAATCTGTCGTTAGAAAACAAGCGCTGTATAAATGCCCTTTATATGTTATTATTATTATTATTATTATTATTATTATTATTATTATTATTATTATTATTATTATTATTATTAGTATTATTATTATTATTATTATTATTATTATTATTATTATTATTATTATTATTAGTATTATTATTATTATTATTATTAGTATTATTATTATTATTATTATTTTTTTTTTTTAATTTTTTTTTTTTTTTAAATTATACGTTTGTTGGTATTTTTGTCTTTGTGTTTTGTGTGGAAATGGTCACACCGCATTAGCATCATTACCGTGTGGTCCAATGTTGCGCGCTGGTAGGTCTGCATCTCCGTTCGCATGGCATTAGATTTGTGTCACTATAGCAAATGAGACTGGAATGTTGTGTGTGACGTTAAAACCTTTGTAGTATTTGGGGCCTGTTACTGGAATGGCGCTACTGCAGAAGCTGGTGTCCTGGATACATCTTTCACGACCCAGGCTTTGGCTTCCCATCCAGCCTTCAATATGTAACACATAATTTCGCATTTTTTGCCACGAAGTAAATACTCCTTCCTTCACTTACACCCATCCTCCCCCCCCCCCCCCCCCATTTTTTTCTTCTCTTTACCGGCTAGGGTTAGCAAAACACATTTGTAGTTAGTGCCTAGATAACGTCACACGCTACGAACGTCATCATCAACATGTCCGGAGACTGGAATCAAATCCCCCGTTGGGTTGCCGCGGTTTGTATAAATAGAATCCCCACTTTGTGGTGCTTTAAATTACCACTGTTTCTGTCATTCTCATTTCTTCTTTCTCGTTCCTAATCTGTTCTATCAATCTACTATCTTGTTCACTAGACCAGTCACCTACCTTTTTTTCTTGAATGCCCTCGCAAATCTCCACATGCGTGTTTGGGATATGTTGGGTCAGTTTGGGGCTGTTGGTCACTAGGGCTTTCTCTACTGTATTATTATTTACCAATGTAGGCATTTAATATGTATGTGGTTTGGTAATATTTTATAATGATGTTTATATTCTGTTTTGCTTTTGTAAACGAGCGCTCGATAAATTAGAGTATAGCCTCAACGACCTGCGTGGGATGCCTTTATTGTAAAGTGACCGTCTGGTGGCGTGCCTTCAGTGTTATCACTAGGGTTGTTTCGGCAGATCTTTTGTTCGGATCGGTGGTGAATCACAGTGGTGAAAAAACGGAAACTCCGATGGTATGGCCACGTCACCAGATCATCAGGCCTTGCAAAGACCATTCTGCAAGGCACAGTGCAAGGAGGTAGAAGAAGGGGGAGACCGAAAAAGAGGTGGGAGGACAACATTCGAGAATGGACTGGTTTGACACTGAGCGAAGCCATGAGGGCTGCTGAGGACAGAGAAAGATGGAGTATGCTGGTTAAACGATCATCTGTGGTGCCCCTACGACCTTCGGGTTATGGGACAGGATAGGATAGGATAGGTGGTGAATCCTCTTTCAGTCAAGTTTTGGTCCTAATTCGGCTCTTTGCACTCCGCTGGACCCTGTACACAATGACTAACGAAATAACTAGCTGGAATCAGATGGCTTACTGAATACACACAAATGTGTCAGGCAAGTCTCAGACACAAAGACAAATAAACATTCCCACATTTTCCAAACTTCCGTCGCAAATTCTTTGTTGTGTAAGCCTTTGTTTTTGGTCACGTAAAGGATTGTTTGACGGCGTAATACCGACACAGCTATCCTGCCTCCTCCAGTACCGAAGTTACGGGGAACAATCCACTACAGATTCTGTGGCAGTAATTATAGTTATTGCCCTTGCGTAGGGAGTTGTCTTGCCCTAGTGTTTTGCACGCGAGATGTGCGGGATAATAGTCTTCTTCCAGCTTCAAGGGGAAAGAACTGATCTGTCAACTAATGGTGCTTGGCTTGGAATTTAGAGAAAATGCGTTACGTAGGTGTGAGTGTGCGTGTGTGTGTGCGTGAGTGAGTGTGTATATATGTGTGTATGTGTTTTGTGAGTGGGTGTGGGCGTGTATTCATGGACATATGGTGTGCTAAACTTGCCTTTTTATGCACAAAATGGGGCTTTTTAGCTCGCGCCTTACTTTGTTCAGCGTCCCAATTTTTTCCAAGTACATGGGAGTGCTCTTTTAATACACGCGAGTGCTCTTTTAGTACATGGAAGTGCATGGAACTATTTTAAGTACATAAGAGTGCTTTATCCAGGATGGGCTGTTTTAAGTACATAGGAGTGCTTTATTCAGGATGGGCTTTTTTTAAGTACATAGGAGTGCTTTATCCAGGATGGGCTGTTATAAGTACATAAGAATGCTGTATCCAGAATGGGCTGTTTTATGGACCAATTTGAAGTAGTATGATAACGGTTAGTGTTAGGAGACAAAATAGGTCAACTTTTTAACGAAAATAACAATTTTTCTGATCTAATTTTTACATTTTTAGATGAATTTTGCGCTATTTTGTTTAAAAAAACAACAACCGCTTTCGATTACTACATTTCGCCCAAAATCCTATTTGCCATGAGTACAGACTTTTGTGTGTGTGTGTGTGTGTGTGTGTGTGTGTGTGTGGGTGTGTGTGTGTGTGTGAGTATGTGTGTGTGAGTATGTGTGTGTGAGTGTGAGTGTGAGTGTGGGTTTGCTAAAACAAAAACCATGTAATGTAATGTGGGTTTGCTATAGACACTGAGAGACCTATACAGGCGCGAAACACCTAACAGTTGCTGGTGAGTGACTCTATGCTTTCTTCAAGAGAGACGTTGCTGTGGCTGTTTCCATGCGACTGGTTGTTAACCTGTTGTAGATAATATTATAGGAGGAAACGCGTCATAAAGGGAGGTAATGTCTCATTTGTTGCTTTATGCGACAGCTGTGACCTTAGTAATGCGGATTAATAAACTCTTCTACCATCATACCATCGGGTATAAATGATTGAGAGATAGAAAATTACCCCAGTCTCTTTTTCAAATAAATTAGCACAATTCGTCCCGAAATTCTCCTGAAATCTAGACCCAAGAACAGTTATGGCAGGTGAAGCAAGAAAGAAGGAATCCTCAGTTTGTCTCTTGATTTGTTTTGTGTTATGTGTCAGCTGCGTTAAAAATAAACCCTTGTTACCGTTTACGTGAGCTGCCAGTGTTTGTGTGTGTATGATTGTCCTTGCCAGATGCAATCAAGCATTATCATGCCCTCCCACGTTGAGCCTGGGCAAGGAGTAGTTATTGCTCCTTAAACCTGGACCCGCGGCTTTTCAATGTGATTGTCTCCCTTGACGACATTGTTTGCCGTCACGCAGTGTTTTGGAAAAGGAGGGACGTAAGGGTTGACAAAAGAAACACAACAAAATGGGGCAAGAAAGATGCGGGAAACGGAAGCAAATATGCAAAACTAGCGAAGAAAAGAATTAGGAAGATAAAATGGAGAAGAAGGGATGGAGAGAATTGTGTAAAAAAAGAAGGAGAAGAAGCAGAAGGCAGACAAATATTGAACATAGGAAAGCGTTGGAAGAAAATGAAGAGGCACTTAAGGGGTAAAGGGAGATAATCCTAGACACGTATGGAGAGAAAGATTATTATTGTTATTGACAAGGACGGAAAACATCATGGACTTTGTGTTGTTTCTATTACTGAAGCGTTTCTATGGCCTTCAGTAAGGGCGAATAGGAAAAAAAAGTTGAAACAATCAAAGGGTTAAGATAGATGGGTGGGTATAAGGGGGAGGGGGGCGGAGAAGGGAGGGAGGGATGAAGGAGGGAGGGATGAAGGAGGGAAAGTGGAACTTGTGGGAGGAGAAAAAAGTTCAATAGATGAGATCGTGCAAACTGCTCATATAATTAAAGTGGAATGTTCTTGTTCTTTTTTTCTGCTTCTTGTTGTTCTTCTTCTTTTACTTCTTCTACATCTTCCTCTTCTTCTTCTTCTTCTTCTTCTTCTTCTGCTTCTTATTCTTCTTAATTTCAGTTGTCTGGCGCAGCGTGGAGTTATGGAGTTGTTTGAGAAATGTTGCAGGCGCACATCTTTTTCTTCTTGGGTTGAGCTGCCACGATGAGTACATTGATTCCATTGCTGCTATTGTTTGTTACTAACCTTTTGTTACAAAATGTTGTTTTTGTCTTCTTGGCGCGTTGTGCTGTCTATTGGGGTCGTTTCCGGTCGTTTGAACTCGCATACGCCGTTAAATGTGACAGGATAAGAACCTGCACTCTTCGCTCTCGGTTTGGGTCTGCAATTCAGTTTGAAAGGAGTCACAAGGTATTACAGTAGATGAGTTGCGCTGCGGAAGGCTGTTTCCTTTAAGTGTGCGAAACGTTCACTGTAGCTCCAAACATAACCACCGTTGACTGGAAATCTTTAGTTTTGAACAGTTCATTGTTCAACAGTTCATTTTTACCTAACAAACTAATCTTGCAGGTGAACATTTCTGGCCTAGCATAACCAAAATGACGTACGTACCTGGTTAGGGTTACGACACCTTAAGGAGTTAAAGTGATCTTTTTTAAAGTTGTAATGAGGTCAAACGGTTTCAAGGATGTAGACAAAACCTCACCTTTGGGGAAAAGTCCACCAGTGGGCTATGATGTTGACAGATAAAGTCCATCAGTGTGCTATGATGTTGACAGATAAAGTCCATCAGTGTGCTATGATGTTGACAGATAAAGTCCATCAGTGGGCTATGATGTTGACAGATAAAGTCCATCTGTGGGCTATGATGTTGACAGATAAAGTCCATCAGTGGGCTATGATGTTGACAGATAAAGTCCACCAGTGGGCTATGATGTTGACAGATAAAGTCCATCAGTGGGCTATGATGTTGACAGATAAAGTCCACCAGTGGGCTATGATGTTGACAGATAAAGTCCACCAGTGGGCTATGATGTTGACAGATAAAGTCCACCAGTGGGCTATGATGTTGACAGATAAAGTCCATCAGTGGGCTATGATGTTGACAGTTAAAGTTTATCAGTGGGCTATGATGTTGACAGATAAAGTCCATCAGTGGGCTATGATGTTGACAGATAAAGTCCATCAGTGGGCTATGATGTTGACAGATAAAGTCCATCAGTGGGTTATGATGTTGACAGATAAAGTCCATCAGTGGGCTATGATGTTGACAGATAAAGTCCACCAGTGGGCTATGATGTTGACAGATAAAGTCCACCAGTGGGCTATGATGTTGACAGATAAAGTCCATCAGTGGGCTATGATGTTGACAGTTAAAGTCCATCAGTGGGCTATGATGTTGACAGATAAAGTCCACCAGTGGGCTATGATGTTGACAGATAAAATCCATCAGTGGGCTATGATGTTGACAGATAAAGACCATCAGTGAGCTATGATGTTGACAGATAAAGTCATCAGTGAGCTATGATGTTGACAGATAAAGTCCACCAGTGGGCTATGATGTTGACAGATAAAGTCATCAGTGGGCTATGATGTTGACAGATAAAATCCACCAGTGGGCTATGATGTTGACAGATAAAGTCATAAGTGGGCTATGATGTTGACAGATAAAGTCCACCAGTGGGCTATGATGTTGACAGATAAAGTCATCAGTGGGCTATGATGTTGACAGATAAAGTCCATCAGTGGGCTATGATGTTGATAGATAAAGTCATCAGTGGGCTATGATGTTGACAGATAAAGTCCATCAGTGGGCTATGATGTTGACAGATAAAGTCCATCAGTGGGCTATGATGTTGACAGATAAAGTCCATCAGTGGGCTATGATGTTGACAGATAAAGTCCATCAGTGGGCTATGATGTTGACAGATAAAGTCCATCAGTGGGCTACGATGTTGACAGATAAAGTCCATCAGTGGGCTATGATGTTGACAGATAAAGTCCATCAGTGGGCTACGATGTTGACAGATAAAGTCCATCAGTGGGCTATGATGTCGACAGATAAAGTCCATCAGTGAGCTATGATGTTGACAGATAAAGTCATCAGTGAGCTATGATGTTGATAGATAAAGTCCATCAGTGGGATATAATGTTGACAGATAAAGCACTTGCAGGCTAAGGCACCTAACCTGGAACCTAACTCTAACCCCGACCCTCATTGGCGGATAGTTTTGTGATGAAGTGTAAAATTAAACTAGGCGTTGACAATGAATTGCCCAATCAGTATCAGGGTCTATCTCCCAGCTTTTCGTGGCTAACGTTTCTTTTGCTCTTGTCTATTCCAACCGTCCCTGAGTGTTCAGGCGTGCCGTGAGATGGTCCGTGAAAATAAACAGGATTGAGAGAGGGAAATAGGAAAAGTGTCCCGTTACACCTCGCTGCTATTCTGAGCTCAGCTGCTATAGGTAAGGTAGTTAACACCTCGTCATCACCCTCTCCCCCTACCTCCCCCCCCCTTCTCACCAACTTCTTACCCCCAAACTCAACCCCTCGTCCCTCCATCCTCTCCACTCCCCCCCCCCTCTTCCCCATATAACACAAACTCATCTCCATTCCTCCTTCCCTTCTCATTTCTTTCCTTCGTAAATGCCCATCTTTGTCTGTCTCTGTCTGTCTGTCTGTCTGTCTCTCTCTCTCACACACACACACACACACACACACACATTTACATACACACACTTTTGCTGGTGTTATTATCACACACATACACACACTGCCACGCAAGGGCAAACCAGACATGGTAGCTTCCTATGTTGTAGCCAAGTGGGCTAAGGCGGGACTAACTTGCCTTGTCCACAGGCCAGAAACCAATGGCGCCTGACAGGTGTGGGTTCGATCCTGCATCAGGGCGTTATGTTTCTCCGAATATTATTTACTTTCGACTCGGGCAACGTCTCGGGGGTTTTCTCCGGGTACTCCGGTTTGCTCCCCCAGCAAAATTTCAAAAAATTTAAAGAATTTCAAAAATTTAAAAAAATCACAACTAATGTTAGGTAGGTTGGGTTTGGGCGCGCCACAGGCTGCGACTACGCCTTCCACATGGGAGGCGGCCCAGAATTTCCCGATAAAAAGGGACAATAAAGCATTAAAATCTAAAATCTAAAATCTTAAAAAAAAAATCTAATGCTGTGTCTTCATTGGAAGGCTCCTACAGGTCCAACAACTTTAGTTTTCGAGATTCTCAGATCCCGAACCTCGGTTCCTGAACCTTTAATGTTTGTGAACATCCACGAACCTTCCAATGACCACAGGCCCTACAGCGGATGTACAACACAAAAGGTTCTGAGAGAGAGAGAGAGAGAGAGAGAGAGAGAGAGAGAGAGAGAGAGAGAGAGAGAGAGAGAGAGAGAGAGAGAGAGAGAGAAACTTTGAAGCTTTTTTTATTAGGGATAAAGAGAGAGAGAGAGAGAGAGAGAGAGAGAGAGAGAGAGAGAGAGAGAGAGAGAGAGAGAGAAAGAGAGAGATCGCGTAGGGTCGTCTGTTACATAATCTATAATTGAGCTGCCTGTAGTCTCCATCATTCAGATCTTTGAAGGGCCTCATGTGTTTGAAGACAACCAACATGCAAGCATCCAAGGAAATCTTTGTTCAATGGTATCCTTGTCAAGCACACAATTGTTAAAGTGCATTACATTCATGTAGTTTGGGAACTGGGTTTAAAAGTTTTCTGGCGATCAATGAAAGTCCTGAGTTCATTGACATTCCTCTTTGTTCTTTGTATTTAATTAAAAATATTGTTTACTTGCTCTACGTTTTGCGACCAGGGGCCTAATGAAGATAATCTAAGTTCTTTCTTCTGACTTGTCTCTTATGCTTCCTCATCTTGTTGTTGTTGCTGCTGCTGTTCTTCTTCTCTCCCCCATTCCTGCCTCTTCCTCCTCCTCCTTCTTTCTTCTTCTTCTTCTTCTTTTTCTGTTCGATTTTCTTCACCCCAAAGATGCAGTGAAAAGATCACCGCTTCTTATCAATAAGGCATTGCCTTTCTATGTGAGAGCGAGCTCATTGTATTGTCAGTCTACATTATCTGACTGCCAGATCTCCATGCACATACTGCAACACAAACTGTGAAATTCTTCAACCTCTTGTGCTGGTTACAAACCTGCAACCTCTTGTGCTGGTTACAAACCTGCAACCTCTTGTGCTGGATACAAACCTGCAACCTCTTGTGCTGGTTACAAACCTGCAACCTCTTGTGCTGGTTACAAACCTGCAACCTCTTGTGCTGGTTACAAACTTGCAACCTCTTGTGCTGGTTACAAACCTGCAACCTCTTGTGCTGGTTACAAACCTGCAACCTCTTGTGCTGGTTACAAACCTGCAACCTCTTGTGCTGGATACAAACCTGCAACCTCTTGTGCTGGTTACAAACCTGCAACCTCTTGTGCTGGTTACAAACCTGCAACCTCTTGTGCTGGTTACAAACCTTCAACCTCTTGTGCTGGTTACAAACCTTCAACCTCTTGTGCTGGTTACAAACCTGCAACCTCTTGTGCTGGTTACAAACCTGCAACCTCTTGTGCTGGTTACAAACCTGCACCTCTTGGGTTTATCTCCTTTCCTCCCCCTACCAACCTCCCTTTACCTCTCCCCACCCCACACCAACATCTCCATCTACATTCCCGTCTCGGCACTTGCAACGTTT
Organism: Oncomelania hupensis; assembly: GCA_036898135.1. Lineage (NCBI taxonomy): Eukaryota > Metazoa > Mollusca > Gastropoda > Littorinimorpha > Pomatiopsidae > Oncomelania > Oncomelania hupensis. The sequence goes on along the minus strand of CM072515.1, from coordinate 1,103,016 downwards.
GTCTGGTTGGCGTGCATTTCCCATCCGCATTTGTTCTGTTCCACCACAGAACGTCATAGATTTGTGTGCACTTCAAGCATGGAATGCAAAACAGATGATGTGGAGCCCATAAATCAGTGACGGGGCGGCTCCACGACTGAAGAGGTTCCTAGGGGTTTTGATTATAATAAGGCTTTGCGCTGATTATTATTTATGACTTTGATCTTCTGGCATTCGCCTACTGTTGCCCCAATTATAGCAGTCTGTGGAACTCCAGGGTTAACTATGTAAATTATAATTTTTAGTTCTAAGGGAAAATGCTCTGAACATTCAGTTAAAGGCTTTACTCGCATACTGTTTTTAAACCTATACCCACCGTGGGAGTGCCGGGGATTTCAGTATAAATAGTATCCCCACTTTCTGAAAATTTAGTGCTTTAAATTCCCACTGTCGCTGTCTTTCTCCTTTGTTCTTTCTCATTCCTACTCTGTTCTATCAATCTACTATACTATCTTCTGCTTCGCTAGATCACTCACCGACCTTTTTTCTTGAAAACTCTTCCGGGACAAAACTCCTCATTTGTGTGTGAAGTCTGTTGTATCAGCTTGGGAATATTGGACGCTTTCTGCCAAATGGTCACAAGGGCTTCCTATAATGTTATTATTTGGCAATGTATGGATTTTATATGCATGTGTTTTGTTGATATTTTATAATAATGTTTACATTCTTATTTTGTTTTTGTAAACGGGGGTTATTAGAGTATATCTTCAGCGTCCCCTGCGTGGGATGCCTTTATTGTAAAGTGACCTGCTGGTGGATTGCCTTCAGTGTTACCACTAGGGTTGTTTCGGCAGATCTTTTATGCGGATTAGAGGCGAGTCCTCTTGCATCGAAGTTGTGGTCTTGATTTTGTGGTCCTGATTTGGTTCTTTGCAGTCCGATGGACCCTGTAAGCAATGAATAACTAACTTTTAAACCTAAACAAATCATACGAATATAAAATGTTTCTGTAATACAAGTGAATTTCCCGTGTAAGTCTGCCACAGTTATTCCGTTTAGGAAATACATGTTACTATTAATGCACAGTGATGCTAGTTTTATTCCGTTCTTTTGAATCAGATTGTTTCCTGAATTCATTTATCTATAGTTTTTGCTGTATTTCCAAACGTGTTCATTTTCCTGACTTTGGTCGAAATGAATACAATCTTGAATTCTGCCTGTTCTTGCATTAATGTCTGCACATAGAATCACACTGCCTTGTTTAGAATATTTACTTATGTCATCTTGTAATGTGTCCCATTGTTACGTTGAAACGCGAATGATAGTATGGCTGAAGCGTGTACGATAGATCTAATCGTTTCGATTTGCAAAGTATTCAATAATAGAGTTTATTTACCTTTGATTTGAGTTTGCATTGTTGTTAGGAAAGGCTTTGTATAACGTTGATAATTTCCGTTAGTCGATATTGTTGTAGAATCTTCTGGATCGGCTTGTTTACTATCGATCGAAGATTCGGGATAATTGTAGAAATTTGAAGGAACGATCCGGAAGGAGAAGAAATGTGTAATGACGTAAGTCAGTGATGACGATCTTTTATTCGATTGGTGGCAGTGCGTCATTTCTACATTGTTCGAAATTCTTCCGGAAGAGAGAGAGGTTATTTAATCGTGTGCCGAGATTGTTGTTGGTAGTAAAGTTGTTGATAGTGATTTGGAAAGTTGCTGTGAAAGTTGTTGAGTTGAATTGAGAATTGTATGCAGTTGTTGGTGTGTGCTGAATAAAAGTGGAAAACTTCATACGTCGACTTTGTGACTTGTATGCTGTTTGGACGGGCTGTGTGAATAAACGAATCTGAGTTACACAACTATCAGGAATTCAAGCATCGGGGCTGAATCAGATACTGATAGAAAACACCAACATCAAACAGAGTGTAACACCCATGTTGTACAAGTATGTTATTCCATATTGTACAAGTATGTTGTACAAATATGTTGTCCCATGTTGTACAAGTATGTTCTCCCATGTTGTACAAGTATGTTGTCCCATGTTGTACAACTATGTTGTACATTACATTACATGATTATTGCTTTAGGTCCAGCGGACTCTTCCGAGCTAAATCAGGACCGGACAACACCTGATCCGCATAAAAGATCTACTGAAACAACCCTAGTGGTAAAACTGAAAGCTCTCCACCAGCCAGTCACTTTACAATAAAGACATCCCATGCAGGGTACGCTGAGGCTATACTCTAATTTATCGAACCCCCGGTTACAAAAACAAAACAGAATACAAACATTATAAAATATCAACAAAACACATACATATAAAATGCCTACATTGCTAAATAATAACATCATAGGAAGCCCTAGTGACCACCTGGCAGAAAGCCTCCAATATTCCCAAGTTGATCCAACAGACCTCACACACAAATAAGGAGTCTTGTCCCGGAAGAGTTTTGAAGAAAAAAGGTAGGTGACTGGTCTAGCGAAGAAGAAGATATTATAGCAAATTGATAGAACAGAGCAGGAATGAGAAAGAGCAAATGAGAAAGACAGCGACAGTGGGAATTTAAAGCACTAAATTTCCAGAAAGTGGGGATACTATTTATACTGAAACCCCCGGCAACCCAACGGGGGAAAATATGTTGTCCCATGTTGTACAAGTATGTTGTCCCATGTTGTACAAGTATGTTGTCTCATGTTGTACAACTATGTTGTACAAGTATTTTGTTTCATGTTGTACAAGTATTTTGTCCCATGTTGTACAAGCATGTTGTCGTCCGTAAGACGATCCTTCGTGGGTGGGTGGTGGGTGGAGGATTTAACAAATTCAATTCAATCGCGCCTGTATGTATTTGATCCGCAGCGCGATACTTATGAAAGCACGTTCCTTAGTAAACGCAGAAACAATGACCTACTTTATTTTTTCTTCTGGTCTGTTGCTGTAAAGTTGCAGCCACTGCTGTCGTTGTTTAATCTAAATCGAGGGCTATTTAACCGTAGTTGCAGTCGTCGTTTGCTGTCCTTGTTTCAGAATCGTTGACCGTTTCTTACAGTGGTGTCACCTCCACAGCTCAACAATGGGTGCACCTATGTGTGCTGTCACCACACGACAAACAACGCCCCCACCCACCCCCGCCCCCCAAATAATCTAACACATAAAACCCCAGAGGGAACAATTGCAACAATTTTATTGATACAATAAACTAATCTATATATTTATATCACTATTTGACCCACCACTACCCACAATCGCACTAAAACATAGTGTTAAACAGCCCAAAGTCTCCACGATCCAAAGCAAGTCTGGCATATGCCTTACAGAAGAACAAGAAGTCTTGGACAGATGGACAGAGTACTGCTCTGACCTTTACAATCATACACCAAATGGAGACTTATCAGTTCTAGCATGTCCCGAGAACAGAGAAGAAGAAGAAATCCTCCCAATTCTTCTTGAAGAAGTTGAGGAAGCAGTGCAATCGCTAAATTACTCCCCTTTAACATAATTGAAATGTACGAACTTCCCAACTCATTAATAAATTACCTCCTTTTATCATAAATGAAATCAACGAAGTCTCAAATTAATTGCATTTACTTGGAAACAATATTAATTATAATTTATAAATTATCTCCCTTTACAACCATTGAAAACAATTGATAGAATTCCATTTATAAATTATATATCTTTTCTTAGTTATTGAAAAAATCGTCTCCATTCACATTTTACTTCTTAATACAATACTAGCAAAGAATTCAAACGTGTCATGCATAAATTAGTTCTCTTCACACCGTTGCAGATAATCAAATATAGGCTTGCACCCGAGTAAAAATGGCCACTGCGGGATTGCCTGCAGGTACTTAGGCTAGCGGTGCTTTCCTCGGACACGACGACACGACACACACAAAGACGACACAAGTCCGGGGGGTCACAGATGTGCATGCCGCTCTCTTCTCTTCTCGCAGGACATCAACCGCAGGACGACTGGCGGCTGCCTCGCGGTGTCACAGCAGGACTACACATGAGATAGGTGGCAAAAACCCCTTGGGGTCATGAGCAATCTTGCCACTGTAGATTGTTCAAACCTATAAAGGGAAAAGTGAAAGCCCCAGTTGAAAACCTGTCTTTCCTTTGTAGGCAAGACAGATTCACTGCGGCAACATTACCCCCGTTGGAGTGCCGGGGGTTTTCAGTATAAATAGTATCCCCACTTTATGGAAATTTAGTGCTTTAAATTCCCACTGGCGCTGTCTTCCTCATTTACTCTTTCCCATTCCTGCTCTGTCCTATCACTCTGCTATACTATCTTCTTCTTCGCTAGATCAATGACCTACCTTTTCTCTTGAAAACTCTTCCTGGACAAGACTCCTTGTTTGTGTATGGGGTCTGTTGGATCAGCTTGGGGCTTCCTATGATTGTATTATTTAGCAATGTAGGCATTTTATATGTATGTGTTTTGTTGGTAGTTTATAATGATGTTTGTATTCTATTTTGTTTTTGTAACCGGGGGTTCGAGTAGTTGGGGTAAAGCCTCAGCCGTCCTTTGCGTGGGATGTCTTTGTTGTAAAGTGACTGGCCGGTGGAGGGCGTTCAATTTTCCCACTAGGGTTGTTTCAGCAGATCTTTTATGCGGATCGGGGGTTGTCCGGTCCTGATTTGGCTCGGAAGAGTCCGCTGGACCTAAAGCAACAATCAATCAATCAATCAATCAATCAGGTGGCAAAAGGTACACAACCGTGGCCCACATAATCCCCCCTTGAAAACCACTGCTGGCGCCATGGCACTACAGCAACTCTATCTGTTCAAAATTCTCTATGCGACTCCCAATTTCAGTAACGTACGGCAGTTTTATTTGCTCGCACTCTCAATTTAGTGCGCATATCGCTTACTGCAAAACTTGCAAGGCCCGTGAATATACACCTCTGCCCTCCTACCCATATAACTGCAGTCTTGACCAGTGTAGGGTGACAAAGCAAAACTAACAAAACAATGCACGTGTTGAAATAATATAACAGATAACAGATAACAGAACTTTATTTCGCCAGGTGACAAGCACGAGGAATACACTTTGATGTTGGCACACATATTTATACAAAACACAATAACTAAACCAACCACACCTACGCGCAACCATCCACTTGCTGACACACTCCTACAAGACTAGGAATAATACTGACTGGAAATTAGTAGAAACAGAATGATCAAATCAAATAGACACACACATCCACACACACGTGCGCTCTCTTCTCCGTTATCTCTCGCTCTCTCAATTCCCTTCTCTTATCTTACACAAGCACTCTACATACATCTATACATTCTCTCTCTATCACTTCCTCTTCTCACTCTCTCTCTCTCTCTCTCTCTCTCTCTCTCTCTCTCTCTTCCTCTCTTTCTCTCTGTCTTTCTTTCACTCACTTCTCCCCCCCCTCTCTCTCTCTCTCTCTCTCTCTCTCTCTCTCTCTCTCTCTCTCTCTCTCTCTTTCTCTCATGCATAAGTCACTGAGATAGTCCGGGATCATCGGGTGCCAGACAAGGAGTTGAGGTTTGTCACTGCTTGTGGAAAAAAAACTGTTCTTGAAGCGGCAGGTACGGGTCTTCATAGTTCTGAGCCTTTTGCCAGAAGGAAGCAGCTCGAAGAGGTGGTATCCGGGGTGGGAGGCATCATCCACTATCTTTCTGGCTCTGCTCATCAGGCGTTTGGTATAGATGGAGGCCAGAGAGGGGGAGGTCGGTGTCGATGATCTTGCTGGCAGCGGAGACAATATGGTCTAGTTTTTCTTTCTGTTGTTGGGATGCACCCCCATACCACACACAGATGGAAAATGTTAGAACGCTTTCTACCACAGAGCGGTAGAACTGGGTGAGGATTTCTTTCCTCAGCCCAAATTTTTTGAGCTGCCTGAGAAAGTACATCCTCTGCTGTGCTCGCTTGATGATGGAGTCGGTATTGAGATCCCAGGTGAGGTCGCAGGAAATAAGTGAGCCCAGAAACTTGAATGACTCAACTGTCTCGATGGGCTGGCCGTTGATGAAGAGGGGGTCAATGGGAGTGGCGTTCCGACGAAAGTCGATCACCATCTTTTTGGTCTTGGAGGCGTTCAAATCGAGACTGTTGTAATTGCACCATGACACCAGCAGGTCGACTTCCTGCCTGTAGGCTGACTCATCTCCATTGGATATGATGCCCTCAACGGTGGTGTCATCGGCAAACTTTACGAGTTGAACTGACTCGTGATGGGAGGTGCAGTCATTGGTGTACAGGCAGTATAAAAAAGGAGACAGGACACACCCCTGGGGTGCGCCTGTGCTCAGGGTCAGGAACTGCGAGATGTTGCTGCCTATTTTCACTGACTGGGGGCGGTTGAGGAGGAAGCTCAGAATCCAGAAAGAGATGGAGGGGGAGAGGTTGAAGAGCTGAAGCTTGTCGAACAGGGTCTGGGGGACAATGGTGTTGAAAGCAGACGAGTAGTCTACGAAGAGGAGGCGGGCGTAGCTTAGGGGTTTCTAGCTGCTGGAGGATGAAGTGAAGGGCCAGGGCGACGGCATCGTCGACAGACCGGTTAGCTTGGTAAGCAAATTGGCACGGGTCCAGTTTGCCCTTGGTAGCGGACTTGAGGTGCTTGAGTACCAGGCGCTCCAGCACTTTCATCACCAACGAGGTCAGGGCCACAGGGCGGTAGTCATTGAGGAAGCTAATTTGGGGTTTCTTGGGAACAGGTACGATGGTGGAGGTCTTGAAACAGCGGGGGACAGTGGACAAGAGAAGGGAGGAGTTGAAAATCTGGGTAAAAACTGGAGCCAGTTGGGAGGAGCAGTGTTTGAGGGTGGGGGCTGATACTCCGTCAGGACCACCTGCCTTTCTGCTGTTCTGCCTCTTGAAGAGAGACTCCACCTCCGACTCTGTGATGGTGAAAGGTGGAGGCTGGTGGGAAGCAGAATCAGGAGGGGAGACTGTGACAGGGATGGTGTTCTGTCTGTCGAATCTGGCATAGAAACTCGTTCAGCTTATCTGGGAGCTGCTTGTCGTCAGCATCAGCTTGGCGTCCTTTCTTCTTGTAGTCAGTGATGGTTTGCAGACCTTGCCAAACTGCCCTGATGTTGTTGGACTGAAAGTGGGCCTCTAGCTTTTTCTTATAATCCCACTTTGCACGTCTGATGGCCTTTTCTAACTCATATTTGGCCCTTTTGTAGCTGATCTTGTCGCCGCTTCTATGGGCTTCTTCCTTTGCTCTTAGGCTTGACTTGAGGCTGTTGTTGAACCATGGCTTGTCATTTGGCCAAGATCTGACTTCTTTTGTTGGAATGCAGCCTTGTTCACAGAAACTAATGTAGGAAGTTACCACATCAGCTTGCTCATGGATGTCAGCACAGGAGGTGGTCAGTGCCTGCCAGTCGGTACAGTCAAAACACGCCTGTAGTTCCTGGATAGAGTCTTGATTCCAGCGCTTGACAGTACGGACCTGTGGTTTGCCTGACTTTAGTTTCTGGCGGTAGGGAGGGAAGAAGGAACACCATCACGTGATCAGATCGGCCGAGTGGGGGGCGGGGTATAGAGCGGTAAGCGCCGCTAATTGTGCTGTAGCATAGGTCAAGGTCGCTTTCTCTCTCGTTGCACATTTGACGTGTTGTTTAAACTTGGGCTGTTGTTTTCTTAAGTCAGCATGGTTGAAATCACCCAGAACGATAACGTGACAGTCAGGGTGTGAATTTTCAATGTTTGTGATCTGTTTGGAAAGTTCTTTGATGGCAGAAGTAGCGTGCGCTTTGTCAGGGATGTAGACGCCAACCAAAACAATGGAGGAAAACTCTCGTGGAAGGTAGAAGGGTCGACACTTTACAGTGAGAGTTTCAAGGTTGGGTGCACAGTGTTTGGATAAGATAGACACATCTGTACACCATCGGTCGTTGATCATAAAACAAATGCCGCCACCTGACTTTTTCTGTGAATCGTCAGGCGTGCGATCGGCGCGATGAAGCGAAAAGCCGTCGGGTTGTACTGCAGCGTCGGGAGTAGAGGGAGACAACCACGTTTCCGTGAAGCAAAACACCGAACAATCAGTAAAGTCTCTTTGAATGCTTATTAGGTAGCGCAACTCATCTTTCTTGTTGTCTAGGGATCTAACATTTGACAAACAGATGGCAGGGAGGGGAGGGCGTGAGGCGCGTTGGCGAAAACGAACGAGCACTCCAGCTCGTTTACCTCTCTTGCGTGTGCGGCGACCGGGCGAAGCTGCCACGTGGTTTTGATACGCGCCGGCGTGTGTATGAAGAATGTCGAAGGGAAAAGAGAAAAGTTCTGGTCTGTACTCACAATCCGCAAAATCACGGATGAAAAGTAGATGTTCTCTTGAATATTTCAGCACACATACAGTCCTTTCGAAGCAGATACACAACACTATCAGTCCAAAACACACAACCAACATCTTGTCGCCCTGTATCGGCGCCATCTTACCGGAAACTTATTTGTAAACTTAGCAATAAACTTTAATTTATTTTGTCTTCTTCACCTTCCACCCTCTACAACCGACTTAGAAATCCTATTATCACAGGTTTAGGAAACCGAGTCGTGGCACGTGGTATGGACGACGTCGTGGTGTGGCGTCATTCGGCCTTGGTCTGAACCATGTTCGTTGCTGGTTGTAGTGGGGATGCGGTTGATAGTGATGGGCATAACGCTGAGGGAAACGGCGCTCTCCATTGCCTTTAATGACGAAGTACATGTTATAATTGGCTTCTCGTCTCTCTTGCTTATACTTTGCATTTTTCCAAAATAGGCTCTCGACATGTCGTCCCGCATTTCTAACTAGAATGCTATCGCCTTTTTCTGAAAGGTGGATGTCGTCGCTGAAGAGGTTGTCTGCCTTGAGATTGTCCTGGCTGAGAAGGTTCGCTCTAGGGTTAGTGTGCAGTGCTGCATAAACCATGGCGCGGCGTAGTTCTTTCTTCCCCTGCAGACTCTTACCTTTGGTCGGGGCAATTTGGCTCATTAGAACTTTTGTTCGGGGGTACTCCGTTAATATGTTCTCATGTGCTACTGATACTGCTCTCTGATTGGTTTCCTCCTGGTTAGATCCCTCTGTGCTAGTTGTCAAGTTATCTGACGACACAATTGAGGGTCTTATCTCCGATGAAGATGAAAGTGCATATCGTGAGGTGGTCGTATGGCTGGTTGGCTGGTGCTCGGATAACAACCTTGAGCTCAATGTCTCTAAAACAAAAGAAATGGTCATTGACTTCCGCAAAAACAAAAGTCCCATTTCACCTCTCACGGTCAACTGTGAATGCATACAACAAGTTGACTCATTTAAATCTCTTGGCACAGTCATTTTTAGCAACCTGTCGTAGGACAACAACAGCATGTCCATTATCACAAAGTGCCAGCAGCGCCTCCACTTCTTGAGACAGCTCAAGAGGCTCCGACCTAATCAGACGACACTCTCGTACTTCTTTCGCGCCGTGATTAATAGTATCCTGTGCTTCGGCATCACGGTCTGGTCATGAGGCGCCAATTCAGGCGAGAAGTTTCAAATTAAAAGAATTGTAAAACGCGCGGCTAAAATCGTTGGTTGCGATTTACCATCCTTCGCGTCTATATACAGCACGCGTTTGGTTAGAAGGGCCAGCAACATCATTGGCGATCCATCTCAACCAGCCAACCACCTGTTCGAAGTCCTCTCGTCAGGCAAACGCTTCAGAGCATTACAAGTGAGACCCAACACATTTTGTCCCCGAGGTTGCCCTCTCAGTATCAGTGAGCTCAGTTGTTCACAGAGTATGAATTTGTTGATGTTTTAATGCACATTATATTATGTTTATGCCTCAGTGTATATGATTAGCGATCATTTCCGCACCCCCCCCCCCCCTCTCCCTTCCCTGGTCTCTTCTTTCCCGGACATTTCCTCACTGTTTTTTTCTCCCCAGTCTCCCCCCCCCCCTGGCCTCTTTATCCCACTTCCTCCTCCTTCCCCTTTCCTTCCCCCTTCCCGTGACCACTTCCCCTGTGGTCACTTCCCCACCCCTAGTCACTTCCCTCCGGCAGAGCACAGTTGCAATCTGTTATTTCTACTTTGTAATTGTGTGTTTTGTAGGGAAGACTTATACCTATGAACAAACTCATATATTTAAATATTATTACTGATGTGGCGAAAATGGAGGCGACTGGTTCAGGCTTGGGCGAGAAGTTGTCTACTTGCATTTTTTGGTTAGACTAGCCTTGGGTGGCTCCTGCTGTGCAGAATCCTTTGGTGTGGCCATTGAATTATGCAGGACAAGGCGACAAGACATTTGTTCTCCCCGGCTGACCATTCGTCTTCTGCTTTTGGTGGTGAGCGGGACTACATTGTCGGCATGCATTTTATACAGTTCGGCGGCAGCGACTTGTGTGAAGCATCGTGACACTAGTAGCCGGCAACCCGGTTTACTACCACACACGCTTCCCCGCCTTGCAGGGCAAATATTTGTATGTCTCTCTTACGAGGGTTACATGAAGCTCGGGTCGGGCCTTGTTCTGAAGGTGGTGGCCGAGATACGGGAGTCACATACTCCGCTCGGCTACACTGAGAACGTACCCAGAGAAAATCCTCGTTGTCCTGAAATGTATGGTACCTAAATCACCTACGTTCGAAGGGTTCGAACCTGCGACCTTCGGCATAAGAAACCAGCTTTCTAGTCACTGAGCGGCCAGGTCATTTATTTTTTACTTTAGTTTCCTACGTGGTTAGTTCTTTAGACGGCTGCTTGTGTAATGGGGAGAGACGGAGGCTCAGCGTTAGAGGAATTTGCGGCGCGCCAATGTTCAGTTCCTTGTTTATATTAGTTGATGGAAAGAGTTCCGATTGAACATTTCTGTGTGTAGCATGTTGTTCATCATATCTCCCTCCACATTACCCTTTCCCCCTCTACCCCCACCCCACACACCTATCCTCCCCCACCCCCAGCCCTTTCTGCGTTGCTTTGAAAGGAAACGGAGAAAACAACATCTAAAGTAGCGTCTGCCGAGAAGAATGGGTCAATTACAGAAATCCCGTTATTGAATACACATTCCTGACAGAGAGAGAGGGTTAGACCATCCGCGCAATCTTATTACTACTCCTGATATGATATTTACCTCCCTTAGGCTCACCCTTCTCGTTTCTTGTAGCCTCCCTTGTTTCAATTCCGCTACAGTTACTTCCCTTAAGTTAGATTCTCTTTTTTGTTTTCCTTATTACGTTCCCCCCCCCTTCTCTCTAAGTCCCCCTCCTCCTCCCTCTCTCCTGTTTGACTTGTTATTGGCTCCCTTATTGTTGTCTTTTTTGTTATTACCTCCCTTGGCGCCTTGAGAGCTCAAAGTGCAATGGACAGTTACAGACTTAACCGCTGGAGTGTCTTCTTCATGTCCTCTTCCGGCTGTCACCAGCCATAGATATTAATCTCATTGCCTAACGGCCAGTTTAGTCCTGTTGCCAGACTGTTGAACAGTCAGGGTGTTTGTTTTCAGGGAGGAGGGCGGGGGGTAGGGGAGGAGGGGCAGGGACAGGGGGTGGGTGAAGAGGGACAGGGGGTGGGTAGAAAGGGTTTGTTTTTTGGGAGGAGTTGGCATTGAATTAGCTTTCCGTCTTTCCTAAAGACGTCTAATGTGGTGTGGTGGTTTTATGTCTGTAAGGATAGTTTATTTGGCTATTTGGTTGGGACTGTCTTCCTTTATCGCTTTGTTTTGGACGTTTGTTGTTAATAGTGTTGTGTGGCCTACTCATCAGTCCTGTTGTTAATAGTGTTGTGTGGCCTACTCATCAGTCCTGTTGTTAATAGTTAATAGTTTTGTGGGGCCTACTCATCAGTCCTTTTTGTAATAGCGTTGTGAGGTCCACTCATCATTGCTGTTGTCAATAGTGTTGTGGGGTCTACTCTTTGTTCCTGTTGTTAATAGTGTTATGGGGTTTACTCATCATTTCTGTTGTTCGTCCATGTTAACTTTTTTGTCGTTCATTAATAAGCATACACTAGTGCGCGCCCACACGCACACATACACGCACACACACGCACACCCCCCCCCCGCCCCCCCCCACACACACACACACGAACGCACCCAAACATCAGGCTTTAAAGTTTCGTTTACATCTGCATTTTCTTCTCAAATACAGCAGTATTTACGAAAGTTATAAGCAATTCTGGTTAGGATGGTACTTTGCAACGGCTCTCAACATTTTTTTTAACTTAATCGTTCTTATACATAACAGTTACATTTGTATAATGTTGTACATTACTCACTGTAAGTGACAGTTTGAATGATGATCTGCCAACATTGGGAGTGAATCCTTCATACTGACCATCATGGTCTTTGAGGTTATAATGAGGTCTGGGATACGTTCAGAAAAAAAGGGCGCTATTTCCTATCCTATCCTATCCCGTAACTCGGAGGTCGTAAGGGCACCACTGATGATCGTTTAACCAGCGTACTCCATCTTTCCCTGTCCTCAGCAACCCTGATGGTTTCGCTCAGTGTCAAGCCAGTCCATCCTCGAATGTTGTCCTCCCACCTCTTTTTCGGTCTCCCTCTTCTTCTACCCCATTGCACTGTGCCCTGCAGGATGGTCTTTGCAAGACCTGATGATTGGGGGACGTGGCCATACCATCGGAATTTCCGTTTTTTTTATCACTGTGAGCAGATCATCATGTTGTCCAATGGCTTGTGTGATGGTCTGTCGGACTTCGTCGTTGGTGATGTGCTGGGTGTATATGTATATAAATTCCCAGAAGTCTTCTGTAGCACCTCGTCTCCATGCTGTGTATTCTTCGTTGTAGATCTGCTGTGATGGTCCATGTTTCGCAAGCTATTTCAATTTTGTTTAATATGTTTACGCGGAATAGGCAGCACTGGAAGAAGACTCTGCCAGCGCACTGAGTATGTTATCATAGAATATTGGCGCTTGACAAGCCTGCACCGACATCATTTGGAAAATATTGATGGGTGTTTTCCTTTAGAATTGTCAGTTTCGTTTTTATGACTTTGTGCGGAACATGCCTAATGGAAGGAAGGCAAAGATTTGTGTGTGTGTGTGTGGGTGTGTGTGTGTGTGTGTGTGTGCGTATGTGTGTGGACATCTCTGGAAGTATTTCAGCTGTGATTTTGTTTTGATTATATTTTAATGGTTTTGTATAAAACAGGCACGGGTAGGATCCGGTTGATCCGACTAAGTAAACGGTTCTTTGATATGTTGTGACGTTTGGTAAGCCTACATTCCATTACGTTTAAATGTCAGAGAGAGAGAGAGAGAGAGAGAGAGAGAGAGAGAGAGAGAGAGAGTTTATAAGGTCCAGCGGACTACAAAGAGCCCCCTCAGGACCACAACATGGTTGAAGGAGGATCCGTATAAAATATCTGCTGAAACAATCCTAATGATAAGACTGAAGGCTCTTCACCAGCAAGTCATTTTACAAGAAAGGGCACCTCATGCAGGGGACGCTGAGGTTGTACTCTAATTTATCGAACCCCCGTTTACATAAAACAAAATATAATATAAACATTGTTATTAAATATTAACAAAACACGTACATATAAAATGCCTACATTGCTAAATAATAATACCATAGAAAGCCCTAGTGAGAAAAAGCGTCCAATATCCCCAAGCTGACCCAACAGACCCCATACAACAGACGAGGAGGTTGGGAGAGGTTTCAAGAGAAAAGGTAGATGATTGGTCTAGCGAAGAAGATAGAAGATTCAAGATTCATAAAACAGATTAGGACCGAGAAAGAATAACTGAGAATAGCAGAAACATGGGTAATTTAAAGCATTAATTTTCCACCAAGTGGGGATACTATTTTTTTTAAACGGCTTCCCAAACGGTGGGGGGGAGATGGAGGGGGAGAGGAGAGAAAGACAAGATAAGATAATTTTATTTTGGTAAACTAGTAAGCGCTGGCTGAGCTTTTTGACATGTTACCCTTGGTGCTTTAACAATAACGATTACATACAATCCTGCGGGTTCGGGCACTGAATAGAATAGACCCAACGTTTACCGTCGTGTCGTAAGAGGCGACCATCGGTGTTGATATCAGCACGGCATCACTGGGCGAAAGTCTTCTACACAGAAGTCACAGGCCAGGACGGAGGAATTTCACGTTACTACCTGTGCAACGACCACGTGCTCGGGGCCAAGGTGAGCCACACTGTATTCATGAATATCGGCCATGGCCAACAGCCTGGAGACGATTGGGCCCTGCCAGGTCTTTCTTGCCCCAGTCACACTGCATGATGAATAGAACCATACACTCCATACCGGAACGGTCGACGCCCGGGTCACCAAGGACCGCGCCTTCCGTTGGCCACCAGGACGGAGGTGATAAGTGTGCTACTGATGAACAACTTAGCATGATCCGCACGAGAAACAACATCGTCATAGGATCCAGGAATGTCAGGACCCTAACTGCGGATGGAAAATTAGAAGAACTGGCCCACGAGCTGGACCACAATCGATGGAACATTTAGGTATCAGTGAACTTCGCTGGAAAGACCTAGGTGAAACAACGAACGACAAACGCCACAAGCTTTATTTCAGCGGGAGAGATGACAGGCACGAACATGGCTTTTGAATTCTTGGTCCACAAGAACATTCTAGGCACTGTCATTGGTTGCCGCCCAGTCTCCAGTAGACTCATTACAAATCCGTCTGAGAGCAGCCCCTTTCAACACCATCATCATCCAGGCCTATGCCCCAACATCAGACTATGACGACAGCGAAATGGAGGATTTCTATGAAAATCTATAGGCTGTCCTTGACCAAGTATCGAAGAAGGACATAGTCATAGTGTAAGACGACTGGAATGCCAAGGTGGGCTTAGATGCGCACCACAACTGGGAAGACACATGTGGACCCACTGCAACAACGAGACAAATGACAGGGGTATGAAACACTTGGAGTTTGCCAGATATAACACTCTGATATGGCAAACTCGCTTTGTCTCCACAAAAAATTCAGACGATGGACATGGCACAGTCCCGGTTTGGAGCATCATAACCAGATCGATTACACCATGGTCACGAAACGCTTCAGATCAAGCATCAACATTGGCAGGACATGCACTTTTCCAGGAGCAGACATCGGAAGTGACCACGATCTCGTGAGAGTAAACACAGCAAAGTGCACTAGACTGAAGTTCGACCTCGACAAACTGCAAGACCCGGAGGTGGCAGAAATATTTCAGGCCACAATTGGAGGGAAATTTGCACCACTGCTCATTTTGGGGGCTAGTGAAGTAGATGTCAACATTATGACCACCACCTTCAACTCAGCTGTGACAGATGCCGCCACTGAGATCATTGGCAAGCACCGGCCAATGAAGTAGCCGTGGATCACAACTGAACTTTTGGACCTGTGTGATAGGTCAGACCTCTGTGTCAGACCTCCTCTATATCTACACACCTCCTCTATATCTACACACCTTCAAGATCTCTCCGCTCTGGTAATGACACCAGGAAACTAAAACCTCAAGCTTTTAAAAACAAATCACGTGGTGAGGTGAGAGATCATTTTCTTTTCAAGGACCATTGATAGGGAATAGCCTCCCAGCCGATGTACGCCATGCGACACACCACAACTCTTTGAAGAAAAAGTTGAAGACATACCTTTTTACTGCCGCATAAGGTTGTGCGTCACTACCGCGAGCGTCACAACCGCGTGTAACACTACCGCGTGTAACACTACCGCGTGTGTAACACTACCGCGAGTAACAGTACCGCGTGTAACACTTCCGCGTGTGTAACACTATCGCGTGTGAAACACTACCGCGAGTAGCACTACCGCGTGTAACACTTCCGCGTGTGTTCCACTAACGAGAGAGAGAGAGAGAGAGAGAGAGAGAGAGAAGGAGAGAGAGCGAGAGAGAGAGAGAGAGAGAGAGTTGTTGTTGTTGTTGTTGTTGTTGTTCTTCTTCTTCTCCTCCCTTTCATCCTCCTACTCCTCCTCCTCCTTTTCAACTTCTTCTTCTTCTTCTTCTCTTCCTCCTTCATCATCATCTTCTTCTTCTTCTTCTTCTTCTTCCTTTTTCATCTTCTTCTTATTCTTCTAAAATAATAACTGCCGTGCGACAGACAGACAGACAGATGGACACACGCGCATGCAAGCGTGCACGCACGCACGCACGCACATACAAAATGCATATAATTTTCGAGGATTTTTAAATTAAAAAACATAATTGTATTAAAAGCAATATGAATTAAAAATAAAAATGAACAATAAAAAGATACAAATTTCTTTCTTTGTCTTTCGCTCTCTCTCTCTCTCACTCTCTCTCTCTCTCTCTCTCTCTCTCTCTCTCTCTCTCTCTCTCTCTCTCTCTCTCTGATTTTCTCTCTCAAGTGTCAGTGTCAAATGTCACGATTGTTTCAACACACATTGAATTCTCTCTCTCTCTCTCTCTCTCTCTCTCTCTCTCTCTCTCTCTCTCTCTCTCTCTCTCTCTCTCTCTCTCTCTCTCTCTCTCTCTCTCTCTCTCTCTCTCCTCTCCTCTCTCTCTCTCTCTCTCTCTCTCTCTCTCTCTCTCTCTCTCTCTCTCTCTCTCTCCTCTCTCTCTCTCTCTCTCTCTCTCTCTCTCTCTCTCTCTCTCTCTCTCTCTCTCTCTCTCTCTCTCTCTCTCTCTCTCTCTCTCTCTCTCTCTCTCTCTCTCTCTCTCTCTCTCTCTCTCTCTCTCTCTCTCTCTCTCTCTCTCTCTCTCTCTCTCTCTCTCTCTCTCTCTCTCTCTCTCTCTCTCTCTCTCTCTCTCTCTCTCTCTCTCTCTCTCTCTCTCTCTCTCTCTCTCTCTCTCTCTCTCTCTCTCTCTCTCTCTCTCTCTCTCTCTCTCTCTCTCTCTCTCTCTCTCTCTCTCTCTCTCTCTCTCTCTCTCTCTCTCTCTCTCTCTCTCTCTCTCTCTCTCTCTCTCTCTCTCTCTCTCTCTCTCTCTCTCTCTCTCTCCTCTCTCTCTCTCTCTCTCTCTCTCTCTCTCTCTCTCTCTCTCTCTCTCTCTCTCTCTCTCTCTCTCTCTCTCTCTCTCTCTCTCTCTCTCTCTCTCTCTCTCTCTCTCTCTCTCTCTCTCTCTCTCTCTCTCTCTCTCTCTCTCTCTCTCTCTCTCTCTCTCTCTCTCTCTCTCTCTCTCTCTCTCTCTCTCTCTCTCTCTCTCTCTCTCTCTCTCTCTCTCTCTCCTCTCTCTCTCTCTCTCTCTCTCTCTCTCTCTCTCTCTCTCTCTCTCTCTCTCTCTCTCTCTCTCTCTCTCTCTCTCTCTCTCTCTCTCTCTCTCTCTCTCTCTCTCTCTCTCTCTCTCTCTCTCTCTCTCTCTCTTGTCATTCGAGTAACGAGATTGTATTATCTCCATTGCCAAGGTTTGGACTGCAAATGATACACACTTCAAAGTTTTGAAATGCCTGAACGCTAACTCAATGCTTCTCGTGCCTGAACACTAAACAGATTTGAGCGCGTGTTCACACACTCAATTTCTTTTATTTTTTTCGTGATACAAGACACACGCGGAAGTGTTACACGCGGTAGTGCTACCCGCGGTAGTGTTACACACGCGATAGTGTTATACACGCGGAAGTGTTACACGCGGTACTGTTACTCGCGGTTGTATTACACTCGCGATAGTGTTACACGCGGTAGTGTTACACGCGGTAGTGACGCTCGCGGTAGTGACCAGCACCCGCCGCATACACCTGAAACGCTTTTTTTTAATTGCTGTTATTTGTGTGTATGTCTGTGCGGTACGCATGGTGTGTGTGGGTTTGTGTACGCTTTGATCTTTGCGAGAAAAAGCGTCTTCTAAATAAATAAATATTAATAATAATAAACGAAGAGAGATAAAAAAAAAATAAAAAGAACATCTCACGAGGAGCTGATACCTACCAAAAAATCAACAATGACATCCGAAAAGGCATGCGCACAGCAAAGGATAAGTGGATAGAAGATCAATGCCAAGAAATAGAGAACAGTCGGAACAAGAACAACAGCAAGAAAGCCTACCTGACTGTGAAGCGGCTGTCAAGTGTTAAACAGCCCAAAGTCTCCACGATTCAAAGCAAGTCTGGTATATGCCTTACAGAAGAACAAGAAGTCTTGGATAGATGTCCAAGGCCAATTCCTCAACAGAGTGCATAGTTTCAAATATTTAGCCATAGGAGCCATTGTATCAGACAATGGGTCCCGACAGGAAGTCCTCTCCAGGATTGCATAAACAACTGTTGGCAAGGTTGAAGCCCATTTGTAAAGACAGGACCATTAGTCTTCATTCCAAAATAATGCTGCTGCGCTCTCTTGTCATCTCCATCTTCTTACACGCTTGCGAAACATGGATGCTCACAGCAGATCTACAACGAAGAATACAAAGCATGGAGATGAGGTGCTACAGAAGACTTCTGGGCATTTCCTATACCCAGCACATCATCAACGACGAAGTCCGACAGACCATCACACAAGCCATTGGACAACACGATGGCCGGCTCACAGTAGTGAAGAAACAGAAACTCCAATGGTACGGACACGTCACCATATCATCAGGCCTTCCAAGGACCATCCTGCAAGGCACATTGGAGGGAGGTAGAAGAAGAGGGAGACCGAAAAAGAGATGGGAGGACAACATTCGAGAATGGACTGGCTTGACACTGAGCGAAGCCATGAGGGTTGTTGAGGACAGAGAAAGATGGAGTTCGCTGGTTAAACGATCATCTGTGGTGCCCCAACGACTTCCGAGTTACGGGATAGGATAGGATAGGATTACATACAACAACTTCATGTTGTAGCATTAAGATCATGGAACATTAACAAAGAAACGAGGTCATCATGAAATAAAATCATTGTAAAAATTTGAAATTAAATTATTGTTGTTAATATAGATTAACAACAGGAACGATTAATGCTTATTTAATTCTTCATGTCTTTTAAGAGACATGTTCTAAATAATGTAAATGTAGATGCTGGAGTTATTCCACAAAGTGGAACTGGAATATGCAAGACTAGTTTTGAAGAAATCAATTCTTGGAATTGGAGCACTTAATTGTGTGCCAAGTTTGTTGGTTTTGTTTTTTTCTTTTTGGGGAGGGGTGGGGGGGGGGGGCTGGGAAAGAGAAGACAGATAGGAAGATGCATTGCGAGAAAGGGTCTTGCGCATTAAAGCCCCTTTATTAAATTTTAGTCTGCGTCAAGAGGTAGAATATGGATCCGTTTAATGTCATCCGGAGAGATTTTTTGTTTACTTTAAGAATAACTTGTTTAATTGCACGTTTCTGAATTCTATTTAAAGGTTTTATTGCTTTGCCGCTATCAGAATCCTAAATCGTAGAGGAATAATCAATAAATGGTTGAATATGCCTGGAGTAAAACAGTTTACGAGAAAGTAAATTTAATAATAAATCCTTGCATTCCAAGGTAAGGCTGATGCGCTCCCTTGTCATCTACATCTTTTTATACGCTTGCGAAACATGGAACCTCAAAGCAGACCTATAACGAAGAATACAAAGCGTGGAGATGAGGTGCTACTGAAGACTCCTGGGCATTTCCTATACCCAGCACATCATCAACGACGAAGTTCGACAGCCATTGGACAACACGATGAAGAAACGAAAACTCCGATGGTACGGCCACGTCAGCAGAGCATCAGACCTTGCAAAGACCATCCTGCAAGGCACGGTGCAAGGAGACAAAAAAGAGGAGGGAGGACAACATTCAAGAATGGACTGGCTTGATACTGAGCGAAGCCATGAGGGTTGCTGATGACAGAGAAATATGAAGTAGGCCTACGCTGGTTAAAGGATTATCTGTGGTGCCCCAACGACCCTCGAGTAATAGTATAGGATAGGATACATTGAAGTGTCAATAATAAATGACGCAGACAATTTTAATATTTTACTATCCATTTCATCAACTGATCTTGTAGTTGTTGGCTTAAGTTTTCTTAGTGCTTTATGTACAAATTCTGTAGACAAGTAAGGAATATGTAGCTTGTTTTTAATTTTCTTAGAATGGCAAATGTTTGCTAATTTCTCTTGATTATTTTCTTTAACATAATGTAAATTCAGACTATCTGGAGAAATCTATATATAAATGCCGTTGATATACTTTATTCGTTTGTTACGTGATTAATTGCTTTGCAAATCGTTTTAGAACTGTTTTAGACGATATTAAATTTTTTATAAATGTTTTCTTTTTTGTTCTCTTGAGTGAATTATTACAGATGTAAATTCTCTCTCTCTCTCTCTCTCTCTCTCTCTCTCTCTCTCTCTCTCTCTCTCTCTCTCTCTCTCTCTCTCTCTTTATTACCTAAACAAAATTCAGTCAGATCGCAGTGAATAATGTTGCACTGTGGTGCAATAATAACAACATGTTTCTACATCCAAATAAGACTAAGATTATAGGCATAACGTACAGACAGAAACATCAGAGAACGCCTCTCTGTCTTGATCTCGTTGTTGGAACCAATGTTGTTGAACAAGTTGAAACTCACCGCGCGCTTGGAGTAATTATTGGTCATAAACTTAGATGGCATAAACATTTAGATTACGTTTGCAAACTTGTCTCCAAACTTCTGTACTTCTTAGGTTGATTAAAACATTTTGTCTGTCCTGACGCGAAAAGTACCTTTTCACGTCCCATAGCCTTGTACATCTCAGATAGGCGTCATCAATATGGTGTGGTGCACAAGAAGTGCAGATAGGCGTCATCAATATGGTGTGGTGCACAAGAAGTGCAGATAGGCGTCATCAATATGGTGTGGTGCACAAGAAGTGCAGATAGGCGTCATCAATATGGTGTGGTGTACAACAAGTGCAGATAGGCGTCATCAATATGGTGTGGTGCACAAGAAGTGCAGATAGGCGTCATCAATATGGTGTGGTGCACAACAAGTGCAGATAGGCGTCATCAATATGGTGTGGTGCACAAGAAGTGCAGATAGGCGTCATCAATATGGTGTGGTGCACAACAAGTGCAGATAGGCGTCATCAATATGGTGTGGTGCACAAGAAGTGCAGATAGGCGTCATCAATATGGTGTGGTGCACAAGAAGTTCAGATAGGCGTCATCAATATGGTGTGGTGCACAACAAGTGCAGATAGGCGTCATCAATATGGTGTGGTGCACAAGAAGTGCAGATCAATAATCTAAACTCCTTGAACCATAGAGCAGGGAAAATTATCATTATCCCAGTCTTCAATCATCTTAAAAAACCTTAAAGCATCAAACCTAATAACAGGATAACAGGAATTTATTTCGCCAATTGACATGTAATAGATACAACAATCGGAATATTATTTGGTGTTGGACAATGGCAGAATGTTTTAGATTTAACATCTCTCTCTCTCTTTCTCTCTCTCACTCTTTCTCTCTCTCTCTTACACACACGCACACATACCTACATACACAAATACACACATGTATGCACAACCACACACACTCGCACAAGCATACCCAACAATAACAGATAAACAGAAAGATATAGTAAAACACAAATGACTAGTCTAAAGTGATCACAAAAACATTCTGTCCTTATGCCACCAGTGTTTATTCAGTACTGTGATCCTCTTGTTTAAAGTGCAACATGGCCTTAAACCACCTTATTTAAGTAATCTATTAACTGCTGCGAGAGATCGTTACTTGTTCAACAAATGCATCCTGCCTCGAACACGAATTGGCCTGTTTAAGAATAGTTTTGCATTCTCAGGACCTCTAATCTGGAAGGCTCTTCATTTAAATATAAAATCGTGTACCACACTTCCTTCATTCAAACGTACATTATGGCCACATTACCTTAATATGGCGTAACCATTGTTTTGGTTTTTTAAAACTGTTTCGCTATGGGCTATTTAATTATTTGATCTGCATTTGATGGCTCTTGAAATGTATGCATTATTGTACCCATTATTTCATATACATTGGATTGTTTGTTATGTATTGTGTTACTGCAACACCAGTATTGATTGTCAAATAGCTTTTTTGTACGCTGCATAATAGTTCTTATAGTTATTTGTTGTGTCGTGTTATTGTTATTTGTCTTGTAGTTGGCTTCCCCTTGGGGTCATGAGCAATCTTGCCACTGTAGATTGTTCTAACCTATAAAGGGAAAAGTGAAAGCCCCAGTTGAAAACCTGTCTTGCCTTTGTAGGCATGACAGATTCACTGCGGCACAGTACCCCCGTTGGAGTGCCGGGGGTTTCAGTATAAATAGTATCCCCACTTTATGGAAATTTAGTGCCTTAAATTCCCACTGTTGCTATCTTCCTCATTTACTCTTTCCCATTCCTGCTCTGTCCTATCACTCTGCTATACTATCTTCTTCTTCGCTAGATCAATGACCTACCTTTTTTCTTGAAAACTCTTCCTGGACAAGACTCCTTGTTTGTGTATGAGGTCTGTTGGATCAGCTTGGGAGTGTTGGACGCTTTCTGCTGGGTGGTCACTAGGGCTTCCTATGATGTTAGTATTTAGCAATGTAGGCATTTTATATGTATGTGTTTTGTTGATAATTTATAATGATGTTTGTATTCTATTTTGTTTTTGTAACCGGGGGTTCGCGTAGTTGAGGTAAACCCTCAGCCGTCCCCTGCGTGGGATGTCTTTATTGTAAAGTGACTGGCCGGTGGAGGGCATTCAATTTTCCCACTAGGGTTGTTTCAGCAGATCTTTTATGCGGATCGGGGGTTGTCCGGTCCTGATTTGGCTCGGAAGAGTCCGCTGGACCTAAAGCAACAATAAATCAATCAATCAATCAATTGTAGTTGGCATATTTGACTGAAAAATAGCACAATGTGGGTGTGAATGAAACGACGAACAATTGTAAGATTAGGTTTCCGCCTAAAATATGTGTCCTTGTTGTGAATTTTTAAAAAAAACAAATGTCTCAGTCTCTCTCTTTTCCATTCTTCTCAACCCCCCCCCCCCCCCACAGCCACCCCTCATTCCCGTCTCCGGCTCACACTGGGCAAGAGCACAACCTTTGAGATTGAGACGAGAAAGTGCAGCACGGGACCGACCAGCTGAAATAAAACAAAGCACAATTCAATTAGGATTGACAGACGTGGATGGTTCCAGTCACTTAAAACAGGACTGCGTCCAATCAACATTCCCTCTCTTACTGGTTACTCCTTGGGATGAGAGTATAACCCGAGGTCTAGTCTGTGCACGCACGCATTTTAGGAGCACGGACTTCAAACCTCCTGACGCTGGTGTCGAAGACGGGTGGGTACCCGCTGCACAAATCCACCCAGCACGCCTTACACCCCTTCTTCTTCCTAACCCCGGTCGTCCAGGCTTGTCTTCAGGGGTCTGTGGCGTCCGGCGATGCGTGTACAGCAGCAAGTTTTCGCCTCAGAAGGCTGAGAGAGAGAGAGAGAGAGAGAGAGAGGGGGGGGGTCCTATCATTACGAAAGGAATGTTTGATGCAAATGATGTAATAATTGTAAAAACTCACCTGTCATTTAATGTTACGTTGGGAGAGACAAAGAGGAAGGGAGAGATCAAAGAAGGGGAAAAAATAAAGAAGGGGGATGGGGGTCGGGAAGAGATAGAAAAATAAAGAGATTGATTGATTTATTTATTGATTGTCTCCCCTGCCTGTTCTTGCTGGCATAATACTTGTTTATTGGTGGCTGTCATCCCAATCTTGCTACAATTTTAAAATATACAAAAAAGAATTAAGTTAACTTTCTTCTGTCGCGGACGCAATGAGAACGTCGAACCCTAAAGATTAATATTTGTCATTATTGGTGTGGCCAGTTCTGGCTGTCGCACTGTCCTTTACCTTCTGTCTTCCTGTCTTTCTTGTTTGTTTGCTCTCTGTCCCTTCCTTCACCGCAATGAAAACTGCTAGCATTCGCATTTTACAATAATGACAAACAAAATGAATGGTTCCTATCCTATCCTATCCCGTAACTCGAGCTTCAGACTGCTAAGTATTATTTTCTTGCTAGGAGGGCTGATGAGGATGATGGTGCTGTAATTGTCACACTCCTCAAAGTTACTCTTTTTGGGAAGAGTGATGAGAAGCGATTGGGTCCGTGGTGTAGGCCACTACCCACTCTGTCAGATCGTGTTACCGAGGGCGTCAATCACCGCTTCTCCTGCTGGAAGCAATTCTGCGGGTATGTTGTCCACTCCCGCTGACTTCCTCTTCTTCAGCGATTGCACTGCTGCCTCAATTTGTTTTCGGAGAACTGGGAGGATTTCTTCCTCTTCTCTGTTCTGGGGACATGCTAGAACTGATGGGTCTCCGTTTGGCGTGTGTTTGTCAGCCGCTTCACAGTCTGGCAGGCCTTCTTGCTGTTGTTCTTGTTCAGGCTGTTTTATATTTCCTGGCGCTGATCTTCTATCCAGTTTTATTTTGCTGTGCGCATGCCTTTTCGGATGTCATTGTTGATTTTTCGGTAAGCATCGGCTCCATGTGAAGTGTTCTTTTTCTTTTTCATCTCTCTTCGTTTGTCACGCATGTCCAAAAGTTCAGGTGTGATCCACGGTTTCTTCTTTGGGCGGTGCTTGCCAAGGATCTCAGTGGCGGCATCTGCCACATTTGAGTTGAAGGTGGTGGTCATGATGTTGACATTTACCTCACCAGCTCCCGAAATGAGCAGTGGTGCACATTTTACTCAAATTGTGGCTTGGAATATTTCTGCCGCCTCGTGGTCTTGCAGTTTTGAACTTCAGTCTGGTGCTTTTTGCTGTTTTTACTCTCTTCAAGTGGAACCGGAAAGACATTACGAGATCGTGGTCACTTCAGATATCTGCTCCTGGAAACGTGCGTGTCCAGCCAATGTTGACGCTTGATGTGAAGCTTTTCTTGACCATGATGTAGTCAATCTGGTTTCGATGCACCCTCTGGGACTGCACCAGGTCCACCGTCTGGATTTATTGTGGAGACCAAGCGAGTTTGCCAGTATCAGATTGTTGTATCTAGCAAACTCCAAGAGTTTCAGACCTCTGTCATTTGTCTCGTTGTTGCAGTGGGGTCCACATGTGTCTCCCCAGTTGTGGTACGCATGTGGCCAACTTTAGCATTCCAGTCGTCTTGCACTATAACTATGTCCTTCTTCTGCACTTGGTCAAGGACAGCCTGCAGATGTTCATAGAAATCCTCGATTTCGCTGTCGTCATAGTCTGATGTTGGGGCATAGGCCTGGATGATGGTGATGTTGAAAGTGGCTGCTCTCAGACGGATGGTAGTGAGTCTACTGGAGACTGGGCGACAACCCATGACAGTGGCTAGAATGTCTTTGTGGACCAAGAATTCAACGCCATGTTCGTGCTTGTCATCTCTCCCGCTGAAAAAGCTTGTGGCCTTTGTCAGTCGTTGTTTCACCTAGGCCGTTCAAGCGCAGTTCGCTGATAACTACAATGTCCCATCGATAGTGGTCCAGTTCGCGGACCAGTTTTTCTAATTTTCCATCCGCATTTAGGGTCCTAACATTCCAGGTTCCAATGACGATGTTGTCTCTCGTGCGGATCCTGCTAATTTGTCCATCAATAACACACTTACAATCTCCGTCCTGGTGACCAACAGAAGGCGCGGTTCTCGGTGACCCGGGCGACGACCGATCCGGTATGAAGTGAGTGGTTCTTTTCATCATACGGTGAGTCTAGTCCAATCCTCTCGAGGTTGTTGGCCACAGCCGAAATCCACGAGTACAGTGTGGATCGCCTTGGTCTCGAGCACGGGGTCGTTGAACCTATAGTAACGTGAGGTTCCTCCATCCTGGCCGGCTACTTCTGTGTAGAAGACTTTTGCCCAGTGATACTGTGCTGACATTACCTCTATTAGTCGCCTCTAACGACACCCCGGGAAACGTTGGGTCTATTCTATTCAGTACCCGAACCCACAGGGCATAATGAATGGTTACATGAAAGTAAAAGAATTTGGACAAAATGATATCAAAATAATGGCATGAAAGAATGGCAAGTTGGACAATAACAAGAGAAATTGCAATGAACGTTTTCGAGCTAAGCGCAGCTCTTCACCAAGCTGACTAAACACGACAGGAAAAAGCAGCACTTCCCAAAAGATCTCCAAGCTCTCCTGCTTTGGTTGTTGCCTTGTTCCATTTCCTCTTTCAGCGGTTGGAGTTCTTGTGGTCAGCACTGGTGAATCTTTGACAAAATCTGCATCAAGACAAATAAAGGCGATGTATCCCTCAGCCTCGCCGTCCAAGCTCGGTCTTCTATTTTGGCTGGCTGTTGCTAGAACTGAATCAGTGTTGAGGCGCGAGATCGGAATAAACATAGGATTTGGAAGAGTGGATAGGGGAGTGGGGGAGGGGGTGGTGTTGTTTAATGCACAATGCCGAACTGGTTCCGGGCTGATAAATGAGGCACTTCCTGTGTCAATGATCTCGTCTACAATTTGAGGGAGTGGAAAGTGATTTCTCGGTTCAACAAATCTGTACAACATTTTTACAAGGAATTAGGCCTCAATGAAGGATTTCTTGTCTTTAGTGGGTGACGTTGTATGATCATTCTTTAACAACGACTTATCGCGTCCTCTGTTGCCTATTTGGCACCAAAAGAACTCGTTTATTCTGCGCCGTCCCCCTCCTCCTCCCCCCAGAATGCCAAACACACACACAAAGGAATATGCATTCCAGAAATTAGTTACAGGGAGTAGGGGACACGTTAGGTAGGTGGAAGTTGGGGTAAACAGGGCATGCAATCTGGAACTGTCTTCAACAAAATGAATACGGCCTATTGTAAATCTGTACATTGTTCTTGTCCAATGTCCATGCGTGGTAGAATGGTGGCCAGATTTTGGTAAAAAGAAGAAGAACAATAACAACAAGAAAGACTGTATATAAATCTTTAAGTTCCTGCATGCTATTAAAATATTTTGGACCCGATGCTGCTTCAGCGAACATGAAATTATGCAGAGGGAAAATGTAGTTGAGTTTGTGAACGCGATAAGTCTGCTCCAATAGTAAGGAGATGGAGGTGGGGGGAGCGTTGTTGATTAAAGTCCTAAATAGTTTTGTGTTCATCTTCCTTTCACATTTTCTTTCTGTATTTTAGATCCATTGATGTTGGTTAAACTGTCAATTCTTGTTTCTTGGTAAAATTCTTTCTTTCGTTTTTATCTTCTTTCCGCCCTTTGTTAATTCTTTCTTTTATACTTAATTTTTTTTTCTTTCTTTTCTTTTATTCTTTCTTTCTACTTTTCTTCTTGTGTGTCTTTTCTTCTTCTCTGTCTTTTCTTCTTTTTTCTTTTTTGTCTTTTTGTCTTTCTTTTCAAGTTGAATGACCACGGCGTCCAAAGAGCTGGTCGAACACTGCAGGACAGACTTTGAACGGTGACACCATTATTACCACTGACGCTTTTGAGCACACAGAAAGTTTGAAAGTGGATTCATGGAGTGTTTTTTTTTCCAATCGATATCCTCCATGTTTGCTGGGACGTGATAAGCTACTTCCACTGGCATCAGTTGAAAGATTTACTGCCCCAACTCTTCAGTAATGGCTGTTGTGCCAAAATTGCATGTAAGATTTAGAGGACACGGGTAATGGGTCTGGAATGGGGGACGTTTGGCCCGTGTTTGCTTTGTAATGGTGCGCACCCTATTTCCAATATTGATATGTGAGGGCGAATAGGTTCCTGTGTATGCACTTTCTCTAAGTAAGGGGGAAAGTGTGACTGATGTGGCTAAACAGGCTTGCACAAGCACTATTACAAGCACCACACACGCACACCATCCGCCCTATCCCCCCTCCCCCTCCCTCCACCCGCGCGTTCGCACACAAACACAGTCTAAAGTCATTTTGGTGAAAACGTTAAATGAAATCACCAAACACAAACTCACACTCACACACTCGCCATGAACCATAGGCAACACCATTTACATGGGTTTGCAAAACAAAGGACAGTTCCGTTCCGCGCTGAGGCGACAGTGGTGTTGGGTGTAGAGGGGGAAGTGACGTGTTAGTTCAATGGAGATTAGGAAAGAATGTACGAGGCAGAAGAAGAAGAAAAAGAAGAAGAAGAAGAAGATGATGATGATGACGACGACGATGATGATGATGATGATGATGATGATGATGATGATGATGATGATGATGATGATGATGATGATGATGATGATGATGACGATGATGATGATGATGATGATGATGATGAAGGAGAAACGGGAGAAGAAGAAACAGGAGAATAAGTAGGAGAAGACGACTACGACAACGGCAATGATGATGATGAGGAGGAAGAGGAGAAGGAGGAGGACAACGACTACGAACAAGACGATTGTGACGACGACAGTGATGGTGATGATAACGATGATGAGGGGGAGGAGGAGGAGGCTGAACACAAGCAGACGTTTGCGAAGAAAACTATAAAGACAAAAAAAGAGAAGTTGGTAGGGAGTAGAACAGGCTGTTGGTGTCAGAGCGTCATCTGAGCTGCATAATTTGTGGCAAATAGCGTCATCTGAGCTGTATAATCTGTGGCAAATAGCGTCATCTGAGCTGTATAATCTGTGGTAAATAGCGTCATCTGAGCCGTATAATCTGTGGCAAATAGCGTCATCTGAGCTGTATAATCTGTGGCAAATAGCGTCATCTGAGCTGTATAATCTGTGGCAAATAGCGTCATCTGAGCTGTATAATCTGTGGCAAATAGCGTCATCTGAGCTGTATAATCTGTGGCAAATAGCGTCATATCAGCATCTGAGCTGTATAATCTGTGGCAAATAGCGTCATCTGAGCTGTATAATCTGTGGCAAATAGCGTCATCTGAGCTGTATAATCTGTGGCAAAGAGCGTCATATCGGCATCTGAGCTGTATAATCTGTGGCAAATAGCGTCTAGATCTGGCAGAGTGGGGAATGGCCTACACCATGGACCCAGTCGCTTGTCATCACTCTTCCTAAAAAAGGTAACCTTCAGGAGTGTGAAAACTACCGCACCATCAGCCTCATCAGCCATCCCAGCAAGGTCCTCCTGAAAATAATACTCAACAGGTTGAAACCACAAGCTGAACAAATCATAGCTGAAGAACAAGCAGGATTCATGGCAGGGCGAAGTACCACTGAACAGATTTTCAACCTCAGAATAATCTGTGAGAAATACCTACAGCACCAACAACATCTATATCATGTGTTCATAGACTTCAAGAAGGCATTTGACCGAGTCTGGCATGCAGCTCTATGGGCAACCATGAAAGTGTACAACATCAGCCCTAAAATCATAGAAGTCATCAAAAGCCTGTATGACAAGGCTACCAGTGCAGTCCTCCATAACAGCGTCATCGGGAACTGGTTCAGAACAACAATCGGTGTGCGTCAAGGATGCCTACTCTCTCCAACACTCTTCAACATCTTCCTAGAGCGCATCATGTCAGATGCTCTTGCAGATCACGAAGGCACAGTCAGCATAGGGGGCAGAGCAATCTCCAATCTTCGTTTTGCGGATGATATTGATGGATTGGCTGGAGAGGAACAAGAACTTGAACAGCTTGTACAGAGGCTTGACACCACCTCCAGAGCTTATGGAATGGAAATAAGTGCAGAGAAGACCAAAATGATGACCAACAACACCAATGGCATCAACACGGACATCAAAGTACAAGGCCAATCCCTCAACACAGTGCACAGCTTCAAATATTTAGGAGCCATTGTGTCAGACAATGGGTCTCGACAGGAAGTCCTCTCCAGGATCGCACAAACAACTGCTGCCCTGACAAGGTTGAAGCCCATTTGGAAAGACAGAACCATCAGTCTACATTCCAAAGTAAGACTGCTGCGATCTCTGGTCATCTCCATCTTCCTATATGCTTGCGAAGCATGGACCCTCACAGCAGATCTCCAACGAAGAATACAAAGCATGGAGATGAGGTGCTACAGAAGACTTCTGTGCATTTCCTATACCCAACACATCACCAACGTTGAAGTCCGACAGACCATCACACAAGCCATTGGACAACACGATGACCTGCTCACAGTGGTGAAGAAACGGAAACTCCGATGGTATGGCCACGTCACCAGATCATCAGGCCTTGCAAAGACCATTCTGCAAGGCACAGTGCAAGGAGGTAGAAGAAGGGGGAGACCGAAAAAGAGGTGGGAGGACAACATTCGAGAATGGACTGGTTTGACACTGAGCGAAGCCATGAGGGCTGCTGAGGACAGAGAAAGATGGAGTATGCTGGTTAAGCGATCATCTGTGGTGCCCCTACGACCTTCGGGTTATGGGACAGGATAGGATAGGATAGGAAATAGCGTCATCTGAGCTGTATAATCTGTGGCAAATAGCGTCACCTGAGCTGTATAATCTGTGGCAAATAGCGTCATCTGAGCTTATAATCTGTGGCAAATGGTGTCATCTGAGCTGTATAATCTGTGGCAAATAGCGTCGAAGGTAAACAGGAAATACTTGAATCGCCGGAGTCTGGAACCATCGCCAGAGCCTGGAACCATCGCTGGAGCAAAAAGAAAGTGGATCGCCAAGTGGCGATTTGTATTATAAATAAAGTGGAATAAGACTGCGTCTTTGTCCAAAGGAAATGGTCCGCTCAAACGGTGTGTTGTCAAACCGCGAAAGTGCGCACATGTCATCGTCCCTTAAATCCAAACGATATAGACCTGTGACAGGTGAGACTTCCGCACAGAATAAAAGAGGTCTATATCAATGTCTTCCCAGTTCTGGGACTGTAGTTTTCGATGTAAAAGAAGATATTATTGGTTCGTGGGCTCGCGGTTTGGGAATAAATCGTTTGAGCGACCGATTCGTTTCGCCAAAGAGTCGTTCTGATCCCACCTTTGTAATATGATGCAGAGGCTGTACGCCACTGTTTACGGCTATCTATAATGCTATCCACGATCCACTTTCTTTTTGCTATGGCGAATACATTCTACTTGGTTAAGGGCCTTTCAGACGCGGACATATTTCGTCCTGTTTCGTCATGTTGCGTTGCGTTACGTTTCGTGGCAAGCAAAGAACCACATTTGAACTCAATCTGACACTGGCACTGAGACCTTTGTGTCGACAGCATAATTCCTATTTTATTTTGCGCGCTGCTGAAGGGGTGTATCCGCTATTGACCAATCAGAATGCTCAAATGCCCAACGCCCCCTTTCTTTGCAGTGCGATTGTATACTCTACAACATATGTTGTACCGTTCTGTTATTTGATTAAGTTTACAATGTATGTCTTGATAGATTTTTACGTCACGATAATGTGCTTACTCAGTACGCCTACTAGTAGGCTACTTGCTCTGTTGAGTGTAGCATGGGATTGACGACTGCAGAAATATTAGACCTACATTGCTTTCCTTTTTTTATTTAGCACTAAAGTACTTACTATACGGTTGTATGACTTTATATGGAAAGACCGAAGATCGAACGACAGTTGATCGAAAACATATGATCGATGTCTATAGTTCGAAGTGGCATTTGATCCAAGAGTCTTTAGATTGAAACGCCTTTAAATCGAACCGACACATAACCGAAACGTCTCAAAATCGAATCGTCAAGATATCGAAGAGACAAGACGGTATATCGAACGACAGAAGATTGAATTGACATTTGATCGAACGTTACATGATCAAAAAGACAGTGGATAGAGCGCCATATTATCGAATAATAATATTGAATATCGAATAATATCGAATGAACAAAATATCAAAAACAATTTGGTCTCGATTGATTGAGAAATATATTTAAAAAATGAGACAAAACAAAAGATTGAAAACGTTCAATTCAATGGTGCTTAGATTTTTTGTTCAATGGATGTTTTGTCTATTCGATAATTGCATCATTCGACGCATTGACGCTTCGATCAATTGTCGTGTCGATCAAATGTCGATTTGATTTTTAAGACGTTTTGATCAAATATGGGTTCGATTTTAAGACGTTTTGATATGTCGGTTCGATCTATAGACGTTTTGATTATTTGTCGGCTCGACTTTAAGACGTTAGATCATATGTCGATTCGATTTAAAAACGTTTTGATCAAATGTCGGCTCGATGTACACACTTTTCGAACTTTTGTGTTTCTATATAATTTCGGTTTACCTGCTATAAATACTAATCCTAAATAAGATTATATATCACAGATTCCCATTCCATCCAAAGATCATTTGAATGGTGACGTTACTATAGATCTAAATCACTAGTGTAGGCCTATCGAAACCAACGAAAGTCATTTTGTTACTATGCAGGTTTCCCATAAGGCTTTGCGAATTGCAAAGGTTAAGGTCACTTTGCAGGCAATGCATTTCTGCGTCTGAACACAACAGCTAACATTGCCTGCAACGAAACATGTTCACGTCTGAACACAACAGCTAACATTGCCTGCAACGAAACATGTTCACGTCTAAACACAACAGCTAACATTGCCTGCAACGAAACATGTTCACGTCTGAACACAACAGCTAACATTGCCTGCAACGAAACATGTTCACGTCTGAAAAGGCCTCATTAGGGCCCTATAGGCAAGGCAAGTCTGCTTCATTCTGGTAGGTGCGCTTTGGGCGGTTTTCGTCCAGCGCCTGAAGCTCCTGCTGCAAGTGGAAATGCGCGCTCGAAAAAGAACAGTTTATTTTTGCAGTTATTTCAGACCGTAAAGAGATTTCTATTTTATCCACCATTCGAATTAGTTGAACATTTTGTAGCATGTTTAGTGTTAAGTCTGAAATGTGATGTTGAAGGGAGAGAAAAAATAGGCCCCAATTCTGTTCCTATAAATAGCAAATAAGCATCCCCATGGATTGTGCATTATTTAAGGGAGGAAACGGCAGATGTATTATTTACGAAGTACGAAACTCATTGTACAGAAAGTCTCTGGCTCTTTAATTGATCTTCCCAGTGTATTTTAAAATGGTTCATCTGTATGTTTCTGCTTTTTTTCTCTTTCTTTCTTTCTTTCTTTCTTTCTTCTTCTTCTTTTTATACTACTACTACTAATTATTATTATCATTATTATTATTATTATTATTGTTCTACTACTACTACTACTACTACTACTACTACTACTACTACTACTACTACTACTACTACTATTACTACTACTACTACCACTACTACTACCTTTCTTCTTTTCTTCTTCTTCTACTACTAATATTACTTCTTCTTCTTCTACTACTACTTCTTCTTCTTCTTCTTCTTCGAAACACACACGTCTAAGCACGTTCATATACAAGCACAGACACAAATGCGCGCACGTACACACCCACACACACACAACACAACATACACACACAACACACACATAACGCACACACATACACACACGCACGTACACACACAACACGCACTAGCTGTTGGCGGAACGAGAGAATAAACAGATAAGGAAAATAAGAGAGAACGAACCAGAAAATAAAAATCACGCAACAAAAGCCGACATTTTGGAAGAACATTGGGCAATGTCACATAACGACCATGAAGGAAATCTAAATCACGTAAACGTTGTGCTAAAACACTGCAGAAGAAAAAATAGAGAAACAGAATGAAACAAGATGGCTTGCCTTTCAGACGTATTTCCAGACAATCACACAAATGGCCGAAATATAATCATTTTCAAAGGTGTTCATATTTTTGGCCCTGTCGTGAGTCGGCTTTAGTTTTTATCTTTTTAAAGGGCAAAGAGAAAGCATGAAAGGAAAGATCACTATCTGCAAACCAAAGCGGATTAACAACATTTCTGCTAATGTTGACCTACGGCGCAAAATGGGTTTAGCAATAATTTGACCTTGTCCTTTGCGATAGATCAAATATGATAGTTGGAGAGGCTGGACATTAACCTATGACGTTTGGTCAAAGTCCTTTCAGTGGATCCTTGACATAAGGCGTCCAACTGATCGACCATTCAACCGACAGACGGACAGACCGACCGACATTTATTTTGTCTCGTTCTAATTTCGCGCTATGTCAAAGTATTTTTTTATATATTAGATGGAGTGTGTCAAAGTATCTCCAAAGAGATAGAGAGACAGACACAGACAGAACAAAAGGCCAAATTGGGAAAGAAGAGTGGGAAATGTCAATTTCCTCTCCATCCATTTGAAGGCAATCGAATAAAGCCGGACTTAATTACTCAATTACGCATCAGGAAATTCAACAGTGGGAGGCATTTTTACACATCTCGCCTTCACTCCATTACACAGGAATGCTGGTAGTATTATTCAAATACATCTTCTTCTTCTTCTTCTTCTTCTTCTTCTTCTTCTTCTTCTTCTTCTTCTTCTTCTTCTTCTTCTTCTTCTTCTTCTTCTTCTTTTTCTTCTTCTTAATTGGTTTTAAGGACAAGCTGTAAGACCGGTCCATAGGACCTAATGCTATTTTCCTATTACAAATTTTGACTTCGACTTCAACTCCTCTCTCTCTCTCTCTCTCTCTCTCTCTCTCTCTCTCTCTCTCTCTCTCTCTCTCTCTCTCTCTCTCTCTCTCTCTCTCTCTCTCTCTCTCTCTTAATCTTCTTCCTCCTATTTTTAAAACGCGTTAAGGGGAGAGCAACAGCTGTGTCTATGTCTTACAGCTGCAGATATATGTATCGATCAGGTCCTCACCGACTTTTGAAACCACTGCCCAGCATGCAGAAGTGTCTAATGGTCATGTTGTAAATGTGCATCTTGAGCCACGTGGTTTTCCACCATTAGGCTAGGTCAGTAAACCTTGCAAATGGGACCCTGCAAGGGTGACAAACCAAATAAAATAAATTCATTTTAACACACTAGGCCTTTGGGTCCTGCAAGGGCAGTAAAACGAAATATACTACTCAAAATAATTGAAGGGCCACTCTTATAATATTTCATTTAGTTTAATTATTTTTTGCTGCTATCAATAGTATCGCTTATATTGCTTAGTTCAAAACTTATCCTGTACTGTAACATTCAAGACAATCTTATTCTGACAAGTAATCACATGTGTGAGTTTTGAACTTTCTGCACTGAGTTGAAAAACAAACCCAATTTTTACAAAAAAAATGACCCTAATTTACTGTTGTCTTGCTAATAAAGCAAAATTTTCAACAATAAAAAGTGATTTGCACTCGAAAGGCTTGCATTTTCTGAGTTCAGTTCAACAATCGGCGCTTTTTTCTGGGTATAAATGGCAGCGCTTTTGCTGCTTTTCTAACCATGCCCCAAAGGCGACGATTGACTGATGCGGATAGAGGCAGTGCTATTGCATGGCTTCAGGAAGGGGTGGGGATAAGAGAAGTTGGCAGGCGGCTGGGAGTGTACCACTCCGTTGTCCAAAGGCTGCGGGAGCGCTTTAACAACACTGAAAGCGTCCAAGAACCAAGAAGGTCCGGACGCCCCCGCATTACCACTGCAAGACAAGACCATTTCATCACCCTGTCAGCTCTGAGGATGAGGTCCGCTACAGCGAACACCATCAGAAGACAGCTTCACGCAGCCAGCAATGTTAACGTCAGCGACCAGACAATTCGCAACCGTCTAAACGAGGCAAACCTGCGATCAAGACGACCAGCAGTACGGCCTTTGCTTACCCCAGCTCACCGTGCAGCGCGTTTGGCTTGGGCTCGGCGTCATTTGGTGTGGACTAGGCAACATTGGTCAAGGGTGCTCTTTATAGACGAGTCTCGGTTCTCCTTTTCTTTCAACGACCGTCGAGTGAACGTTTGGAGGCGTCCACGGGAGCGTTTTGCTGATGCGACGGTGCGCGAGCATGACCACTTTGGTGGTGGATCTGATATGATGTGGGGTGGCTTCGCATTAAACTTCAGAACACCCCTGCTCCAAATTCATGGCAACTTAAACGGTATTGGCTACAGGGATGACGTCCTACAACCTAGGGTTCTTCCAGCTCTGCGGGCCATTGGGGAAGGTGCCATACTACAGGACGATAATGCCAGACCCCACCGAGTGCGTATCGTCAATGACTTCCTGCAGCAGCAGCACGTCATAAGGATGGATTTGCCGGCTCGATCACCCGATTTGAACCCCATAGAACATCTGTGGGATGTCTTGGGGCGACAGACACGGGCAAACCTCCCTCCAGGAGCTAACCTTGAAGTTCTGGCCCAAGTTCTTCAGCAAGAGTGGTTGGCCATCCCAGGAAACATCCTCCATATCCTGATACGGTCCATGAGACAACGATGCCAAGACTGCATTGATGCAAACGGTGGCCACACCCGATACTGACTCTATAGATGTTTGGTTTCTAAAGTTTTGATTTTGTAAATGAGGGGTATGTCCATTTAAATTGAATTTACTCGAATTTTAAGCGACTGATGTCTAAAATCTTTTTTTATATTGATGCAGAAATGATTGCAATAAAATATGATGAACTAATAAATTGAATTCGTGTTTCTGATTTAAAGAGAGACCCATATTTCCAAGTGGCCCTTGTATTATTTTGAGTAGTATAATATGAATTCTTAGGTAGCTTGGCCTTTGGGGTTCGGGAAAGGAGGCAATGAAACGAAATAAAATAAATTATTTTATATAGTGCACTTACAGCTAGAAGCATGGCTCATGGCGCTGGCTGGTTTTAGTATAAAACATGAAACGATAAGAGGAGCTTTTGCTGAACCTCAAATGGGAGGCAATTCATGCCATCCTCTAAGAAGTACTGTGACTACTGCTGTGCTAATATCTGTCCCTGTGTCTGTCCCTGTGTTTGTCTGTCCCTATGTCTGTCTCTCGGTTTGTCTCTCTGTCTCTCTCTCTCTGTCTCTCTCTTTCTCCCTCTCCCTCTCTTCATGGAGTGAGGGCCGCTCGATACATTTAGTCAATGTCCTTTGGGATTTGATACACCTTGTTGCTGCTGCTGCCGTAGCCGCCGCCGTCGTCTTAGCTGTCACCATCAGCGACTGAAACAACACACTCAGGTGTTGGATGTTGACGGGCCGACTGCTAATGGTTTTAATTAATAGAGAGTGTTAGGATTGAGACGCGCACGATAGATCCCATCATTTTGTTTTGCACAGCGTGCAATAACAGTGTATTTACCTTTGATTGGATTTCGCTGTTGTTGCTAGAAGAAGCTTTGTATAATGTTAATAATTTTCATCGGTCGATATTGTTGAGAATTTTCTGGAATTACTTGCTTATTATTGACCGAAGCTTCGAGATAGATCTGGTAATAGTTAAGCGATTCTCTTAATGTCCTGACGCAAGACAGTGCATAGTTCCGGTGACGAGTTTTATTTTGATTGGGTGTTATTGCGCCATAATGGAATGTTCGAACTTTTTCTCGATTGCAGAGATGCTATAGACGTAATGCACTGTCTGTTTGTAGGAGTGAGTGATGATGATTTTTGATGATGGTCTTTGATGTGATTTTCGGAAAGCGATCTTGTATACAGTAGTTGATGTTTACTGGATAAAGTTGGAAAACTTTCTACGACGACTCCTGCCTTATTGCTGAGTGAACAGACTGCGTGGATCAACGAATTCGCGTTACACTTATCAAGATTCAAGCATCGGGGCTGACTCGGCTATTGATAAATGAGAAAGACGGACAGTAGGGGAAGTCTCAGCTGGTCAGGTATGTGTGTGGTGGTAGTGGTGGAGGGGGGGGGGGTGGAGTGGAGAGGGTGCATAAATTATGGCTGTTCTTTTTAAGAGGGAGACGGTGATCCTTCGCCGTGGCTCAGTGGGTAGAATGTTCGCCTGGCACACCGATGATCTAGGTTCAAATGTCGGTGATGATGAGATGATGGAGCCAGCGAAATGCAAACGTTTCTAGGTTCTCTGGTACTACGGTACTGTGATGATGAGAGTGATGATGATGGTGGTGATGGTGATGATGATGATGATGATGATGATGATGATGATGATGATGATGATGATGATGATGATGATGTTTCCGCAGGTTGTTAGCAACATAAAAGGCCACACTTGATGGTGCATTGCTTATGTGGAAGGAGGAGACCAGTGGTGTACATGTATATAGGAGAGGATGAGGCAGGTGAGTGTGGGTTGGTTGTTTGACTGAAATAGTGGTAGGTCGTGTTAGGCGTGTGCATCACACCCCTTGGGAACGCCGTCAGAGAATGAGGTCCGTGAGTACAAGTAGCAGCGTCTGAAGTGATTACAGTGACATTAGCCACGAGTGCTCCACCACAGGGCACGTCTAAACCAGTAGTTATGGATAACCCTGTGGGGAACCAGTGCAAGCACTAAGTTTGAGTAGATGTATTTTAGTGCAAGTTACCATAGTGATAACTGTTAAGAGGACGGCATTAGTGCAAGCTACCATAGTGATAACTGTTAAGAGGACGGCATTAGTGCAAGTTACCATAGTGATAACTGTTTAGAGGACGGCATTAGTGCAAGCTACCATAGTGATAACTGTTAAGAGGACGGCATTAGTGCAAGTTACCATAGTGATAACTGTTAAGAGGACGGCATTAGTGCAAGTTACCATAGTGATAACTGTTAAGAGGACGGCATTAGTGCAAGTTACCATAGTGATAACTGTTAAGAGGACGGCACTAGTGCAAGTTACCATAGTGATGACTGTTAAGAGGACGGCATTAGTGCAAGTTACCATAGTGATAACTGTTAAGAGGACGGCATTAGTGCAAGTTACCATAATGATGACTGTTAAGAGGACGGCATTAGTGCAAGTTACCATAGTGATAACTGTTAAGAGGACGGCATTAGTACAAGTTAGCATCGTAATAACTGTTAAGAGGACGGCATTGTCCCCTACCTGCAGGCTTACATCTGTAACACATTATCATTGTTTTTATAGAGCTGTTTTTTTCAGCTCCAGAGCTCAAGGCGCTCGCCGAAACAGAATGTAACTCAACCCTCCCTAGTCGCCACTTGCTGCAGAAGGCGCAATGTATGACGCCCCACACTCCTGAGCATAACCCCGGGAGAGTGGAGAAGCGACCTAAGGCTTGCTATGTGTAGTAGCTGGCACTGTAGGACATCAACGTCACAATAGAAGTTGATTCCTCATTTAATCGTAACAGCTTTTACCCAGATGGAGGACGCTTGCCTTCCTATCCCAAGTGTAAAGTCTCGATTCGTAGACAAGATGCCGTTGAAAGGCGTTTAGCTATGTATCTGAGCGCTTCATCGTTTTGAAGACGGCGTAATGCAAACAGCTATATATAGAGAGAGATTTCTGGCCAGGCGTTGGCCGTAATAAATCGATGTTTGCGTAGTAAATGGAACGTAATTCTAAAGTAGGTAATCCAGCGATTGACGTTACTGGGAACACCGAGTTATTGATCCGTTTTGTACATAACGCAAACCTATTGTACCACTGACGATACTTATATTGTGACGCTTTGTCTCTCAAACCCCCACCCCCTCCACCCTCTCATTCATCTTATTCTCTTTCTCTCTCACTCCACCCCCTCCTCCATCTCCTCGCTTACCAAAAATAGCACTGACGAGTCCTTCACTTGATTGGCTGATGCGCTGCTAGCTGTCAGTGTTGGTGCGAGCTTTCTCTGCTTTGCCTCCTGTTGTGAGGATTATTTATTATCTAAAGGTGTTATGGTTCCTTCTGCGCCTTGGGTCGCTTTTGAGTCGGAAAAGCGCTAAATGATTATTCTGTATTTAACAACGTGCTGAGACCTACGACTTATTTCATTGATACTTAAAAAATGATACCTCATTCGTTGATATATATCCTGCACATCGTCTGTCGTCAAAGCGATTCAAGGCGCAACCTTTTACCTAATAGATCTTACGACTATTTCCCATCATTGCCTCAGCGGCAGCAACAACAACAGCAGGAGCTGATATATCAAACTGTACCGCTGCGTTTCAAACAGCGAGATTGCTGCATAATGAATAAAAACTAAGGAGTTGATGAGGTTAACACGGCTTGAACACTGTGGATAAAACCTGACTTTGGGACAAAACTCGTTCAGTGGACTAAGATACAACGTTAATTTGCAGACGTAATATATCCAACAACAAAGCAGCAGCAGCAGTGGCAGTAGCAGGGCTATCGGCAGCAGCAAAAGCGGGAGTAATTTGTGTTGTTGCGTTGAATAATGTTGGTGTTGGGAATACAAGGGCGATATTCTGTGTGCGGAGTGGTAGAGTTTAGTTGTAGAGCTGGGGGTACTATTTTCTGTCTCAGCATCCATTACCGTCACTACCGTAGTTCCCCCCCCCCTCTCTCTCTCTCTCTCTCTCTCTCTTTCTCTCTCTCTCTCTCTCTCTCTCTCTCTCTCTCTCTCTCTTTCCCTCCCAGATTGTATCCCCTTCCCCCACCCATTGCATGACATGGGCTCGTAGCCTTTTGTCAATAAACCTGTCTAAGTCTCTCTCTTCTTTTTTTTAAAATTCTCCTCCCTCCCCATCATCAGGTGTTATGTTTTCTTTTTATTGATTGATGACTTCCTTTAACTGCCTGCAAAACATGTCTTAATTTCTCAGAGTGAGATAATAAAGCTTTCTTGTATCTTGTATTGTATTCTTCTTCTTCTGCTGTTTCATCTTCTCTCTCTCTCTACCCCCCCTCCTTCCCTCCCTCCTCGCGCGCACCGCACCCTCCCTCCCCTCCCTCTCTCTCTCTCTCTCTCTCTCTCTCTCTCTCAGCAGTCTGTCCCTTCACAGATTTTCTCTCGTTCTTCTTTCAGCGGCCCCTCTCTCTTCTAGATGGAAAAAGACTTTCCTGGGTTAGTTGTGCCTCAACAGTGGGACCTGGCCTCACCAAACATCGTTCCTTTGCCTTTCTTCACTTCCTGACTATAAAATGTTGCGTGAAACAGCCGGCGTTACATAATCGCTGGAACTGTGGCGTTTTGTCTGGTTATTTCAGCCACGTGCTGTGTTGTTGTAGTTTGGTTACTTTAGTTAATCTCAAAAGCGGTGCAAGGCGCTGACCTTGTTGCTGATGATACGGAGTTATTTATCACGAGTGTTCAAGGTTTGTGCTGTACATTTTTTTATTGTAGCATTCCCAGTGGGGTTTGCTGAAGCTTGATCGTTGTTTGTTGATTCTGGGCACTAAGTTGAAAGATTTGTTTTTTCGTCTTCAGTATTAGGAGTGTTGTCGCGTGCTCTTTGTAGTAGTAGTAGTAGTAGTAGTAGTAGTAGTAGTAGTAGTAGTTACAATGTTGTTGTTGTTGGTTCTTTCATTCTGCAATAGCATTGTTAATGCGGGTTGTGATCGCTGAGGTAGTAGTGGTGTTGTGTTTTGGTATGTAAATACGGTTGTTGCAGGCGCGTGGCTGCTGTTTGATGTTTTGGGAGCGTTTGTAGTGCATTTTGTGCCGGTTGGGATGTTATGTTTTAGGTTTGATTTTCACTGTAGTCAGTGGCGTTTTCTTTGGGGCTATTGTAGCACTGTCAGCGCGTGATGTGCAGACTGCCATGTGGTTATGTTATATTTTTGGCCGCGTAAAGACTCAAGTAGCATGGATTGTGGTAGTGGGTGAATTAACAGCAGACTGTGTTGACAAGCGGTGTTGTACCGGCCTTGGAGGTAGGCGTTGTGGTTTATCTTCTGGCTCGTGTTCATGTTTCCCATTCAAACTTCACCGACCAGTCCATCATTGGCCAGTAAATCGTTTTTCGGTCAAAGTGTCAGCCCACTGAAGGAGTTTACTCCCTTGGCCAGGTTTGACCTCCTTTCACCAAACCCTTTGACCTCATCACCATCTGTTACTGTAACAGTTTTAGTGCTGATATTCTTCATCACCATCTGCTTACTACAGTTCTTCATCAGGATTACCTTCATGTTTTAGCTTCATCATGTTGGAACGTTAAGTCTCTTGTTGATCTGGTCATTTATCTTGATGTGTTATCGTCATGTTAGTCACCCCCGTTGGGGTGCCGGGGGTTTCAGTATAAATAGTATCCCCACTTTCTGGAAATTTAGTGCTTTAAATTCCCACTGTCGCTGTCTTTCTTATTTGCTATTTCTCATTCCTGCTCTGTTCTTTCAATCTGCTATACTATCTTCTTCTTCGCTAGACCAGTCACCTACCTTTCTTCTTGAAAACTCTTCATGGACAAGACTCCTTATTTGTGTAT
The DNA here is from genome assembly GCA_036898135.1 of Oncomelania hupensis. NCBI lineage: Eukaryota > Metazoa > Mollusca > Gastropoda > Littorinimorpha > Pomatiopsidae > Oncomelania > Oncomelania hupensis. The sequence goes on along the minus strand of CM072515.1, from coordinate 1,061,163 downwards.
GAGGTATGTTGGATCAGCTTGGGAATATTGGATGCTTTCTGCCAGGTGGTCACTGGTGTTATTATTTAGCAATTATATAGGCATTTTATATGTATGTGTTTTGTTGATAATTTATAATGATATTTGTATTCTATTTTGTTTTTGTAAACGGGGGGTTCGATAAATTAGAGTACAGCCTCAGCGTCCCCTGCGTGGGATGTCTTTATTGTAAAGTGACTGGCTGGTGGAGAGCTTTCAGTTTTACCACTAGGGTTGTTTCAGCAGATCTTTTATGCGGATCAGGCGTTGTCCGGTCATGATTTGGCTCGGTAGAGTCCGCTGGACCTAAAGCAATAATCATGTAATGTAATGTCATGTTAGTCTGACAGACCGCCCTTCCTTGGTCAATTAGCTCTTTAGTTTGGCTACCTCTTTTAGTACTGGCAGTCTGGAAATGGGGCGTGACGTTTCACTTCTTCGCCGGTTGAGGTTTTGCACAGCCGCTGAAGTCTGTTTTATCTCTAAAAAGCTTTCTGAGGAAGCCGTCACTAGCTATAGGCCTAGACTATTTTCTTTAATGATTAACCCCGTAAAGATGTGGCAAGTTGACGTTTTTCATGGAAACTCCAGCCAAACATTAGGATTATCGGTTTCAGTTTGCTGATAGTCACTTTAGCATGGATCATGGAGGATGTCTTCCCTCTGTAGACTTCATAACAGCATTATCGCTTTCTGAGGATATGAAAACTGTCTTACCTGCCGCTTGATGTATGCCTCTGAAACATGAAATTGTTGATAGCAGGGAGTGTGTTACCTTTTTTATTATCGTCATAGGCCTTTTGGCGCCTTCAAATATTGTTACCTGGCTCTCTCTGTTTGATGCTTGTAGAACAGCTGTGCAGCAGGGTTAATAATGAGGTGGTATGTTATTATTATAGCAGATATATTAACCCTTTGACGACTGCTTGACCTGTTGGTAGAGTTGTTTTCTCTCTCTCTCTCTCTCTCTCTCTCTCTCTCTCTCTCTCTCTCTCTCTCTCTCTCTCTCTCTCTCTCTCTCTCTCTCTCTCTCTCTCTCTCTCTCTTTCTCTCTCTCTCTGCTTCTTGTCCATATGTTTCTCCACTTTTTGTCCATGACCGCCTCCCTTTTCCTCCTTCGTTTTTTGTCCTCCACATCTGTTTCTTTTCTTGCTCTTCATCTTTTTGTTCTTGTTGTTCTTGTTCTTGTTCTTGTTCTTGTTCTTGTTCTTCTTCTTCTTCTTCTTCTTCTTCTTCTTCTGCTTCTTCTTATTCTTTTTCTTCTTCTTTCTTTCTTTCTTTCTTTTTTCCCCTTACTCCACTTCCTCTTGTTGGAAATTCGCTGTTTGATCCACTCACCTCTCACACCTCTCACTCTCACCTCTCCCCATCAGGGTTGCTGAGGACAGAGAAAGATGGAGTATGCTGGTTAAACGATCATCTGTGGTGCCCCTACGACCGACCTCTCACAAGACCCTACCAACTATCAATAGGAAAACCTTATTATCTCATAAAGAAATGAAATAGTGGTGCCAAACACAACTTGCAAGACATAGTATAACATAGATATAAATATTTAATAAAGACAGTATTTATCCTATATTTTCAATGCGTCTATTTTGGTGCGAATTTGCATAGCTTACACCTCAGAATTACACAGATTCTGGGTTCAGCGACCATTTTAGGGCAAGTGGTTCTTATCCTTCTTGTTGTTCCTATGACTGCGTTTGATCTTTGTACCATTCATCAGCTTTACCTTTTATATCTGTTTGACTGCTGTTTGGCGGTAGAAGTGCGGTGCTTACCCAGTAGAACTAGGTCTATGAAAACAGGGCATCAGCTTTTAGCCCCAGAGCAGTAGCAAACAAGCACACACACACACACACACACACCTCGCTGATGAAAAACACACGCTCGGCTAGGGCCTTTGCACACGTAACATTCTCCAAAGCGATGAAAGGTGAGAATATATATATATATGCTGTAAAAGACTGGATGTGTTTAAACAAACTGTAGCTGAATGACACCAAAACAGAGTGCATGTTAGTGAGAACAAATGAAACATCTACTGGGATGCTCTTCCCGCTTCTATCAAAATTGGCAACTCTGATGTTCAGTTTTCTGCTTCTGTTAAGAATGTTGGAGTTACCCTAGACTGCAATCTGACAATGTTTAGCTATGTTCAAAACACTTGCACAGCCGCATACATACAGCTCCGAGAGATTAGTGTTATTCGTCATCTTCTCACTCAAGAAGGTACTCAAACTCTTGTCTGTGTGCGTGGTTTTTTTGTTTTGTTTTGTTTTGGTTTTTTTGTGGCACTGACCATTGCTATAGCCTACTGTTTGGCTGCCCCAAATACCTTCTTGGCAAACTTTAGCGAGTTCAAAACAACGCGGCTCGCTTGGTTTGCAAAAACAACAAAAATCAGATCATGTTTTTCCACGTCTTACATCTCTTCACTGGCTTCCTGTATCTTCACGTATTCAGTACAAAATCCCTTGTACCTGCTTCAGCTCGGTTTGTGGCACAACCCCAGAGTATATCTCAGAACTGACAAAGAGATCTACACTCCATCATGACAGCTCACATCTGCAAATAACACGAGTGAGTTCCGAAGACACGAGAATTCCCATATTCCGAACCAAAACGTATGGACTCCGTTCCTTTTCGTATTAAGGGCCCTCAGTCTGGAACGCCTTGCCTCACTGTATTCGTCACTCGCTGTTTGCCTCTTCTTTCCACATATCTCTTAAACCTCATCTCTTTACCGAATCGTTCAAAGTCCACCGTTTTCCTGACCCTAAGACACATTTGTTAGCCTTTTCATGTAATTTATTTTACTGATTTTATTTGCTTTTTACTGGTTTATTGTCTTTATATATTAGTTCGCTGGACCCTATAAGCAATGACTTACTAACTAATTATTTATTTATTCATTCATTCTTCAATGCCTGTTTGGAAATTGTTCAAAAATCTTAAACTGTCCGTGTGTGTGTGTAGGATGCATGTTTAGATGGTGATGCGTGCGCGCCAATCGCTGTGCATTTAATATAGATAATGCGCATTATACGTTTTATTATTATTATTATTATTATTATTATTATTATTATTATTATTATTATTATTATTATTATTATTATTATCGCCAAGTGTTGTCGCTCTATTGTTGATACCTGAATTGTGAACAAAAAGGGTATAGGAGGGGTGGGTTGGCGTTAGGGGGTGTAACCCCATCTTGTGGATAGCAAGATTTATCTCCCTTCAAAGCTTTCCTGCAATGGAGAAGCGGTTGAGAGGTAGAGTAATTGGCTGTAAAAATAATTAAATGCAGGAGGTTTCTCCAGCGTTGCATATTATGTCTGTGTGTGTCTGTGTGTTTGTCTGTGTGTGTGTGTGTCTGTGTGTTTCAAGCACATGTACATCAAAATCAAATTGTTTGCTACGGAATTAATGAATTTCCTGTTTACTGCATAATTTCAAAGAGTGTTTACGTGTTTGAAGTGTTGATGGCATGAAACTTTGAAACCACTTGCCATAGATTAGATGCAGCTTCCGAAGTTTTGGCTGGATACATAATTATGTAGAAGTTTTGGCTGGATACATAATTATGTAGAAGTTTTGGCTGGATACATAATTATGTAGAAGTTTTGGCTGGATACATAATTATGTAGAAGTTTTGGCTGGATACATAATTATGTAGAAGTTTTGGCTGGATACATAATTATGTAGAAGTTTTGGCTGGATACATAATTATGTAGAAGAGCGGAGTATTTGACTACCGCCTGTCGGTCATGACCTTGAGAACACGGCCCGACCTCAACTGTTATTTTCATTTATAAGAGAGACATAAAATTGTTGCCTTTCAAGGCGGGAAAGCGTGTTGATAGTAAACCCATTTGCCGGCTACTAGTACCACGACACACTCTACAAGTTACTGCCACTGACGCATAAAACGCCTGCCGACAATGATTGATTGATTGATTGATTGATTCTTGCTTTAGGTCCAGCGGACTCCTCCGAGCCAAATCAGGACCGGACAACCCCCAATCCGCATAAAAGATCTGCCGAAACAACCCTAGTGGGAAAATTGAATGCCCTCCACCGGCCAGTCACTTTACAATAAAGACATCCCACGCGGGGGACGGCTGAGGGTTGACCTCAACTACGCGAACACCCCGGTTACAAAAACAAAATAGAATACAAACATCATTATAAATCATCAATGAAACACATACATATAAAATGCCTATAGTGCTAAATAGTACAATCATAGGAAGCCCTAGTGACCACCCGGCAGAAAGCGTCCAACACTCCCAAGCTGATCCAACAGACCTCATACACAAACAAGGAGTCTTGTCCAGGAAGAGTTTTCAAGAAAAAAGGTAGGTCATTGATCTAGCGAAGAAGAAGATAGTATAGCAGAGTGAAGGACAGAGCAGGAATAGGAAAGAGTAAATGAGGAAGACAGCGACAGTGGGAATTTAAAGCACTAAATTTCCATAAAGTGGGGATACTATTTATACTGAAAAACCCCGGCACTCCAACGGGGGTACTGTTGCCGCAGTGAATCTGTCTTGCCTATAAAGGAAAGACAGGTTTTCAACTGTGGCTTTCACTGTTCCCTTTATAGGTTTGAACAATCTACAGTGGCAAGATTGCTCATGACCCCAAGGGGTGCCTGCCGACAATGTAGTACTGCTCACCACCAAAAGCGGAAGACCAATAGTCAGCCGGAGAGAACATATGTCGTGTCGCCTTGTCTTGCATAACCCAATGGCCACACTAAAGGATTCTGCACAGCAGGAGCCACCCAAGGCTAGTCTAACCAACAAATAGAAGGTAGACAATCTTTCTCCCAAGCGTGCACCAGTCGCCTCCCATTCCGCCGCACATAATTACTTACAGCACATTAAATTAGCTGTTTCTTCCATCCTTCAAATAATGGTATTGGACGCAGTCAATGTAAACTTTCACAATTAAAAATCCGATTTTCTTTCCGTCTTCTAATAGCGACTTGTGTTTTACACCACATGTTTGAGTGATGGATGTGTGTTGGTTTTGTATGTAGGAGTGTCTGTAACATGTGAGCGTGTATGGTGGCTACAGATCGCCGCGCTTTGAGTCTTAATTTAGGAATAAGGCGCGTATAGCATCCATTATTATTATTATTAGTAGTAGTAGTAGTAGTAGTAGTAGTAGTAGTAGTAGTAATAGTAGTAGTAGTAGTAGTATACCTAATATTATAACAATAATTTTTATTGTTAATTTTATCGAACTCCTGGACAAATAAATTTAGTCTTATGTTATGCAATGATGTTTGTTTTGTTATGTTACGTTATGTTACATTATTTATCTGGCAAATATGCGTGACTTAGTGGTCCATGACGCCATGTGCTGTTGTTTCTTTGTTGGCATTGTATTGTATTGTGTTGTTTTTTTTTTCCTTTTATTAGATTGCATGTTTTGGATTGCGTGTAAATTACCCAATCTTAAGTATTGTACGTGTATTGTATTGTACGTGTATTGTATTGTACGTGTATTGTATTGTATTGTCCTCGCTGTAGGGTATAGTATCGCATGGTAGCGTTATAGTTGTACGTGTATTGTATTGTCCTCGCTGTAGGGTATAGTATTGTCCTCGCTGTAGGGTATAGTATTGTCCTCGCTGTAGGGTATAGTATTGTCCTCGCTGTAGGGTATAGTATCGCATGGTAACGTTATAGTTGTACGTGTATTGTATTGTCCTCGCTGTAGGGTACAGTATTGTCCTCGCTGTAGGGTATAGTATTGTCCTCGCTGTAGGGTATAGTATTGTCCTCGCTGTAAGGTATTATATTGTCCTCGCTGTAGGGTATAGTATAGCATGGTAGCGTTATAGTTGTACGTGTATTGTATTGTCCTCGCTGTAGGGTATAGTATTGTCCTCGCTGTAGGGTATAGTATCGCATGGTAGCGTTATAGTTATACGTGTATTGTATTGTCCTCGCTGTAGGGTATAGTATTGTCCTCGCTGTAGGGTATAGTATTGTCCTCGCTGTAGGGTATTGTATTGTCCTCGCTGTAAGGTATAGTATCGCATGGTAGCGTTATAGTTGTACGTGTATTGTATTGTCCTCGCTGTAGGGTATAGTATTGTCCTCGCTGTAGGGTATAGTATTGTCCTCGCTGTAGGGTATAGTATTGTCCTCGTTGTAGGGTATAGTATCACATTGTAGCGTTATAGTTGTACGTGTATTGTATTGTCCCCGCTGTAGGGTATAGTATTGTCCTCGCTGTAGGGTATAGTATTGTCCTCGCTGTAGGGTATAGTATTGTCCTCGATCGCTGTAGGGTATAGTATGGCATGGTAGTGTTATAGTTGTACAGTTGTATTACCTGTACTTACCTCAACACCGACAGTCCGCTGTACCTTCCGTCTACACCTGCATGCGCAGATGGAGATGACCATAGTAAGCCGATTGTGCCTTGCAGTTATTGATCGTGTAGGGATGGCGGATGATGCAGTTTACTGTCACAATGCAGCTGTCTGCTCGCCACGCCAACACACTCACCCCAAACCATGTAGTCGAGCTAATTAACCACAGAATTGCCCTGAAGAGCAGCTTGCACAAGGGTTATCCGTGGAATTAAGACGATAAGGTTTTACACACACACACACACACACACACACACACACACACACACACACACACACACACACACACACACCACCCGTCTGAGATAATGTATGAGTACGCATCCTCATAACTAATTAATGGATACACACATCCTCATAGTTAATTATTGATGCAGTTTAAATGAAGAGCAGCTAACACAATGGTTATTGGTGGAGCTCAGTCAATTACGTTCTTCGAATAGCCTTATTGATAATTTATGTGTAAAATAAACATCCCCATGGACAATCAATTGCAGATTTTCAAGGAACAGCAGTTCGCACAAGGGTTATTCGTACAGTGAAGTCAGCAACGGTTGGCACACCTTCCTAGCTACTGTAGTCGGCACTCACACTGTCATAGCTAATTAAGGATGGAATTTCAATGAAGAGCAGCTAGCACGAGGGATATCCGTAGGGTTAAACCAATGAGATTGTGTAAGCAGTTACAATGTTGCACAAACAACAAGAGGGGAGGGGGAAGAGGGAGTTGGTGGTGGAAAGGGAGATAAGGCGTGAGCGTGTGTGGTGTGGACAGGGAGTATATGTGGGGAGTATAGGTGGGGAGTATAGGTGGGGAGTCGCTGATATAAAATCCAGTTCAGGAAATACCAAAACAATATTCCCCGGTCCTCTAAGATTTCCTTCATTCATTCCACAGCAGCTTCAACGCTACACTAATGGAATGGATCATTGTTACCCTATAACGTTATTTCTCACACCCCTCTCTCTCCTTGAGGTCAACCCACCCCCACCATTTAAGTGTACGATATAGATAAACCTCTTCCCTTGACGTGGACAAATATAGGCCTACTTGTTGCTCTCCATCACCTCCCCATCCTATATTCTTTCCCTGCTTTCAGTTATCCATGGCCACTGTTCTCTCCCTGCTTTCAGTTATCCATGTCCACTGTTCTCTCCCTGCTTTCAGTTATCCATGTCCACTGTTCTCTCCCTGCTTTCAGTTATCCATGTCCACTGTTCTCTCCCTGCTTTCAGTTCCCCATGTCCACTGTTCTCTCCCTGCTTTCAGTTCCCCATGTCCACTGTTCTCTCCCTGCTTTCAGTTACCCATGTCCACTGTTCTCTCCCTGCTTTCAGTTCCCCATGTCCACTGTTCTCTCCCTGCTTTCAGTTACCCATGTCCACTGTTCTCCCTGCTTTCAGTTACCCATGTCCACTGTTCTCTCCCTGCTTTCAGTTCCCCATGTCCACTGTTCTCTCCCTGCTTTCAGTTACCCATGTCCACTGTTCTCTCCCTGCTTTCAGTTACCCATGTCCACTGTTCTCTCCCTGCTTTCAGTTCCCCATCTCCACTGTTCTCTCCCTGCTTTCAGTTCCCCATGTCCACTGTTCTCTCCCTGCTTTCAGTTCCCCATGTCCACTGTTCTCTCCCTGCTTTCAGTTCCCCATGTCCACTGTTCTCTCCCTGCTTTCAGTTCCCCATGTCCACTGTTCTCTCCCTGCTTTCAGTTATCCATGTCCACTGTTCTCTCCCTGCTTTCAGTTCCCCATGTCCACTGTTCTCTCCCTGCTTTCAGTTATCCATGTCCACTGTTCTCTCCCTGCTTTTTCAGTTCCCCATGTCCACTGTTCTCTCCCTGCTTTCAGTTCCCATGTCCACTGTTCTCTCCCTGCTTTCAGTTCCCCATGTCCACTGTTCTCTCCCTGCTTTCAGTTCCCCATGTCCACTGTTCTCTCCCTGCTTTCAGTTCCCCATGTCCACTGTTCTCTCCCTGCTTTCAGTTCCCCATGTCCACTGTTCTCTCCCTGCTTTCAGTTCCCCATGTCCACTGTTCTCTCCCTGCTTTCAGTTATCCATGTCCACTGTTCTCTCCCTGCTTTCAGTTCCCCATGTCCACTGTTCTCTCCCTGCTTTCAGTTATCCATGTCCACTGTTCTCTCCCTGCTTTCAGTTCCCCATGTCCACTGTTCTCTCCCTGCTTTCAGTTCCCCATGTCCACTGTTCTCTCCCTGCTTTCAGTTATCCATGTCCACTGTTCTCTCCCTGCTTTCAGTTCCCCATGTCCACTGTTCTCTCCCTGCTTTCAGTTCCCCATGTCCACTGTTCTCTCCCTGCTTTCAGTTATCCATGTCCACTGTTCTCTCCCTGCTTTCAGTTCCCCATGTCCACTGTTCTCTCCCTGCTTTCAGTTCCTTTTGTCTACTGTTCTCTCCCTGCTTTCAGTTCCCCATGACCACTGTTCTCTCCCTGCTTTCAGTTACCCATGGCCACTGTTCTCTCCATCTCACTTCTCTTCCCTTAGAACCCATTTTTTTCTCCCATCCTCCGTCTTTTCCACCCTCTGTCTCCACCCTCCATCCAGCCTGCCGCAGTGGTTGGCCTGTGCGAGTGACTGGTAGTAGAGGTTACAGGACGGCGTGCCAAGTATAGGAAGCGTTGAGAAATACTGGTCCTTCACCGACACCACGTGGTCACGTTTGTTCTCCCTTCGATCTCTCCGCAACAGCAGCGACCACCGCCGTCGTAGCGGCTTCTCTTTAGTCTATCATCATCAGCGGCGACACAACCACCGGCACAAGCAAGTATAGCAGCAGCAGCAGCCGGCGTTTTACGGTCAAACAACGATCGTCTTTACTCTGTAGTGGTGTTGTTCAGTCCCCCCACCCCCCTTTTGAACGTCTCCTGCCTTCCTGCTGTATCTGTGTTTGTGTGTTATTGATGAGAGCTGATTCTTTGTGTTATTGACGAGAGCTGACTCTTTGTATTGTGATTGTGCGTTACCTCTTGCGTCAGTCGCTGTTATTATCGATGAGGGATCATTTCCCTTTGGAGACATTTCCTTCTTCTTCACGTATCTCTTAAAGACGGCACACGTGTATTAATTACGCTGCCTGTTGCTGAAATATAAGATCTTTCCCTGCTGTACTACAAGACTGACAAGACCACGTGCCCAGCAGGCATTTGGTAGAGCCGGCCAAAATACGCGTTAGGATGTTTTTTTGTTACAATATTGTGTTTTGCTCCCCTGCTGTGACATTGTGTGTTGTTTGAATTGAGGTGATTTTTGTAAAGCCACTGCACTTGAATTCTGCAGGTAGCGTTTTAGGTCTACCTACGTACACGTTAAAGATTATAGAGACTGTTTCAACGAGCGGCATTTTATGAGAGGTATTCTTGTGAGTTCGATCCTAACCCTGTTGTATGGAACAGGCAATTTGACCACTCCGAGGTAGTTCTTTTCCGGTTGAGCGTGTGTGTTGTAATAAACGAACAGATGATATTTGTATGGCGACCGTTCTTTCTTCTTGTTTCTTTTCGCTTCAGGAAACATGATTAATATTGGATGGATTGCGACTGTTCTTTTTACCGCAGTGTGTGCTGTGGTGTATTGCAGCCGTGGTTGTTTGTAGTTATTGTGTTTTTGCTGTAGGCTGTTTGGATGTTGTAGATGTTTATATATCCCTCTGTTGGTTTTTCCCGCTCTCTCCAAACGTACAGCAAGTGTGCGTAAAGTTTGTGCAGATTCGTTATGGCCCCAAAAAGTAAATCTGTTTACGGTATCGAATCCCGACCGACCCTAATTTTTGGGCCCCACCCTACACTTTTTGGGTCCCACCCTACACTTTTTCGGCCCCACCCTACACTTTTTTGGCCCCACCCTACACTTTTTGGGGTGATCGTCTGGGGAGAAAAAAGAAAATTGCCACCCAAAAAATCGACCCAAGATGGAAAAGGTTTAGAAAGAAAAATGGCTACCTACCCACCCTATTTTTTCCCTGTGTTACCTTAAACAGAAATTGTTTGGGCCTTACAACACCCAAGAGAATAAGATTTTGTTAATGGTATGTCAGTAATGTTTGACGTTGTTAAGTCGTAGCGGATCGTAAAAACACAACACAACATAGCTTAACATAACGTCAGGTCACCGTCACGTCACATCACATCACATCACATGCAATGTGGTGTAGGGGTTTTCTATATAAATAGTATTCCCTCTTTGTGGAAGTTTAGTGCTTTAAATTACCACCGTTTCTGTCACTCTCATTTGTTCTCGTTCTGTCAATATACTATCTTCTTTTCTAGGCCAATCACCTAACTTTTTTCTTTGAAAACTCTCCCAAAGCTCATTTGTGTATGAGATCTGTTGGGGATATTGGACGTTTTCTGCCAATGGTCACTAGGGCTTTCTATGGCATTATTATTTAGCGATGTAAGCATTTTATATGTATGTTTTTAGTTCATATTTTAATTGATGTTTATATTCTATTTTGTTTTTGTAAACGGGGGTTTGATAAATTAGAGTATAGTCTCAGCGTCCCCTGCATGAGATGCCTTTATTGTAAAGTGACCGGCTGGTGGAGTGCTTTCAGTGTTACCACTAGGGTATTTTCAGCAGATCTTTTATACGAATCAGGGGTCAGCCCTCTTACAACCAAGTTGTGGTCCTGATTCGGCTCTTTGCAGTCCGCTGGACCCTATAAACAATGACTAACTAATCACATCGCATCACATCATATTCCATAATATATACCGGTAAAACGTTTAATTGTCAAAGAAATATGAGAAATATATCTTCAAGCGCTACAGATAACAGCACACTAAACATATATGCAAACAGGAGGATAACACGTCACTTTATTCGCTTACAATAGCTTTACTTTATCCGTCCACAATGACGTCGCCGTATTTGTTCAAACGTCACTTTTTTCGTCTACGATGACATAATTTATTCGTTCAAAATAACCTAATGTCCACAAGGACGTCACTTTTTTTTCGTCCACGATGACATCACCTTATTCTTCTTCTACCAGGACGTCACTTCATTCGTTCACCGCTCAATTTCCAGTTGCGGAATAAACAGCGCCACTGTGATCCCAGCTGGGGTTGGGATTCGAATAGCATGTCACGTGCTCGCTGGCGCCGGCCGATACATTATTTGTAAATACACGGGGTTGTTGTTGTGATGGGTCTGGTATTGCCGATATACAGCTGTGGGATAAGCTCTCATAATATTTTTTTTTTCGGCAGTTCTATTTATTCCTTGTGACGGTTTGTGTGTTACAGCTGTGCTGAACGCGGAAAATAGCTTTCTTGTGGAATTGTCGGCAGCTAATGGACTGCAGTGACGTCATGATTTTAATGTACATTTGGCGATGTGCTCCGATGTTAATATGTAATATTGTTTTTGGTTCCATGAATCACATAAGCATACATTACATTAGTTATAGCGCAATTATTCTAGACTATGGCGATGAAGCTCGATCATTATCCTACGATCATTATGTTATTAGTTGAAGGCGTTGATACGTAAACTATTTTTTATTAAACTTGTCACTAGAGTCTGTGATTCATTATGGAGGTTTGGAGTTTGTGAATATTGTGACCTTGTGAGTCTGTAAATATTGAGTTTGTGAGTCTACGAATATTCAGTTTTTGAGTCTGTAAATAATGAGTTTCTGATTTTGTCAATATTGGGTTTGTCAATTTTTTGAATCTGTGGATATTGAAGTTTGAAGCCTGTGATGAATTATGGAATTTTTGGGACTGTCAGTATCGAGTTTTTGAGCGCGATTTTCGGGTCTAAAATAATGCGGGTGACATCTTAATTATGAGGCCTGCAGAAACGGTTGGAGATCATTGTATACCATTATACTTACGATAGTTCTACACTCCACTGAGTTAAGGTAACCTCCGTGACAGAGGTGAGGTAATATGAGAGCCCTGCGTCAACACAACTGTTGTCAGACCAACATATTTTGATGACTTTGAATAATGGTTGATACGCTTCAGAGTTGATGACAGTCTTTACTTAGGGAAGGAGAGAGGTGAGAGGGTGGGGGGAGGGTTGGGGGTGGGGGGTCAGGAGGACAGATAAGAAGACAGTTGTAGCGCTCAGGTAAATTAGTCCAGCTGCCGTGGCCCAGTGTTAGAGCGTTGGCTTGGCACACCCATGACCCATGTGGTCCAACCCCGTGGCCCAATGTTAGAGCGTTGGCTTGGCACACCCATGACCCATGTGGTCCAACCCCGTGGCCCAATGTTAGAGCCTTGGCTTGGCACACCCATGACCCATGTGTTCCAACCCCGTGGCCCAATGTTAGAGCCTTGGCTTGGCACACCCATGACCCATGTTTTCCAACCCCGTGGCCCAATGTTAGAGCCTTGGCTTGGCACACCCATGACCCATGTGTTCCAACCCCGTGGCAAGCATGCAAGATGAAAGTGGCCACTGTTACTGTTTACATTAGCAGTAGGATTGCTCTGGTGGTTCAGCGTTGATTGAGGCCCCTATCTCCTCTTCCCTTGGAGGGTTATCGCCGTCTGTCGTATCGCCAATGATGGGTGAGGACGTTAACCTTCAATAGTGGGTGAGGACGTTAACCTTCATTAGTGAGGACGTTAACCTTCAATAGTGGGTGAAGACG